>CM039668.1:896258-1058758 GCA_022405105.1 Aristolochia contorta | reverse complement strand
GCCTCCAAGTCCATGTAGTTGCTAGTTAGCCTCCCCAACAAGATTAGCCCAACGTCGCTTTGTTCTAAGTGCTAGAACGCCGTCAAGTTTCCAAGGCAACAGCAAATTCGGGATTAGGAGGAGAAAATCTTCTATTAAAAAGATGAAGTGATTACTTGCTCTTTTACATAGTTATTTATAGTGTACACATGCCCCATATGTAGGGAGATCTAACCAAAACCTCCTACTCTCTAGCTAACTCATTCAAACAAGTTTCAATAAGTTTATTTGAATTCGAACCTCAACTAACTCGTGTCAACTATTAATCACATGCTCCATGTATTTGCCAACTCATGCATGCCATATCTCAAGCCCAATCAAGTGCCACCTCATGCGCCACGTCATGAACCTGCCATGTCATCATATGCTGTTGGACCCAATGTAGATATGCTCCTCCTACTCAAAGTTACACCATGTGGTTTGGCTCATCTTGATGCCTCTATGCACGTCACTGCTTGAGCTGCGCGTGGCTGCTGTTTGAGCTGCGCGTGGCTGCTGTTTGAGCTACGCGTGGCTGCTGTTTGAGCTGCGTGTGGCTGCTGTTTGAGCTGCGCGTGGCTACTGTTTGAGCTGCGTGTGGCTGCTGTTTGAGCTGCGCGTGGCTGCTCCCTTGTGGTTACATGAGTGGGTTTACCGAATCGCAACCCTACTCTTAGGGGCACACATATGTAGCCCCAAGCGAGCATCTTGATGCTGCTGTCTTCCACCCTTTTTTTATGCCCCACTCACAAACCATAACACCTTCTTTCCCTCGATCACAACTTGCACCAACTCCCTTTGCTGTCTTCCACACGTTTGAGGGTATTTTGGGTGAGGCATGTGATGATGCTTTATATAGGGTTGTAATGGGTAATAAATCAAACCGAATAAACCGTAAAAAATGAAAATAAAAAAAAATTCAAATTTTTTTAAAAAGCCAAACAATTGTGGGGAAAAACTCTTTGAGACAAGTAGTTCTTAGTTTCGCCGTTGTGAAAGAAAAAAACATGAATGGCCCTTCATATCAGGGAGTGGTGAAGCACTAGAAATCTGGAACTATTGTAAAAGACAAATCAATTTATGGCAAAGAGAGAGAGAGAGAGAGAGAGAGAGAGAGAGAGAGAGAGAGAGAGAGAGAGAGAGAGAGAGAGAGAGAGAGAGAGAGAGAGCACTAAAGAGAGAAAAACGAAGAGAGCAAGAGAGAACAGAAGAGAGAAAAACGAAGAAAAGGAAATTCGGCATCGAAAAGAGAGAGAGAAATTATAACCAAAGAGAGAAAAAAACCTATAGAAAGGTAGAGGAATCAAGGGAGGCTCTAACTTTTATTGTATGGAAAATGCTAGCTGCACCTATGCACAATAGTTACTAACGTAGTTGACGTAATCAGCCAATCCAAAACAAAGTTCCTTTGGGAGTAAAGGGTTAGGGTTTATCCTTTAGAATTTATGATTTTATAAAATAAAAATTTTTTTATTACTTTTTAGGTTTTCCTATTGTCTAGTTACATCAGGTACGTGGGATAGGTATTACGGCCTAGGTGCAGCTAGCATTACTCTTATTGCATACCTCGGGTGAGAAATAGTCTCTCCTGGTCGGGAACTTGGGAAGGGAGATTATGGTTAAAGGTTAATACATAGAATATGTTGAGTCTGGTGGATCGTTCGACGTTGGCGTTTATGGTATGTTTACTTTTTCCTCTTGATGGCTTGTCTCGTTTTCAGTCATGGGAAGGGATGAAAATATGTTTTGCAATAAAAAAAAAGGAATGGGTATATGTGATATTATTTTGGCTGATGTATAAATGTGGAAGATCACCCATTAAATGTGTATGTGACTTAATTTGGGATCTTGAGACATTTTTTTATGAGCTAATTGTATAATTAATAATGAATTCATTGGTTTTATTTGAGTATTATAATCCATGTAACATTTTATTTAATCTTAAATATTGACTTGTTTTTTACATAAGATATATAATTATAAGGCTGAATTGTTTTTCATATCCATGTTCTACTATGTTTTATATGTTGATTTTAATTTAAGCCCTTTGATTGATTCAACAAATATTTATAAATTCAATCATTTTACAAAATAGTATTAATTTTTACGTTGTAAATAATAAAAATAAATATTTAAACATAATACAAACATGACTCAATGTCCAAGTCTTTTAGTTGATAAGATCAATGACAAAAATATTAATATAAAATAATAATACGAAATTTAAACAGGATGACGAAGAATTTGATCAAAATTAGGGGGTCTTAATTCTGCTCTTATGGTCCAACAGATAATACGATCATATACTAGTATACTCATGGTCATATATAACCATGGATCATGTAACTCCTCGATGATTTACTTTTGCTTTTAACCCTAGATTAGTTGAGGATCTCATCTATAGGTAGCTGAATTAGTGTTTTTTAAATCAGATCAAACAGGCCGGTCCGACCCGACTGAATTTGAACTGAAATTGATTCCGGTTTGGTTTAATTATAACCTGTTTTGCCTTAAATTTGGGTCCACTCGACGGGTTGATCCGGTTTGATCGTAAATCAGTCTAATTGGAATCGATCTAGTTTACCGAAATACACTAGAAAAGAGAAAATGAGGAAAAATATCCGTATTGGAGGGTATTTGAAGTGAAGAATGCCTCAAAACATCTTCTTAAGAGTAAGGGCCTAACCATCAAATGTCAAATCCTTTTTGTAATTTTTTTTAAATCGTTATTAAGATATTTACGTTATTACCTTTATTGTCGAACCAAAACCTGCTTTAACCCGATTCGACCAAAACTAGACTTCCTACTTCAATGACCGATTTGGTTTTTAAAACATTTGTCTAAACCAAAAAATAGTGACCGTGATTTTACGCAAGTCAAAACTAATAGAAAAGAGGCTTCTGGTAGGCTAATTCTGCAATAGGCACATCAGCATTTGGCAAAAGAGTAATGCTATACCTATGTTACTGGTTGAGTACATTCGAGTGGATGTATTAAATGGCATGTGAGGTGCTGTGATCAAATGTAATCAAACAATTACTCTCAAACACGTCTTCTTAATATACAGAATGGAATTCACTTTTTCTTTTTTTTATTAGAGTAATGCTAGACGTACCTGGTGGACGTACCTATCCTACGTACATGTTAATCTAAACCCTTAAAAATATTTTTTTTTATTAAATTCTATTTTCTAGAGGATAAACCCTAGGCATCAATGGTTTAGATTAAGAAGTGTGTAGTATAGGTAGGTGGGCTAACTGCAACCAGCATTATTCTTTTTATTAAGGTGTCAAATCAAACCCACTTTGTCGCAACTGGGCGGCACGAGAAGTTCGTAATATAGGACGATAATGACGATGCCGACGACTTGGAAGAAGACGAAGCTGGGATCAGAGACGGAAGAACCCAGCCATGGCGGTGTTGGACGAAGCAACGCGTAACTGGGGGGGTTCTCTGCCCGTCGACAACGTCCAGCACCTCGCTGCTAGCAACCTGCATCGAGTTCCGGACCGGTACATCCGGCCGGAAATGGAACACGACCTCGTCTCCGACGAGGACAGGCACCAGGAAATTCCAGTCATTGATCTGGGCAGACTCCTCGACTCGCGATTCTCTCCCGAAGAAGCTGAGAAGAACAAGCTCCACGCGGCCTGTCGAGATTGGGGATTCTTTCAGGTCAGTCATGAGTAGTAGCCAGGTGCATGCATTCATTCCCTGCGCAATTAATTATTGATCATAGTTAGCTTGCGCAATTAATTGTTGGCCGCCGATTAATTGGTGCAGCTTATAAATCATGGGGTCAGCGGCGAGCTCATAGAAGAAATGAAGAGGGTGGTGGAGGAGTTCTTCAAGCTGCCGTTGGAAGAGAAGAAGGTTTATTCTCAGGCCCCCGACGATATCGAAGGGTACGGTCAGGCCTTCGTCGTGAGCGATGATCAGAAGCTCGATTGGGGAGACATGTTCTTCCTTCTTCCACAGCCAGTCCAGGGCAGAGACATGAAACTCTGGCCCACCAATCCCCCAAAATTCAGGTACTACTCCCATCAGAGAACTACTTCTAATTAATCATACTCCAAATTATCATATTTAAGCTTCCTTCCATTATTTCCGCCGTGATCGGACTCGAATAGTACTGTAAATTAAACAGAGAGACGTTGGACAAATACTCGGAAGAATTGAAAAGGGTTCAGCTCTGTTTGCTGGGATTCATCGGCAGCAATCTGGGTGTTGCTCCGGATAAACTTACAGACATGTTCGGGGAAGGGATTCAGGGCGTGAGAATGAACTACTACCCAGCTCCGTGCCCGGAACCCGGGAAGGTTCTGGGTCTGTCCCCCCACTCCGACGCCACCGGCCTCACCCTCCTCCTCCAGGCAAACCAAGTTCAGGGATTACAGATTAGGAGAAACGGCAAATGGGTCTCCGTCAGATCCCTCACCGGAGCATTCGTCGTCAACATCGGTGATATACTCGAGGTAACGCGTCGGAGCTAGCTGTTCGGTCTTCTTCTTCTTGCAATTTTTCCTACTGGAATTAATTAACCGATCCGAGGTTTAATTAATGTGTAAACCCGTACGTTGCAGATATTAAGCAATGGAAGGTACAAAAGCATAGAGCATCGAGCTGTGATAGACGGCGCGAGGGAACGCATCTCCATCGCCGGATTCCACAGTCCAAACGACGGAGCGACGATTGGTCCAATGGAGGAGATGACGATAGAAGGCCAACTTTACAAAAGCATCAGCCATCGAGATTTTTTCCGGCTTGTTGTGTCAAGTAAACTCGACGGGAAGAGCCTCTTGGAGCTGATGAAGCAGGATATCAATAATTGACTAAATCATCTGATCGATCCCGACATTTTTCTTTATTTTACTACTTTCAATTATATATATATATATGCCCGTCTTGGGGATTGGCAATTATTTACCATGGGCGAGAACTCAGAATAATAAAAAAAAAGAATAATGCTGATGCTGCAGTTTTGGTAAACTCACTTAGTGACACATAAAGAGAAAGATTTGGAGGAAGAGCCGTTAGAGAAGACCCGTGAAACTGTTGTAACAATAGAGAAAGAGTCCTAAAACAGTTTTAACGGTATGCAATATGCACATAAAACGAAGAGTATAATCACCTGGGGATTTCAAAGAAAAATAGTCTCTAAAATATGAAAAATAATTTCAATATTGCCATATATATTTTATTCTAGGCATTACATAGTATGGTTGTTGTCTTTGTTGGCATTTCAGGTAAGAAAAATTTTAGGGTTTTGAGTTTAGACATAGTATAGGAAGATAATATTTAAACAAAATAAATAAATTTTTCGCTTTTTTTAGAGTTTATTTCTTACCTCAGCTAGTACGTCCGGATGTAAACTGTTGCACTAATACTTTGCAATACTCGTACCACCACTCTTACAAGGGGTTAGTCGTAAGAGTTTTCACTTCAAGGGACACTAATGTCCCAGAAATTAAGACTTTCTCCCGTTCGTTGATCTTAAAGCGTTTGAGACTTTGATTTCTCCCCATCCTCGTGTAAATTAGACGGCCCGTTGAGAATTTCGTGTCTCTCTCCTAGGGGTGGAATTCTCAACACCCTTTAATTCTCCCTGCCGAAAGAATAGCTCAGCGCATGGATTGCGGCTTCGCAGCTCGTCGTCTTCGCTCCTCCCAGTATCTCGTTTTTCTTCTTTTCTGCAATCGTTTCGATCTCTTGGCTTCTATTTCTATCTTCGCTCTTCCTTTATATCTTCTCTCTTTCTCTCATCATTTTTCTCTGTCCGCTTCTCGGCTTCTCTCTTTCGCTTATCATTTATGTATCTTTGATTATCTTCCTCCTATCGCATCTCTCTTTCCCTCTTTGCTTTTCCGTCTCGTCTCGCTCCTATCCCCCTTTTTCTTTTTTGCTTCTCTTGTTTTTTATATTCTGTCAAGAATTTATTTTTTCTGAAATACAATATATAGTAGCATAATAGAAACTCATTCCGAAATGTCCGCTGAAATTTATTTACTTTTGTTGCAGATTCCCTTGTTAAATGTGTTTGCTAAGCATGTGAATAAGATATTTGATTATCATCATAGTCGTGTAGGAGAATAGAAGTTTAATAATGGCTGAGAAAAAGCTATGTCCACAAGTTTAATAATGGCTGAGAAAAAGCTATGTCCACAAGTTTAATAATGGCTGAGAAAAAGCTATGTCCACAAGTTTAATAATGGCTGAGAAAAAGCTATGTCCACAAGTTTAATAATGGCTGAGAAAAAGCTATGTCCACAAGTTTAATAATGGCTGAGAAAAAGCTATGTCCACTTTTTCATAGTCGTGCATGGAAAAAGCTAATGTCCACTCTTCATAGTCGTGTATGAAAAAAATTGTCCACTCTTCATAGTCGTGTATGAAAAAAGCTATGTCCACTCTTTATAGCCGTGTATGAAAAAAACTATGTCCACTAAGATCTTATCTTCATATGGGTTGCATTGCTACACTATCTGATTTTAGTGAAGCTGAATTTGATGGTGACGGGAATTGGGGTAGCTCAATCTCAAGTGGAACTACGTATTAGAGCAGACCAATTTCGTGATGAGATGGCTAATCAAATGTGGGAAGACTCTCGTAATAGTATTTGAATTATATATTTTTATTTAATTTTTTATTAATTTTTTATGTATGTATTTGACTTTTTTACATTATATTTAGATTCATTTTTTTAAAAGTACAACTTTTATTCATATAATTTAACCTTGATTTAATTAATAAAATATTTTATATATGTTTTAATATAAAAAATAAATTTTTATAAATAACTAAAATTTATTAATAAGCCTTTTTCCATATAACAATGTCTCCTAAATTCTCAATATTTTAAACTAACAGAAAAATTCAAATTCTCAATGTCTTAAACTAACAGAAAAATTCAAATTCTCAATGTCTTCAATTAACAAGAGAAAATTTTTTCAGAGATTTCTCTTTAAGGAACTCCAATGTGGGGACAATGATTTACTTTGAATTCTCCAAACACATTAAATTCTCTATGCACTAACCCCTCGTTATGGATAAATCTTTTACGAAGAAGAAAAGGAGGAAGTCACTATGGTATTACTTTATAACTTTACTATTGGACAGAAATCTAAGCAACTGTCTTAGACTTTATCCGGTACCAACCTTAAAATCCCTCAACACCTTGACCGGCTTCATCTTTTTCATTGACATGTTTAGTTTTTCTATCTTTGGGGACATTGTTGAGATTATGCAACACCTGGAATAAAAGCAAGATAATGTTTCTGCGAGAAAAAATAGTTTCCTTCATGTATATGTTACTAAATAAAAATTAAATCATGTAATATTGGAGATAAAAATTCCTTATACACAACCACACACAAAATGACATAGAGCAACTTAATGTTAAATTATTTAATAATAGAGACCTTATCTTTACCTCGGACGACGCCCTAGCTTAAGCCGTTAGATTATTTCAAGGTCTAAGCTAAGCAATTTGTCTCCGTTCTCTCTCTCTCTTCTCTTCTTCTCGCCTCTATCTCGCTTCTCGTGGTTCTCATTTCTTCGTCTCAGATGCTTGAAAAAGCCTAATCCTACTGGTTGGAGTACTTTAGGCTAAATGGTTTATAAACCGATTTGGTTTGATTGAACTTGTCTTATTTAAATTTTCACATGAAAAAAGATGAAAACGGTGAATAGATTGTTCATTATTATATATATGCGCTATTTAGTGCAAGATATATATTATGTACGTGTGCTTTGTTTGTACCCTTTTCTGCAGTGATGCAGTTTAAAAAAAGCTTTCCCATAAATACCTCCCTCTACTTAAATCGTCGGAGTCTCGGAGACTTGGAATGTGCTGGTAACGTCAAACCGCTCATTTCCCGCTGGTCTCTCCTTTCTGCTCAACTCTCTCCACTCTGCTCAGCTTTCTCTCTCTCAAGTAATCATCTTTCCTTTTATTTAACCTAATTCATTGTCGTCGATTTCCTGTTTCTGTTTATCTTAATTGTTGCTCAGTTGAATTGTTGTCGAGGGATTCAACTCAAAGGTATGGGTTTTTCTCTTTCTTTTAATACTTATTTCTTTCCTCTTTTCACGAGTTTCTGAAATTTCTGCTCTCTGAAAATTTCCCCTTTTACCATCGTTGAAGTTCTTCCTTCTGTTTATGTTTTCGGTTCGCTTTTCTTTGAAGCTCTCTCCCGCCATTGTTTCTCTTCTCTTGTCAGTAGTTTCTGGAAATTTCTTTCCCCTTTTTGTTCCGACTTGATAAAATAACAGCATTTGGTTTAAATTAATAGTTTCAGTATATTCTAATCATCCATTTTTTATTTATCCATTTTGCAGTCTATTTTTTGTTCGCCTATGTAATTCAATTTACTGCCGTACAATTTTCTGATTGCATTCGGTATTTCCTCTTGTCTGTACTTTACGAAGATGATTCTCTTCTGAGATGCAATTCATGTTCTCCTCAAAAGCTCTCCAGTTTTAATATTTTATCTGTATCTATGGTTAGCCAAGCGCTCTGTGTCTGTTTCTCCTACGCGTCGCTCTCTCATCTCTGAATCTCTCCTGCTGGTTTCATATTTTGCTTCTCCATTAAGTTATCCTCTTTTTTCATTGTTTCTGATCCGCAATTCTCAGAAAATTTCCTCTTCTACCATTATTGAAGCTTTCTTTCTATTTCTGTTGGGTTTAGTTAAAAAAAGTTAGCACTTTTATTGATGTGCTTTTTATAGACTTTCGAAATCAGTGTTCGACATCTTGCACAACCTTTCAGTACCAATATCTACATTTAAATCAGAATCAACCCTTCATGTGTTAGAAGGAGAATCATTACAAATCACAATCACAATAGCCTTATCAAATTTTACAAAAGTGATGGCAAAATTTCCCATGAGATCCCCAGCAATAGAATTTTTCCTAATTTACTATGGATTAAAAAGCATATTTGATACCATTGTTCTACAATATATACTTCAAACAAAAATAACTGTCCAAGCAATGGGAAGACCATTTATTAGTTGGACAAGTATTAGACGCTGTTCGCTCTAACTTAGACAACATAGCTCTGCACTAACAAAGAGCAGGACTCCATGACTAAGTACATCAAGAGCAGTTTAACCGCAACTAATGAACATATTTTTCTAGTATATTGTTTGAATATGCTCTTTTGCAATGGATGCTTTGTTAATGATTAGCTGTACTGTATACATTTTCTGTCAAATAAAGGTTATAATAAAACTATGTTACCTTTGAAGATTTCTTATAAAGGTCTACATAGCAGTAAACTTTTTCCCGTGTTTGCTTAATATCATAGTCTCCATTATACAATATCTATAATTAGGTTTTTGAAGCTATTGACGTAAAATAACCATGACTGGAAGGTATCTATAGTTAATTTTGTTTAGTTGGATGATTGAGCTAGAAAAACTCAACCTCGGCTTAAATGGTTATGGGACATGCTTATGAATTTTGTTGCTTAGCTGCTGAATCACTGCTCCTAATTATTATTTTTCTTTTGGAAAGCCTTACATTGATCTATTTTTATTTTGTAAGCTTTCCTATGCTAATGATGGATTAATTTATAAAAAGTAATTTATATGCCTGCCCATGTGGACAGGCACCTTTGCTAGTAGATAAAAGAGAGATCCGTTAAATATTAGCATCTCCCATTCCAGAACAACTGAACTCCCTTGGTTACGAAGTTAAACCTCCCACAACCAGCGGGTAGTAAGAGAAGTACCCAAATGAACTCTATAGCGAGGTGTCTTTCAGCAGCGATCTTCCGCCGGTTGGACGACACTACTAAAGGCTTCATTGGCAGAGGCCCACTTTCCCAGCCTTGGCACCAGCAGTCGCAGCGAGGCATCCGCGTTTTTGTCAAGGATGGCAATCTGGAGCAGGCACTCTCCTTCATGACTAGACGGATGGTTGAGAGTGGCGTGGAGAGGCTCATCGTAAGACAGACGCGACACCATGTCAAGAACTCCGAGAAGCGAGTCTTGGCTCGAAAGAGACTTCAAAATAGAATCCGTAGGCAGGATTTTGCTCGCAAGCTCAAATCCATCCTCATCAATAAAGTCAGGTACATACTTAAGCCAAAGGCTCTAATTGTAGTTTAAATGTTTAAGCTAGTGTATATAATAATTCTTTGCGGTTGGAGAAAAATTTTGTTGTTGTTAACTAAGTGGTAGGGCCAGTCATCCCTGGTAGCGATTGGGCTATTGTTATAAACTCTTATGTTTGTATTTTAACTTTTGAAATTGTTTTTTGCTGAGACGAGGGATAAAATTTCCCAAACTGTGATGCCCTTTCCATTAATTTATCCTGTGTTATTCCACTTTTTGAGTGATGAAATGTGAGGCACTAAGATTTAAATTGATTTTTTGGATTTAAAAATAAGCATGTCTACAAAGTGTTCTTCCACCAATTTGGATATGAAAGGTAGTTGAGTTTAAAGTAAGGAGTCATGTATGTTTGTGTTGATATTGATTGAAATAGTTTTCCTACTGCAATGGCAACAAACATGCATTGAATATTTCAACGAGTTATTGTCCTTACCTTGTAAAATACGTTTTGCATTCTATCATTTGTTGTATGGTAGTGTTATTTCTCTGTGGGAGAACTTTCAAAAAAAAAAAAGAAATTTCTTTGTGGGAGAGAACTTGGACAGAACACTTTGCAAAATCTGTTTTTTAAATTTACATTCTCAAAAAAAAAAAAAAAAAAAAATAGTATGGGAGTTTTGTTAGATTTCTTTGAATTTTTAGTAGATAAGATAAATTAAACAAGGGTAATCTTTCAATAGATGATGAGGGAATGGTTGTCAGCGGTGTTGAGTTAATAGACTAAACTTAATTTAAGAGAAGGTAGGTCGACAAATGAAAATGACATATTGTTTCATAATTTGGATAAGGCTTGTTTATATGAAATGGTGTCTCATTAATCTGCATATGTTAAACCACATTAATATAAGGAAGAGTTGGCTTCAGAAATGTGGATTTATTGGTTATACAACTATTGGGAGGGAGTAATTCTGTTTTATCTAACATAAATATGCTTCTGGCACTAAATCAGTAAATCAAGTGGTGATTTGTGCTTTTTTTGATAAGTTTTCACGTATTGTATAGTATCTGATTGTCTTCACTAGAGGCCCCCAGTCTTGCTTTAATTTCTTTGTTTTTTCTTCTTTTTCTTTGTGATTTTTAAACTCTGCTTGTGTGTTGCACTTTGAGGTGCCTGGCTACCAATACATTGACTGGATCCTGTGGTTGCAGGGGTCTCTGAGTTCAAAAGGAATGCTTTGTGCTGGAATTTGCTTGTTGAGGTTATGGATGGAGAAATTTGATGTTTGAACTTCTGGCTTGGTCGACCTGTGTCTCTTCATGTCTGCCTTTGATTTTTTTTTTTCTTTTTTTTTTGTGACCTTCTCATGTTCTGATGGTAATAGGAAATTTTATCAGTTTAGTTATGTATTTTTTGTCATATTTACTGTAAACTCTACGAATTATCTTCTAAAGTGTGATTTGATAGGTGGTTTATAAATTGCTCAATCCTAACTACTTTTCTGAATGTATTCATTTGGCAGTCAACCTATGAACAGAATCTTGTTAGCTATGGTCAGTTGTTCCATGTGAACTTCATAATCTTTTCAGCCTAGAGACAATGATTCTTTTAAATTTTTTTTATATAGATGGGTCAGTATTGCTTTTTTGTTTTCCTTCGCCTGTCTAACTATGCTTCTAAGGCAGAGAGATATTGGCAATTTTACTTGCATTGGGACTTTTCGAAGGACCAAAATCTAGCCCTGTCATCACTGAATGGGAGTTCATTATTATTTTCTCCTTCCACTTGCGTTCGTGTGGGTCGTTCAATAAACGGGATGGCTGATGTATATCAACTCTTCAGCAGAGGCCTGCTTTTTTAGATTTATTGGATGTTTGGGTATATTTAATAAGAGTAATGTTAGCTGCACTTATGCGTACCTATCTTACATACATGTTAATATAAGCCCCTTAAAAATATAAAAAAATATTTTTTATTTTACAAAATTCTATATTTTAAAGGATAAACTTTAGGCATCAATTAGCATTTTTACACGTAGGGTTTTGCATAGAAAATAATATTTTCTTCCATGGGAAGGCCAGTGCTCAGCCTAGAGCACGGTGGCCCCGTGCACATAACATTATTTATATTTTAATATCCACTACATTAAAATGGATATAACATTACTCTTTTTCATTTATTACAGGACATCTTTGAAAAAATTCTCTCCCTATGTCGAAAAAATAATCATTCCAAATACGTACCACCTCATCCTAACATTGTTATTTCGTGAAGACCACCTTGTTCCAGGTTCACACAAGCCACTTCAAGCTAATTCAACTAGGTCCTATGTCACTCTAAAACTTCACACTCACAAGATTGCTCATCTATGTGTGCTTAGGGTTGTTGCAATAACGGCTATGCAGCCTAAGAACAATATTTACCGGTTGTTAAAGGGAGCTTTCTGAAAGTTCTGAAGGCACGGACACTGATAGGAGCTTCAAATATTGCTTTCATTAGTAGCGTAACCATTTCTTTTAGTTTAAAGTGATGAAATAAAAAAATGCATATAAAAAGGGAAGACTATAAGAAAGAAACCAGAAAGAAGAACGCATAACAATTTTATTATAGAAAGAAAAAAGAAAACCTGATGAGTGGAGGTCACATTTAGTCAATCACTCATTGCGCTTTCTCTACTCGGACATGGCCGATTGAATGAAAGCCCAATGCTTCTACTGCATATGAGGTTATTAAAAGTCAGAAGAGAAAAAACTGCTTCAGGCTTTCACCACTGAATGATTCATGACTGAGGAAACTTATCCCTCAGTATAGTATTCCATGAAAGCTAGATGCCGCTCGGCGTTCAATCTTCTTAAGATGGAGAAATAATGGTTGAAAGGAGTGACGAGGGGGAGGAGGGAACGCATTCGGGATGAAAAAGAGAAATCTATCAAATCCTGTTCACGAAGAAAAAAATTTAGATGCTAGATCCCCCATTAATCACATATCAAATTCTTCTGATCCTCGACCAATCAAGGCTGTCTTATTCTCTTCAATAAGATTACAGTTGATGAATCATCACTGGACGGAGCCTTCTCGGATTCGAACTACTGAATCGCGATCACTTGGAAAGGGGCAAAGAAGGGGGAATGGGAAGTGGCTTCAAAATCAGCTTTTCTAAACAGTAAGCACGAATTTTTCACGCCAGCCAGCACACCACGTCAGAATGTAACTATTGAAAGTAATTATTCATAGCAAAAAAGCAAAAAGATGTTGAATGTGGCAGGCCGCAGGAGAGACAGCTAAAGGGTATGCGGGGACATGATATGGTGTATGTATCTTATATATGTAATATAGATTAATGACGATTGATTATAGAATACAAGGAAAGAGCTGGAATGGGCCCTGCTGTGACGTCCCTGCTTACTAAATGCTGCTACGTGCTCCATTTTGCTTTTCCCTTCTGCCTTTAGCCGGCGGCTGCCTGCGATCATGATAAAATGTCATGCAGGGAGGGAGAAAATGGCTTGTGTAAAGAAGGAGATCTCTCTAGGCAGCTGTGAGAGAGGGCAATTGAGATGGGTTGGAGAGGGATTCTGGGTTTCGATTACGGGATTGTTCAGGGACCTCTAGGTCCTGATATCTCGGGCCCGGAACTCGTTGCTGCCGTTGCTAACGCTGGAGCTATTGGGATTCTCAGAGTTCCGGACTGGGTACATACTTATGATCACTACGATTCTGTTGATTTTTCTTACCTTTTCTGAGTCCCCGACACATCCTTTGTAACGTAATCTGTTTTCGTTTTTGTTTCCATTCGGACGCTTCTATTTTCTGTTTGTCTAAGTGATTCTTTTAAGGCACTTATCCTTCCTTCTATAATGACTGAGAGGAAGATTGGTGAGCAATGACTATCTAGTGCAGCCGTTGCTTTTTAATTTTTTGGCTTTGTCAAGATTCTGTACTTGTTCTGTTCATCTGTTCGTTCCTTTTCCTTTTTGGCTTTGTTTTGTTTCTCTACTCGAAGCCTTTTCTTGTTTCAATGATTCGGTGCTTTCGTGTTGGATTCTATGAACTGTTCTGCTTTTTTGTTGTAGAAACTTTCCTGTTCAAGAGTGATATGTTCAAGACGAACAAGAGATTCTTAGTATTTTCCGCTTCTATGCTTTAGTCTATGCTGAACGTGTCTTTTGACCCTTGCATTCATGGGATACTTCACATGTTAGCTGGATCCTTCTTTTGAATTTTGTAGGCTTTGAAGGGTGCTGATTCTGCTGCTGATGTTAACATTCTTTAGACTTTGTGAGCATCATACTGCAACTATGATAGTTTCATTTGGTAGTAAGACCTTCTTAATTTATGAGCGTTTTGGCTAAAATTGAGGGTGGACTGTACATGTGTCCTGTGAACTCACGGGATTGTAGACTTTAAAGGGTATATTAGAGTGTACTCTGAATCTGATTTAAATGAGCAGTGGCATACCCATGTTTTCTTAGTGTCCCTGTTTGATGGTCATTCGTGCTATAACCCATGCTCTGCGGCAATAAATATATTTACTCTTTAATATGTTTTTGCCTCGTAATTGCTAATTGATTTTTGCATCTGAAAATCTTCAGGAGGCACCTGATTACGTGAGGGATCTAATAAGAAAGACAAGAACACTAACAGACAAACCATTTGGTGTTGGTGTCGTGCTACACTTCCCCCACGAGGAGAATATTAAAGCTATACTGGAGGAAAAGGTTGCAATATTGCTGGTGTCTTGGGGTGACTTCCCACGGGCGCTTACAAATGAAGCTCAGCGAGCAGGAGTCAAGGTCATTCACCAAGTATGTGTATTTTCTATTTATCTCATTTAAAGTGAGTCTTGTATGATTTTACTTAAAAGCCTAAAAGGTTTCCATGGCATCATCAAGAAACTGCAAGTAGAAGTTCTGTAAACATATCCGGCTTCTTTAACATCTTATCTCACCAAAATAGGATATTATTGAAGGTTGGAAGTTTGGAAGATGCTGAGAAAGCTCTCAATGCTGGTGTTGATGCAATTATCGTTCAAGCACATGAGGCAGGAGGCCATGTCCTTGGGAAGGTAATATCGTGTGATTTTTTGTAACTATAAAATATTATGTCCTTAGGCACGTTTTTAAAATTTTTATGTTAATAAAGGGCTTAGTTTGTTTATTCTTCTCTGATTATCACATGATTTAAATTGGGTTAGTTGTACATTTTGATCCAACGTAATCTTGAATCTCTTTTGCAGGAGGGACTCATTGGTCTTTTACCAAGAGTAGCTGATTTGCTTTCAGGTTCTAACATACCTTTAATAGCTGCTGGAGGCATCGTGGATGCACGAGGTTATGTTGCTGCATTGGCTCTTGGAGCTCAGGGAATCTGCCTGGGCACTAGGTTCAGCACATTCTACGACTTATCTGTTCCTTCTGAATCGTTAGTTATAATGCCTTGAACAAAATTGGTACTATAAAGTGACATGTTTTGTGTTTATCAGGTTTCTTGCAACTGAGGAGAGTTTTGCTCATCCTATATACAAGAGAAAATTGGTAAAAATGGACAAAACTGAGTATACAAATGTATTTGGTCGTTCTAGGTGGCCTGGGGCTCCACATCGTGTTCTGCAAACACCTTTCTTCAACGACTGGAGAAATCTTCCTGATCATGAAAATGAAGACATCCAGCCAATCATTGGAAATACAACAATGCATGGCAAGGTAAGTATTTGCAGATCTTTGCGGGACTAAACTATCTTCTAGGTTGATATTTGTTACAGTTTCTGTGAGCATTTTTCTGTTTTCTGAAGCGCTTGAATGTTCTAATGATGTTCTTGATGTAATGGGATAGTAGAAGATGATAAAGTGCTATATCAGTTGATAAACCCTGAAAGGCGCAAGACTTGCTTGGTGAAATAAGTGGAAATTTTAGTTTTTTAGCGGATGACATAGCTCAATTATTTGTATGCCTTGCCTAAATGAGAGTGTAGAGGATTTGCAAAGTCTGGAAATGAGGGGCAATCGTTTAGGTTATGGCACTCACCAAGTGACTTAGGGATTCGAGACTAAGGGCTCCGTTTGTTGTTAGGTTCGTTTTCCAGCAGCAATTTAATTTATTCTCGGTGAAGTACTCAATCATATAAGTCATTGCTACAGAAAAGTCTTCTTTAGATTCATTTACAGAAATCATGATCGATTATTTTCTTTCTTTTTTTTTCTTTTGTTATCTCGAGGAACATATAATCACTCTTCCCAAGTGTTAAACTAATAAATTTTTCTGCAACAGGAAAAAGATATTAGACGTTTTGCTGGTACAGTTCCAAATCGAACTACAACTGGTGATATTGAGAGCATGGTTATGTATGCTGGCCAAGGCGTAGGGCTAATCAAAGAGATTTTGCCAGCAGCGCAAGTAGTGAAAAATCTGGTTGAGGAAACAAAACATCTCATACAACAACAATTTCAAGGTGCTGATCCTGCATAACTACATAAATGTGCTTATCCTGGTGACTTCTGAGGCATTACTTGCACCGGAGGAGTTTATCCTTGATATCCTCAACGTTTGACCCATCCCACTTGTGATCCTTCCTTGAGAAGGAATTGAAGGACAGTGTGCTAATTTCCGTTTTGTTACATATTATGCCATGGAGTGTGGACCTTTCGTTAGCTTTAAATAAAAAATTAATTATCACTATTTTATACATTATAACCATGTTTCATCGTAACCCAACTTCGGTTTTTTATGAAGGTTGAAAGCTAAAGTGCAGTCATGGCGTGGATTTGACTTACCTGTGTTTGGCTGCTTGGGCATGTTTACATGAATGGAAATATTTCACGTACAAATAATTCATAAGGAGCGAGCTAAGGGCTTTGATATGGTTGGATAGGCTTCATTTTAGGTTGCAATTGTGAGGAAGGAGGATGCAGACGGGAGAACTTTAAAGAAAAATGCCATACTTAGGTTGGTTTACTGGACTTTCCAGCCTCAGGCAAATAAATCGTCCATACTCCTTTTGTCCCTATGAACTGGAAAGTTCTGCAGCCTACCACATGTCAAATAGCCCAGCTCTAGAAATAAATTAACTGGAGAAGACCCGGTAGGAAAATTAAAGGAGCTTATATATCACCATTTATTTCTTGTTGGAATGGCCAGCACCTGGATCTTCCCTGTTTGCAATTTTGATGAAAATTGACAGAGTTCACTTGATGTCGTCATATATTAAGAATGCCCCTTGCCAGGTTTCATTAGCCTAACTATGAGATTTTGAGAGGAGTAAATGCAAAATCAAGAAACTTTCACCAGATGCGGAGGAAAGAAGGGTGGTTTCCCTTGGCGGAGATCGAAACCCAGGAAATGATTCAGTGGGCACAAAACGTAGAGAATCCCGAGATGATAACAGAGGCTTTCTCGCATCTATTATACAGTATAAATTCCAAGTGTAATAAATACCAGACAGGTCTGTGAAGGCTGTGTCACAGCAGAGGGAAGGAAATAGACAAAAACATACAGGAGAAGTGGAGAAGCAGCAGCTTTTAATGGATCGGCAAACCCATTCTTGTAAGCTAATCTTGCTAAAGAAAGAACCTGACAATTTGTTACCCATTTGATGCTATCAGTTCATCGCACTGTCCCTCTCAGGCCGGTGAACCCATGGAGCTAAGGAATGAAAAGACGGTTCCGGCAGCGGCATTTCCATCCCAGAGGCTTGTAATTTGTGTACTTCTTGGCAATGGAAGACGGTGACACGTTGAAGGCAGCGTCGCCTCCGTTGCCGGCGTCGAGGCCTGGATCAACGCCGCCGTGGGCCGGCAGCGTGGGCACTTGAACGGCGATGCAGGGGTTGCAGTCGTTGCACCTGTTATGGCAGCTTGGTGGAGTAGACCCAAGCCGGGTCTTCTCTGCCGAGAACCGTCCCTGCAAAAGCCTATTAGCATTAATACACGGAGAAATTGAGAAATTTTAATGGGAAACCATGAGAATGAACCTGAAACAGAATCGTTCTGTTACCGTGGGCGCAGTTGCAGCGGCCACTGGAACCCCACTTCCGAGCGGTTCTTCCACGGAGGAAGCCGGAGAAAATAGATGAAGAGGTAGGATAACAAGGAAAGCTGTGATGTAGAGGTAAGTCGAGGCTGGGAAAACGCATGGCCATGGAACCATCTCATCTCACCATGGAGGATAAAGCGATGAATCAGTAACTAATTTCTTGTGAGATCGGACGGGAAGATATATATCAGAAAAGAGAAGAACCAAAGGGAGAACATAACAGCAGTCATTCTATCGTAGAAAGAAAGATGCAGGAAGAAGGCGTGAGAAAGGTAAGGGCGAAAGAAGAAGAAGAAGTCGAAGACGGGGAAGGAAAGAAAACATAAACTTTTTTCATCTGTGCAACTGTTTCTGTTTCTCCCTGGCTCCTCTGCTCCTCTGCTCCTCTGCCTTCTCTCTACGTGGTCTCAGCTGAAAGAAAGTGATGGACAGTGAAAAGAACAAGACACGGGTGGAAACAATTGGGGAACCCCCACATCAGAGTGAAAAGCAGAATCAATTATTTCGATTTTCTTCTCTCCGTTTTTTCGTAAGGATTTTACCTGACTCTGTTCGGTAGCCGTGACAGAAAGCGATCTGTGGTACTGGCCACTGGACACCGAGTACTGGGTACTTTGGACATGGACGAGAAAACTTAGAAGGGAATTAATTAATAGAAATACGGAATCGCCACTGTCTCACTGTTGAATTGGGTTTGACTGCTCGGAACCGCGTGAATGACTAGAGAGTAGCAGAAACTAGAAAATAAAAGAGAGACGGTATCATTAACCGTATAAAAGGCTGCCCGAGTAGAGGAAACGAAAGCGGATAATGGGTTCTTTCCATCTTTTTCTTTGCTTGACGCTCCGTTGCTTCTCTGCAGATTTCATTTAGTCAACCAGCTCAGAATTGCAGAAAGGAGATCAGAAGTTCCAGAGCTAGTAGAGAGGATCAGTCCCAGACTCGCAGTAATTGCTCGGAACCGCTCTTCTCAGTGAATAAGAAAACCACAGAGATTAAATTTTTTTTCCTCCGATGATTAAAATAGAGCCGCCCAAAACGAAAGTAACCCAGTAAAAAGAAGTAAGACAAGGAAAGCGAAGGGTGGGACTATTTTCCCCTCCCCGTCCAATCTGAAGAACGCGTTTCTGAACCCAAGTACTGAAAAGATAAAAAAAAGGAAGGAGAGCAAGGAAGCCATCTACTACATTCAAAGAAAAAACAGAGAAAGAAAAGTAAGACAGAGACAGTAAAGCATACGAGTCTTTTCCGTTTAGGACCACGGGCGACCTTCAAATTAGATAAAGACCCTAAGTTAGCTTTGCAATTTGGAATTTGGGTTCGTACAAGCAGGGGTTCACATGCAGAGATTGGAAATCGAGACTCAAATAGACGATACGAATTTTCGTACAGATACCGGAGATCGGGCGAGAGAGATGCGGCCTCGATGGTGAGCATCTCCTCTGATTTGTGAATTTTTATCGCAGAAACTGGGCAGGTACATTGTTCAACTGTTTGTGGAAATGCCCTTTTATCTCCACTTTTTTGATTTTTTGTCCCCAATGGTGAGCATCTCCCCTGATTTGCGATTTTTTTTTTCTCACATTGAATAGTTATGAGTAACTTAGGACTAAATAATTTTCTTAAAAAAAAATTACTGTCGTTTTTAATCTTTATGTTATGTTATGCATTTATGCTTGAATACGGTTTCCTACACGCCTGACTAGACCAGAGGAAAACTGCTTCTAGCCTTTAAAAGAATCGGAATAGTCTTCGGTTCTGGTTCAACCCGGGCGAAGCGGTTGGACCGGTCCCGTTTTCAAATCACCAAACAAAAGTGGAAAAAACAGTAAAAATTTTTCCCTAATCTTTCACTTAATATCACTCACAATTTATTGGAAATGGAGTTCTTTAAAGGGCAGCAAAACCTCGTACACCAAAGAGAGCCAAATTCTTTGATCCCAGTTCATCAAAGTGGTAGAGATGAATTTTGAAAAGATCTGCAACCACTACCACAAGATAAGATCGCTTTTGTCATGGATTAATACTGGCCAGTCTTTCCACCAGTTTATCAGAGTTTAAGAGGATCCACTTTCTTGGGTTGCTCTCAGAGCAGTGGCCTGCCACTCCATGGCCTTCTTATTCATCTCCTTCCCCTTCTCTCCTTGCATCAGTTCTCCCACTAGGTCTCTACTGACGTTAGTATCGATCTCCATGCCGATCCCCCACTTGGTGGAGAGAAATCGGCAGTTGGTCTGCTGCTCTGCGAAGAAAGGCCAACAGATCATGGGCACCCTGTTACAGAGGCTCTCGAGGGTGGAATTCCACCCGGAATGGGTCAGAAACCCAGCGATGGAAGGGTGAGACAGTACTTGCTTTCGGGGAACCCAGCTTAGTAGAAGACCCCTTTGCCTGATCGCCACCAGAAAATCCGGCGGCACCGTTGCGGAGTCTCCCCTGACGAGATCAGGGCGGATGACCCATAAGAAGCTTTGATTGCTGTTGGCGAGTCCCCACGCGAACTCCACCATCTGTTCCGGAGTCATGACGGTGATGCTACCGAAATTCACATACACCACCGATTTTTTCTCTTTGGTGTCTAACCACTCGATGGCGCCACTGTCCTTCTTCCATAGATTCATGGAGCCCAGGGATTTCACTACTCGGGTTGTATCTGATCGCAGAGCAGAGCAAGAGGACCGATCGTGTAAATTGGGGGATCGACTATCGACGCCTTTGCTTGTAGAACATCGTGTTCCAACTCATCGAATGTGTTCAAAACGACGGCGGTGGCTCTAGAACTCCTCTGGGCTTCTCTGTTTAGAAAGTTGAGCAGTATGTCTTGGGGGTTCGTTGTTCGAACAAAGCTGGCGAGGTCTCTGAGGCGCATGTTTTCCATTCCAGGAATCCAGTCAATGACAGTACTTTCTAGGTGCCCGTTTGTCAGTTGGTTCTCATCTGCACACCACAAGATAGGAAAAATTAGTGCAATTAATTCAGTAACCAGCTGAAAGTACTCTCAATTCATGGCCTTTAATATCGTAAAAATTTTATCCTTGATCAATTAATTGCCTTTCAAGGGAACGATGCCTTCTTTGATCAGTTTCTGATATTGGAGGGAGCCCATGAAGCCACAAGCACTGGGCGCAGAACAGGATCTTCGGGATGTGAAGCTCCTCAGCAGCATCCTGAGTGAAGCTCCTCAGCAGCATCCTGAGTGAAGCTCATACATCCATCTGAGATTATGCAGCTCACTTTCGGAGTGTTGGGTGCCTCTTGATTAAGCTTACTCAGCAAGGGCCCGAAGGGAGCCAGAAGATACTGAGCTTTATCATGAGAAGATCGCTTTTCTCATGGCTTACCGACTAGTCTTTTTACCAAAGAGCCCCTAACAGGGGGTTAGTGCACGGGGATATTAGTGTAAGAGACATGAATATCTTAGAAAAAATAGTTTTTTGGGTTACTACACTGGGATTCTCATTAAATTTAAGAGAGAAATTGAATTGTCACTCTCTTGCCTTGAGTGAGAATTTTTTGTCACTCTTAAATAAGTGGAATTTTGAAATTTCCAGAATTCTCTTACCACACCTAACATGAAAAAATGAAATCAGTCTTTATTTACCCAGAATCTAATGTCGGTTGCTTTAAATTCTCCACGAAACATGTCTTTCTCTTTGGACTAACCCCCTGTAATATTCTCCTCAATTTCCTTAAGATGGCAATGTCAAGCAGGAAGAAGAAGCCGTTTGACAAGTCTGTCCAAGTAGTAGAAATATCACTTCGACCAACCCAAAAGAAATTTTAAGGGGCGGGCGTTCACTAAGATCGACTAAAAAAAAATTTAATCTACCACTCGTCTCTAGAGCTAACTCCCACGGTGTCTTATCCTGCAGGCTTACCTTTACCCGCCTTAAATAGGTTTAGTCTCCCGCACACGTAGAAATTCACTCGCGTTGAACCGTATGCTCCGCCAATGTCATCCCAAACAGTTCAAAGAGATGGACTCGCAGAGGGCCGGGATATCTTGAGTGAGATCGGCAGAAGATTGATTAAGAAGACCGTCTTCTATCGTTTCGAACCGGAAATCTTCCAGTCCATCCAAGGAGCCAGGTTCCATGGACCTCAACAGCCACCGATGATTGTACTCTGTATTGACGAAGGTGATGTGGAATCCTCTGAAATGAAGCAATTTTGCAAGTTTCATCATGGGGATGACATGACCTAGAGCAGGGTAAGGTTCACAGACCGCATGAGACTTCTCAGCTTTCATGGAATCCATTTTCTCTCTCTATTCTATCCTCTCTGCACTCTCTCTCTCTCTCTCTCTCTCTCTCTCTCTCTCTCTCTCTCTCTCTCTCTATCACTCTCTCTCTATCACTCTCTCTCTATCCCTCTCTCTCCCTCTCTTTCACTGTTGTGTCCCCTCTCTCCCTCTCCCTCTCCCTCTCCCTCTCTCTATTCTATACCCTCAATCCCTCACCCTTTCCCTATTCTATCCCTTCTTTCCCTCTCCCTCTCCCTCTCCCTATTCTAACATCTCTCTCCCTCTCCCTCTACCTATTCTAACCCACCTCTCCCTCTCCCACTCCCTATTCTATACCCTCAATCCCTCACCCTTTCCTATTCTATCCCTTCTTTCCTCTCCTCTCCCTCTCCCTATTCTAACATCTCTCCTCTCCCTCTACCTATTCTAACCCACCTCTCCCCCTCCCACTCCCTATTCTAACCCATGTCTCCTTTCCCTCTCCCTATTCTAACCCTTCTCTCCCCTCTCCTCTCCCTCTTCTAACCCCTCTCCCTCTCTCCTCTCCCTATTCTAACCCCCTTATCCTTCTCCCTCTCCCTATTCTAACCCTCTCTCCTCTCCTCTCCCTATTCTAACCCCCTTCTCCCACTCCCTCTCCTCTCCTCTCCCTCTCCTCTCCCTCACCCTCACACAGAACGACCCCCCCTCCTTCTTCTCCTCTCCTTCCTCCCTCTCCTTCTCCCTCTCCCTCTCACCCTCCCTCCTCTCCTCTCACCCTCCCTCTCCTCTCCCTCTCCTCTCCCTCTCCTCTCTCCTCTCCCTCTCCCTCTCCCTCCCCCTCCCCTCCCCTCCCCTCCCTCCCCTCCCCTCCCTCCCCTCCCCTCCCTCCCCTCCTCTCCCTCTCCTCTCCTTCTCCTCTCCCTCTCCTCTCCCTCTCCCACCCTCTCCCTCTCCCTCCCCACCCCTCCCCTCCTCTCCTCTCCCTCCCCACCCCTCTCCTCCTCCCTCCCGCTCCCTCCCCTGCCCCCTCCCGCTCCCCTCCCCTCCCCTCCCCTCCCCCTCCCTCCCCACCCCGTCCCCCTCCCTCCCCCGTCCCGTCCCCTCCCCCTCCCCCCCTCCCCTCCCTCCCCTCCCCCTCCCCTCTCCTCTCCTCTCCCTCTCCTCTCCCTCTCCTCTCCCTCTCCCTCCTTCCCTCTCCCTCTCCCTCTCCTCTCCTCTCCCTCCCCCCCCCCCCTCCCCACCCCTCCCGCTCCCTTCCCCTCCCCTCTCCCCCTCCCCTCCCCCGTCCCTCCCCCTCCCCTCCCCTCCCCTCCCCTCCCCTCCCTCCCTCCCCTCCCTCCCTCTCCCCCCCCTCCTCCCCTCCCTCCCTCCCCTCCCTCCCCTCCCCTCCCTCCCCCCTCCCTCCCCTCCCTCTCCCCTCCCCTCCCTCCTCCCCTCCCTCCTCCCCTCCCTCTCCCCTCCCCCCCCCCTCCCTCCCCTCCCTCCCTCTCTCCCTCCCTCTCCCTCTCCCTCCTCCTCCCTCTCCCTCCCTCCCTCCCCTCCCCTCCCTCTCCCCCTCCCTCCCCTCCCTCCCCTCCCCTCCCTCTCCCTCCCCTCCCTCCCCTCCCTCCCTCCCTCCCCCTCCCTCCCCTCCCCTCCTCCTCCTCCCTCCCTCCCCTCCTCCCTCCCCCCTCCTCCCTCTCCCCTCTCCCTCTCCCTCTCCCTCTCCCTCTCCCTCTCCCTCCCCTCCCCCACCCCTCCCCTCCCCTCCCCTCCCCTCCTCCCCTCCCTCCCCCTCCCCCTCCCCCTCCCTCCCCCCCTCCCTCCCCCTCCCCCCTCCCCCCTCCCTCCTCCCCCTCCCCTCCCTCTCCTCCCTCTCCTCTCCTCTCCTCTCCCTCTCCCTCCCTCTCCCTCCCTCCCCTCCCCTCCCCTCCCCTCCCCTCCCCTCCCCTCCCTCCCCTCCCCCTCCCCTCCCCTCCTCCCCTCCCCCCTCCCCTCCCCCTCCCCTCCCCCTCCCCCTCCCTCCCTCTCCCTCTCCTCTCCTTCTCCTCTCCCCTCTCCCTCTCCATCCCCCCCCTCTCCCTCTCTCCTCCCCTCCCCTCTCCATGACCCCCTCCCTCCCTCCCCTCCCCTCCCCCTCCCCTCCCCCCTCCCTCCCTCCCTCCCCTCCCTCCCTCCCTCCCCTCCCCCCCCCCTCCTCTCCTCCCCCTCCCCTCCCCCCTCCTCCCTCCCTCCCCTCCGTCTCCCTCCTCGTCTCCCTCCCCTCTCCCTCCCTCTCTCCCTCCCTCCCCTCTCCCCCCCCTCCGTCTTCCCCCTTATCCACCCCCTCCCTCCCCTCCCCCTCTCCCTCCCCCCTCCCTCCCTCTCCCTCCCTCCCCCTCCCGTCTCTCCCTCCAGCTGCCTCCTCCCTCCGTCTCTCCCTCCAGCTGCCCCTCCTCCGTCTCCCCCTCCAGCTGCCACTCCCTCCGTCTCCCCCTCCAGCTGCCACTCCTCCGCCTCCTCTCCCTGCCCTCCCTCCGCCTCCTCCTCCAGTCTCTCTCCTCTCCCTCTCCCTCTCCGCCTCCCTCTCTCCCTCCTCCTCCCTCTCCCCTCCGTCCTCGCCTCCCTCCCCTCCGTCTCCTCCCTCTCCCGTCTCTCCCTCCGTCTCCCGTCTCCAGCCTCCTCTCCTCCGCCTCTCCATCTCCACCCTCCGTCTCTCATCTCCCCCCTCCGCCTCCCTCCGCCTCCTCCCTCCGCCTCCCCTCCCCTCCCCTCCCCCCCCTCCTCCCCTCCCCTCCCCTCCCTCTCGCCTCCCCTCCCCTCCCTCCCCCTCCCCTCCCCTCCCCTCCCCTCCCTCCCCCCCCTCCCCTCCCCCCCCCTCCCCTCCCCCCTCCCTCCCCCCCTCCCCCCCCCTCCCCTCCCTCCCTCCTCCTCCTCCCTCCCTCCCCCCCCCCCTCCCTCCCTCCCTCCCCTCCCCCTCCCTCCTCCCCCCTCCCCCCCCCCCCCCTCCCCCCCTCCCCACCCCCCTCCCCTCCCCTCCCTCCCCTCCCCTCCCTCCTCCCCCTCCCTCCCTCCCCTCCCCTCCCTCCCTCCCCCCCCCTCCCCCTCCCCCTCCCCCTCCCTCCCCCCTCCCCTCCCTCCCCCCTCCCCCTCCCCTCCTCCTCCCTCCCTCCCTCCTCCCTCCCCCCCTCCTCTCTCTCCCTCCCTCCCCTCTCCTCCCTCCCCCCTCCCTCTCTCCCTCCCTCCCCTCCCTCCCTCCCTCCTCTCCCCTCCCTCCCCCCTCTCCCTCCCTCCCCCTCCCCCTCCCCCTCCTCTCCCCTCACCCTCACCCTCACCCTCCTCCTCCCCCTCGCCCTCCTCCTATCCCTCCGCCTCCCCTCCTCCCCTCTCCCCTCTCTCACCCTTACCCTCACCCTCCCTCCTCCTCCCGCTCACCTTCCCCCTTCCCCCTCCTCGTTCCCCTTATGTCATCACAAAATTATTAGCCAAATTAAGAAACTTTTTCCAAAGTAATAAATTTATATCTTAAAACATCTCTAGGATCCTTTAAGAGGACTAGTCGTAAGTGATTCATGGGATTTGCCTTTTGAGAATCACATGAGAAAGAACCTCAAGTTGTTTGGTCCTTCCTATGTGGAAAAACCCAAAGTTTATATATGTTGACTGAGCCCATCTTGAGAGGCTCATTAAGGTTTCTAATATTGTGTTCTTTTTTTTTATCTTCCAGTATTGGGCCTTCAGAAAAAAAAATTACATAGCGAGCCAAAATTAATAAAGTTGTAGAGAAAATATTTCTTTCTGTTTTTCTATAATCCAGCTTGTGTTTTTCGCAATTTGTTGATTTGTTCACCACAGGTCGTGCCGAAATTTTGTCTTCAAACTCTACACATTTGGTTCTTCATTCTTGTTAGAGAAGGAAATCTTCTCTTGACTCAATCTGTGGTCAATCACAAAGACTCTCCTAATCCAATCTATTCACGTGATGTAAAATCCCATTCATAGCCAACTCTAGTTTTGTATAGTTACAAAAATGGCTTGTAAATCTTTGTATTTTATTTGTTT
This sequence comes from Aristolochia contorta, assembly GCA_022405105.1. Lineage (NCBI taxonomy): Eukaryota > Viridiplantae > Streptophyta > Magnoliopsida > Piperales > Aristolochiaceae > Aristolochia > Aristolochia contorta. The sequence continues at coordinate 1,032,407 of CM039668.1, read as the reverse complement.
CTTTGTCATTAAGTCTTAAGTTAGTTTCCTTGTAAGACTTGGATTCCACATCACGCGTAACTATGTACCAACTGTACAGTTGAGAAATACAATTATAATTCTCAGTTTAAATGGTATCAGGCCGGCCCTAGGCGCCAAGCCTAGGTGGTCTTCTTGCCAAGTCCGAACCTCCCTCCTTCTCAATCTCGTCTTTCTGATTCATGGCAGAAGAACAATCTCCTCGTTCCTCCGCTCTCGAGGCCTACTATTTGATCGTGTCTCCTCGTGCGACACCTTCAATCTGACAATATCCAACATTTGACACTACATTTCAATCAAGCTTGATCAGACCAATTTTCTCATCCGGCATCAGTAGATGTTACCCCTTTTAAAGAGTCAACAAGTAATGAGGCTAGTTCATGGTTCCATCTCTCCTCCTCCTTAGTTTCTTCCTGGGGATGGTACGGCTGGACTAGTTCCCAACCCACAGTACGCGCAGAGGTATGTCCTCAATTAGACCATCCAAAGTTGGATATTAGCTTTGGGTCACACGCTTGGTTGACTTCCGCATCTGCAATTTTGGCAGAAGTTGAAGTCTATTTATTCATCCACATCTCAAGCTAGGCTTAATCACTTACACTTTCAACTTCAGACCCTTCACAAAGGATCTTTGTCTATGACGGTATATCTTGATCATTCAAAGAAACTCATTGATGACCTCGCAACAGCCGTTGAAGAGGAGAAAGGAAATGAAAAGGAAGGAGATCAAGTAGGTCAAGGAGGGGCAGCAGTACCGGTGGAGATAGGAGTCGAGGCAGTAATTAAGCCAGAGAATGGAGAGGAGGGTTTTAAACAAGTCCGGTGGAGGCCATGGTCGTGGCCGGAGAAGAAGCTAAAAATGTGGATGAAGAGGCCAATGTCGAGCAGGTGAGTGAGACCCAGGTCGAGGTGGGTGAGCCCAATATCGTCGAGACGGTTTCCTGAGAGGGTGCGAGGAGGTCAATGAGTTTCTGGAATCGCTGCCGACGGTGAGGTAAGACGACGCGGATCCCGTCGCCAGAGCCTCGTTCTCCTTCCCGCTCCGTTTTCTCCCTTTCCCTCCCACTCCGTCCTCCCTCTCCCTCCCGCTCCGACCTCCCTCTCCCTCCCGCTCTGGCCTCCCTCTCCCTCCCGCTCCGGCTCCCTCTCTTTGACGACGTGGCTTCTGACGTGGATGCCACATAAGACATCCACGTCAGACGATACACAACTGTACAGCTACAGTAACATACACTTAACATTACTCTGTATAGAACCTTCTACTTAGGACCACCGCTTGCATATGAATCAGCAACTCTCTAATCTTGACCTCAAAGGTACTCCCTCTGCCAATATGGCCACTCGTGGTGGTTGTGGCCAATCCAACAATAGAGGTCGTGGTCCCTCGTCTGGTCGCGGCCAAGGCCGTGTCCAGCAACAACAATAGGACTCTTCTGATCGTCCAACCTGACAAATCTGTCATAAATTTGGTCATGCAGCCGAAATCGCTTCAATCTGGCCTATCAGCCAGATATTGCTCCTCAAGCATATGCTGCCTACTCTGATCAGCCATTTGACTCTGCTGGGTATACTGTTTCTGGCACGTTACATCATATCACGTCCAACGCCTCACAACTTGGTGACACCGTTCCTTACAACAGCTCGGATCAAGTAATCCTTGGTAATGGTAGTGCCTTGCCCATCTCATCCATTGGTACATTTTCATTAACCCATCAGTTACTCTTCTCAATGTTCTTGGAGTTCTGCCCTCTCTTAAAAATTTGTTATTTGTATCTTTGTCAAGAGTCAGGGGTAGTTTAGTAATTTTACTAAACTTCGGTTAGTTATTATTTGTTTATTGTTTAGCTTACTTGCTCCTCAAGCCATGAATGACATTATTGTATTTTTGTATTTTCGGATTCTATTAATACATGGTTTAGGGTTGTAGGTCATAGAAGACCTTACGCCCTCTTTCTTTCCTTTTCTCTTCCCCTTCTTCCTATCTCTTCACTTTTCTCTCATCTTTTATCTTCCTTCACTAAATCTAACATGGTATCAGAGCGGGTCTGTATGTGACGCCTCGTCACTTACAGAGGTAATGGGATCTTCTTCCTCGAAGCTCGTTGTACAAGTTAGAAGTTCTAGAAAGGTCTTAGATTCTGGGCAATCCTTAATGTTTGTCTCTTTTCTTTGTTCTTCTACCATTTTCCCTTGATAATGGCTTCTACTGTTGATTGAAGTGTTCTGCGTATGGGTTTACTCCTTAAAGGAGTTCCTTTGCTGTTGTTGGGTTCGTAGGAACCTGTATCTGCGACTGCTACTATTACTATTAGTAAAAAAATTGAATTTTTACACTACCTCAGGATTCGTGCCAAACAAAAAAATTATCTTTGAGCTGCGAAAATATGCCACTTCTAGTCACAGGTAGTTCTGAAAGTGTTTCAGAGCTTCCAGGTACGTAAAACTCATGTTATTACACTACCTCGGGAACCGTACAAGGCGATTTTACCTGAATCAGAAAGGGTTTTCTGGTGTTTCTGCACTCTAGTTCGTGCTACTACTACTGCTACTGACATTATCTATTATGTGGTCAGAAGCTAAAGGTTCAATATATCTTTCTTCTGCTATTGTCGGAAGGTGAATGGTTTAAATTCATGTGTAAGTGCTAGATGCACAACCTACTGACTTTAAAAAGGGTTTTCTGCTACTGCTGAGTCGTTGGACTCATACCGCTGAGTCTTTGGACTCGTATTGCTGATTCTTTGGACTCGTACTCACTGATTCTTTGACTCGTACTGCTGAGTCGTTGGACTCAGACTGCTGAGTCGTTGGACCTCGTGATCGCTGAGTTGTTGGACTCAGATCGCTGAGTCGTTGAACTCGTGATCGCTGAGTCGTTGAACTCTGCATCGCTGAGTCCTTGGACCCGCATCGCTGAGTCCTTGAATCGCATTGCTGAGTCCTTGACTCATCGCAGAGTCCTTGGACTCAGTCTTGCAGAGTCCTTGGACTCATCATCGCAGAGTCCTTGGACTCAGATCGCTGAGTCCTTGGACTCTGCATCGCTGAGTCCTTGGACTAGTACTGCTGAGTCCTTGACTCCCACCGCTGAGTCCTTGACTCTCACCGCTGAGTCCTTGACTCCCATCGCTGAGTCCTTGACTCCTACCGCTGAGTCCTTGACTCCCATCGCTGAGTCCTTGACTCCCATCTGCTGAGTCCTTGACTCCCACTGCTGAGTCCTTGACTCCCATCGCTGAGTCCTTGACTCCCTCTTCGCTGAGTCCTTGGACTCCTACTGCTGAGTCCTTGGACTCCTACTGCTGAGTCCTTGGATTCCTACTGCTGAGTCCTTGGATTCCTACTGCTGAGTCCTTGGACTCCTACTGTTTATTGTTTAGTTTACTTGCTCCTCAAGCCATTAATGGCATTATTTTGTATTTTCGGATTCTATTAATACACGGTTTAGGGTTGTAGGTCATAGAATGTAATGTAAGATTTTCTTCTTATTCATCTCAATAGTATGAGGGGTATATATAAGTACAAGTGTAGGAATTCAAGTCTGTTTAGGAGACTGATTTCGAAACTTAACAAAGAAGTAAAATCTGATTTACAACAATCAATATACATAACACTCTTCCAAAGATAGACTTAGATTAGGATTGGGAGTCCTGAGCACGTGTAGAGTTTGGTGAAAGAGAGTTTTGGTATGAAGGATCTTCTAGATAATCTGTATCTCTAACATTTCCCTGCAAGGTTGGCGTTTTTGCAATAACGTAAAGCTTGAGTAAAAACCGAGTGAACTGCCCACGAGACAACCGTTTGACTGCAAACTAGTGTATATCAGTTGGTGCTTGCTGAAATTGACATGCCTGGTTAATCGCGTTCTGAATGTCTGGTCTGGTGAGTGTGAGATATTGAAGAGCACCAACAGTAGATCTATATTCAGAAGCATCACTGAGTGGAGTTTCTTCAAATTTGGACAGTTTGGAGCCCGGAGAAACTGGAGTCAAAATTGGCTTAACATCTGCAAGACCGAGTCGATGCAGTAAATCACTAGAATACTTAGACTGAGAAAGATGAATACCAGCCTTAGTTCGAACCACTTCAATGCCAAGAAAATAATGAAGAGGGCCCAAATCTTTAACAGAGAATTCTGTCTATAAGCAGGGAACAAGGGCAGTAATAGCAGAAGGAGAGCAGCCAGTGACAATAATGTCATCAACATAGACCAGAATATAAATCACTGAATCGACATTGTATCTATATAGAAGAGAGGAATCGACTTTGGATAAAACAAATCCAAGTTCAATCAGAAAGGATGTCAACCGATAATACCATACTCGATGACTCTGATTGAGTCCATATAACGATTTCTGAAGAAGACACACATCGTGTGGACGAGAATCATCAACAAAACTCAGAGGCTGAACCATGTAGACCTCTTCTGCCAATGTGCCATTAAGAAACGCATTGCTGACGTCCAACTGCTTAATAGTCTAATTTTTGCTGACCGCCGAGTGAGAATCACTGAATTGTTACAGGTTTAACAACCGGACTGAATGTTTCAAAATAATCTTGCCCTTCACGTTGATTGAACCCTTGCCACTAATCGAGCTTTGTGTCTCGTCAATACTACCGCCAGGTTTGGTCTTAGTATGAAAGACCCACTTACAACCTATAGCTCGCTGCCCCCTGTGGCAAAGAAACAAGTCTCCTAGTATGGTTAGATAATAAAGCATTAAATTGGATTTCATGGCCTCACACCATTCTCGGATGCTTCACAGCCCGAGAGTAACAAGTAGGCTCCATGGGTGAAGGAGGAAGAACTGATGATGACGTGTGGAGACATGTATTTTGGTTTAAGGGACCCGATCATAGAGCGAGTAGTCATAGGATGAGTGGCTAAGGGAGCAGAGGACGACTAGTCCGGGAGGTGGCTCTGAAGCAGGTAAAGGGAAAGGGAGCCAACAAGCACGTAAGAGCTGGTCTCGGGTCTAGCAGGAGAAGGAGAAAGCGAAGACGGAATAGTATGTGGGCTGATGTAAGGAGACAAGTGAGGGCGGTTGAGCGTAAGAGGGAAGAGAGGTGAGGCAACTCGGGAAGAAGAAGGCAGCGCCAGAGTTGAATTGGGGAACTCGGAAGAGATGGAGTTGTTTGTGTGGAAGCAAGGCCGCTTTGGAGAATGGAAAAGAAGTTTCGTCGAAGATCACGCTGCGATTGATGTACACTCGACCTGTAGAAATATCAAGATACCTGTAACATTTATAATTAGGATGATATCCAATAAAAACACATGGAACTGAACGATCTTCCAACTTATGAGAGGTGTAAGGGCGGAAGTGAGGATAACAAAGACAACCAAAAATACGCATAGAAGAATAATCTAGTGAGCGCCCAAACAAGAGATCAAAAGGGTTTTTGGAAGACAAAACTGAGGACGGAAGTTGATTTATAAGAAAAGTAGCAGTAGAAAATGCAAAGTCCTAATGTTCCTTAGGCATAGAGGCTTGCGCAAGTAAAGTCATGCCGACAGAAACAATGTGGAGATGCTTGCGCTCAGCAATTCCATTTTGCTGGGGGGTATAGGGGCAGGAGATGCGATGATGAATGCCACAAGAGGCAAACAACTGGTTAAATTGACGATTGACGAATTCAGATCCCCCATCAGATTGAAAGTATTTTATTTTTGTGGAAAATAAATTTTCGACAGAGGATTGAAAACGTAGAAACGACGAGTAAACTTCAGATTTTGTCTGAAGTAAAAATAACCAAGTAAAGCGACTGAAGTGATCGACAAAAGACACATAATATTTAAATCCGTTCCTCGACGTAATAGGACAAGGTCCCCATACATTTGCTGAGATCGTATGCAAGGGAGATGGTGCGGAAGTAGTGGACTTCGAGAAGGGCAAAGAGACTGATTTTGTAACGCAACAAGCTGGGCAATATGCCTTTTTATGAAAATCAGAAACTTCAATATTTAAATGTCGAAGTACACTACGCAAAGCAAAACTACCAGGATGTCCTAAACGTTTATGCCAAAAGGAAAAAGGCGACCGAACTGAAAGTAAACAGGTGGGTGAAGCAGCATGATCGGCGACATAGAGTCCACTTCTATTCCGCCCCTTGAGTAGTATGCGGCCCGTATTGGCTTCCTGTACACAAAAGCCATTAGAATCAAAGGTAACTGTGCAGTTGTGATCAGAAGTGAATTGAGAAACAGACAACAAATTTTTAAGGGAAGAAGGAACGCAGAGGACATTGCGAAGTGAAACAGACTGATTTAATGGAAGAGTACCAACAGAAGAAATCGACAAACTTGAACCATTCCCAAGGAGCACTTGATCCGAGCCTGTGTAAGGAGTATTCTCAGAGAACTGTGAAGCATCAGAGGTGATGTGATGAGAAGCCCCCGAATCAGTGTACCAGGCTGCGCCATGGTGGGGATATGTTTGTATAGAATAAGCCTGAGGAGAAGTAGAAGTAGGCTGGTATGCTAAGTTAAACCTGTTTCGGCATTGAATGGCCACATGGCCGACTTTTTGACAGATTTGACAAGTCGGGCGTTTGGTATTGTCATGACGATCTTGCTGGCCGTGACCTTGGCCACGGTCTGAATTTTGACCACGGCCATGATTGGAGCGTCTGCGGCCTCTCTGATTAGGGTGACCTCCTCTACCACCTCTAGCAGCTACATTGGCCGAAGGGGAACCTGCAACATCAAGTTGAGTATACTGTACCTGCATCTGATGATGATGCTCTTGTGTGAGAAGGAGATTTTGCAAGGAGTCGAAAGAATAAGGCTCATCTCGACTGGTGACAGATTGGGAAAATGACTCAAACTCCTGGCCGAGTCCTGAGCAGATGTAGTGAGTAATACTTTGATCATTGAGTGGCTGTCCAGATGCTGAGAGATCATCGATAATGCGCTTGACGGAGTCCAGATACGTGGACATGGATAGTGACCCTTTGCGAAGAGTTTGTAACTGAAAGCGAAGATGATTAAGGCGTGACTGAGATGTTGAAGCATATACTGACTTTAAATTCTGCCACATTGCAGCAGCAGTGGGTAGACCGAGAGTGTGTCCAAGGGCTGCTTCAGATAACGTGGCAACGATCCAGCTTTGGATCGTCTGATCGAGAATAAACCACTGAGAGTACAGTGGATTTGGAATAGAGCCACCAGTCGCATCATCAAGAATGTGTTGTGGAGGAGGAACGACGGATCCGTCAACCAAACCCATCACGTTGACTGTTTAAAATAGGTAACATCGGTTGACGCCTACATAAGAGATAGTTCTGACGGTCCAATTTTATGGAGACGAGTGAGAAATATTGGACAAAGTCAGATTGAATCGCCATATGTAGAGCCGAGATCGAAGGAGAGTCCACGGGAATGCACCATAGTTGCCTCATTGTTGACCACGGACGGAGTAGGGGAAGAGGAAGGGGGCTGATTGGCGGCCATTAGGGCAATGAACAAGGATAAAAGAGAAGGAGGGCGTCGAGAAGAAGACCTAGGATGTATGGCTAGGGCTGGCCTGATACCATGTAATGTAAGATTTTCTTCTTATTCATCTCAATAGTATGAGGGGTATATATAAGTACAAGTGTTGGAATTCAAGTCTGTTTAGGAGACTGATTCCGAAACTTAACAAAGAAGTAAAATCTGATTTACAGCAATTACAATATACATAACACTCTTCCAAAGATAGACTTAGATTAGGATTGGGAGTCTTGAGCACATGTAGAGTTTGGTGAAAGAGAGTTTTGGTATGAAGGATCTTCTAGATAATCTGTATCTCTAACATAGAAGACCTTACAACCTCTTTCTCTCTTTCTCTCTTCCCATTCTTCCTATCTCTGCACTTTTCTCTCATCTTTTATCTACCTTCACTAAATCTAACAATCTTGATAAACTTCTAATCACAATTGTACTGTTCCTTTGATTCTAACGGTTTTCGTGTACAGGAAGCCAATTCGGGTTGTTCCCTACTCAGAGGACGGAATAGGAATGGCTTTATGTCGTCGATCACATTGCATCACCAATTTGTTTGCTTTCAGCTGTCTTCCGTTTCTTTTTTGGCATAGGAGATTAGGACATCCTGGTAGTTTGATTATGCACAATGTATTTCAAAGTTTAAACATTGAAATATCTAGTTTCTATACAAGTTTAATTGTCCATCTTGTTGTGTTAGTAAATCAATTACTTTTCCCTTCTCTTTTTCGTATTCATTTCCACCTGAGCCTTTACATACAATCTATGTTGATGTCTGGGGTCTTTTCCCGATTACGTCTTTCAACGCTTTCAAATATTATGTGCCATTTAGAGATTATAAGAGTCAGTTTACTTGGCTTTACCTTCATTCTAAATTTGAAGTATACTCATCATTTCTTTAGTTTAAATTTGCCGTTTTCCTCCAAAGTTATATACTTTCAATTAGACAACGGCTCTGATTTTGTTAATGGACGATTTAAATCTTTGTTCACTTCTTCTAGCATTCATCATAGAATCTCATTCCCCCACACTGAGCAGAATGACATAGTTGAATGCAAGCATCATCATATCGTTTCCATGGGCATGACATTGTTTGTGCAGGCCTCTATGCCTAAGGAGCACTGGGACTGCGTTTCAACAACCACATGTTTTTACTACAACTGCCCGTCCTCTAGCACCTCTGCAAGTCATCTTATGACCACTCGATCTATGACGGACCTTAAACCCAGAGTACTCATGTCTAGTCATCACCCCCTCTTGTTTTATCTTTGGTTTTGGAACCCTCATGCTACATTCCGGCAGTGAAACATCCGAAATGGCGCGAGGCCATATATGCTGAATTGAATGCTTTATTGTCAAACAATACATGGCAGCTTGTTCCTTTACGATAGGGGGAGCGTCCTAAGGGATGCAAATGGGTGTTTCAGGTGAAGACAAAGCCAAATGGGAGTATTGAAAGGTACAAGGCTAGGTTAGTGGCCAAGGGATTTCATCAAAGAGAAGGGCATGACTATTTTGAAACGTTCAGTCCTGTTATTAAGCCTATCACTATTCACACTATTCTTCCCTTAGCAGTCACAAAGAAGTAGCCGATTCAGCAGTTAGATGTAAGGCCTTCCTAAATGGCACCTTAACTAAAGAAGTATATATGTCTCAGCTTCCCGGGTTTGTGGACAAGATACGAGGTACTGCTATCTGTCGACTTTAGAAATCTCTAAACGACCTCAAGCAGAGTCCTCGTATAATCGCATTACTCATTTTTACGTGGTTTTGGATTTCTACTATTAAAGGAAGACATGTCTCTTCTTTATAAACACAAGGATGGCTGGAGTACATACGTACTGATACACGTGATTCTTACTCTGCTATTCACACTCTAATGCATACTTTAAAGATTGAGTTTTCGGTCAAGGATTTGGGTCCACTCGGCTATTTTCTTGGTATTGAGGTGGTAAGAAACCATACAAGTACCCATCTGTCTAAGTCAAAATATACTGCTGATTTATTGCACAAACTTTATTTTTCAAATGTGAAACCTCTGTCGATGACTGTTGCTACTGACTCCATATTACTTTATTCTTTAGTATCTTACTTTAACTCGGCCTGGTATTCAGTATTCTGTCAATCAGGCGTGTTAGTTTCAACATGATCCTACGAATGTTCATTTGTCTACAGTAAAGAGAATTTTTAGATATTTGAAGGGGACTATTCCCCATGATTTTCATCTTTGCCTAGAGCACGACTTTGGCATAGATTTGTATTGTGATGTTGATTGGGGGTGGGTGTGCAAATGACCAACGAACAAGATTATGTATGTTTTTTGGCGGTTTGTTAATTTCCTGGTCTTTTAAGAAGCAGCCTACAGTAGCACAATCTAGTGCAGAGGCGGAGTATAGAGTGCTGACTATTGCAATAGCCGAAGTATCTTGGATATCACAACTGTTTAAATAACTTTAGATCTTCCTTACTAATCCACCTATTCTTTAGTAAGATCATTTAACAACCACCAATATTGCAGCGAATCCAGTTTTCCATGGCTGTGTCATGCATGTGGAGCTAGACTACCATTTCATTCAGGAAAGAGCTGCCAATGTTCTTTTACAAGTTCGGTTTATCTCTACTGATGATCAAATTGTTGACGTCTTCACAAAAGGCTTATCTAAGACTGCCTTTCTTCGGTTTCTAATCAAGCTTCACATCTTTGCTAAGAATGCGAGCTAGCGGGGGAATGTGAGAGAAAGAAATCTTCACTCAAATCAATCTCTGGTCAATCACAAAGACCTTCCTTTTCTAAACTCTTCATGTGATGTACAATCTCATTCATAGCCAACTCTATTTTTTGATAGTTACCAAAACGAGTTGTAAATCATTGTATTTTATTTCTTTCTTTGTGGTTAAGTCTCAAGTTAGTTTCCTTGAAAGACTTGGACTCCACATCACGTGTAACTATATTTACCACGAGTACAGTTGAGAAATACAATTATAAATTCTCAATTTACAATTCTGAATGCTAGATATCTGGTTTGGAAGTCGGGAGCATTTTTGTTTTTGCCATTCGACTATAAATTTGTAGTTTCTGATTGAATAAAGTGTTTGTACATCCAAGTACATATAGTTACACAAGTTCTACTGTTCCAGTCAGTTATGAAACTTAACCAAAAAGAAAGATTACAAATATCTGAGATCTGTAGAGTTATGAATGAAGTGAGAAGTCTAGTCGTAACTCAAGTCTTTAGAAGGAATATCTACTCTATCATTCCCCTGAAAGGTGAGTATCTCGGGAAATACACAAGTTTGACAAGGAACCGATTGCATTATGTCCTGGAGACCCCTTTGGAGAAGACATCAACAACTTGATCATGAGTGGAAACATGTTGAACAAGGAGAAGGCTAGCACTGATTCTCTCTCTGATGAAATGGTATTCGAGCTGAACGATTTGACCTGGTCATGGATAACCAGATTTGGTGCAAAACAAGGAGAAGGCTGAGAGATTGTTGCACCATAGTACTCGAGGAGATTTAAGCAAAACACAGTTCTTTAAATATTTGAAGCACCCAAGAGATGTCTAGGGCGGCTATGGCAAGGGCTCTCAGTATATAGGCTTGGTGCAGGATCTGGCCGTTGCGGGCTGCTTTATTGAAGACCAAGAAAGTTAACAAATTTTCAAACATTACATGAAAACCTGTATCGGAACGACGATCATCCAAACACCCTCCCCGGCTAGCGTCATAGAACACATCAATACAGAACTCCATAGCCGGCCGAATAAGAAATCAATGTAAAATTTCCCTTTTAAATTTCCAAAATTACATTTAATTGTGAACCTGTGAACATTGTAGGTGTTGGCCGAAACTGACAAGCTTGATTAACTGAGTACGGAATATCTGGTCTAGTCAGTATCAAATAAAAGAATGCACCAACTGTGGTTTTGTATTGTGTTGCATCTGTCCATACCTCTGCCCTATATCGTGTATATGGTGGTGTTAGTTTTAGCTTTGCTTTCCAAATATTGAGAACTGAAGACAAAACTGAAAGCAGAAATAATTGTCTTAAAGGGTTTGTGTAGCCATAAATCCAATTGCATTGATCGAGATCTATTGACTTTGTATATTATTATGTTGTAAATAAATGATGTTGTCGTAATGTAGATACATTGTATTGCGACCTTGAATGGGTTATGACCAGTTGCTCTTCTAGAAGGGTCTGCAGTGGTTGTGGGTCTGGGATCTGACAGAGGAGGGAGGATAGCCGTGTGCGGGGTGCATCTTAATTGAGGTGGAAGGTGGGGAAACAAACAATGTGGATTTTCAAATATCTACCATTGCCAAGGAAGACTTGGCCGGACCCGGTATATGGACTCATGGAGACTAACATAGATGGGTCCCCAATGATGTGATGTGATGCGATGCACCAGAATTTGTGTACCAAGCAGCTTTTGAACTGTGCTCCATTGGCGTGCCATGAACTTGAGAGGAAGAAGGCTGAAACGACAAATTGAACCTGCTTCGACATTCAAATGCATTGTGGCCCAATTTGGAGCAGATTTGACAGGTGGGTCGTCCGGAATTTTCAGAGTGAGATTTGGTGGAGTTATTATGGCCACGACCACCATTGTTTTCCCTTCCTCGGCCCCAATTGTTGTTGCGGTTGTTGCCATTGTTGCAAGAATTTTTCTTCTGTTAGTTGGGAGTGCGATTTGCAATATTTGCAGGGGGACTACTATTACAGATATATTAAGATTATTTAGCATTATGGGCCATTAATAGGCTTTATTGTGGGTTTTACTAGATAAAGGTTTATTTCTAATTATTAGTTAATTAGGGTATTTTCTGTAAGTCCATGTTGGCATGGACTAATTTGCAATTATGTATCTTTTCATTATTATAAATAGGAGGTCTCCCCCTGGACCAATTATGCCAGAATTACAGAAACTTGAATTTTAGATCTCTTTCCTCTTCTTCTCCCCTCTTTTCCTCCCTAAACCTAATCCTATTTTAATTCTCTCTCTTCTTCAGAATTGTAACAAGTGGAATCAAAGCAGGTTGTTCCTCAGATTTGTGGAATAATAAACTTTTTTGGGACCAGAAAGAAAGTCTCCTCCTAGCTCTAGAGTAATAAAATTTCAATGTTATCTTCTTGCAACGTTTTCTGGAGACTTTAGCTGTCCCTCGGCAAGCTAAGCCCATCATGGTGTAGAATAATCAGCCCTTTTTTGTTCGGACCCTCTCTCGTTGCAAGATCGGCTAGAAAAGAATTTTGGAAGCACTGAAATTAGTATTGTTGGCCAACTTCGCTAGTTACCTGCGCAGATAGTTATTGTCAAGCCATCTTCTCATAACGTTTTATTGCGACTGCAGAGTTATAAGCAAATCGTTTTGTATGACGTAATGCCTTCTTTGTGTTGAATCGTCTTTCATAGCAAGACACACTAGAAAATTGATGCCGGAAGCCTCGCAAGTTGCACTCTCTGCCATCTTCACCAGACTTTTGTGCCAACACCGATCGAAGTGCCATATTTGAGGAACGTTTTCCGGCGACTGAAGCTGTCCCCCGCCAAGAGAAGGCCATCTTGGGGTAGGAGGTACAACACTCTATTGGTTTCATAAGCTCTCATATCCAAAAAAGAAGGAAGAAGATATTTGAAAGGTTCGAAATTTACGTGCTCGACTATCTTGTTTCACTTAATTTTGGATTATGGCCTTTCCATGAAGATGAGGCCTACTTCGAGATCGTTCCAGCAACTGAAGCGTCCTTCTTCTCAATTTTCTTAGGGTCTTTTTATCTCCACACTACATTAAACATAATGCCTTTGTCCATTTTAAAATCTGACCACCCTATAGCCTTGAAAAGGTACGTCAAACATTCCTCTTCACCATCTTTTCTGTCCTAACCAAGAAACGTTGATGTTCGAAATTCGACCTCTATTGTCTCTAGTTCTTCTCGATTTCAAAGGGCTTTTCCCTTTAACATCTCTTGGGTTGTCGCGGGTCTTTCCCATGCCTTCAGAGACCGGAATCAGTGCTCGAAATTTGCTCTTCACACACCTCTCCCATGGAAATCTTCTTCGTTGGCATCCTTTCCTCTTTCTAGCAGTTATCGAAAGTGTTCTCCGCCTCGGACGGCCACCTATTGGCCGCCTCCAGCCTACCGCCACAGCAAAACATCGCTGGAGTTCCGCGAAGGAAGTTCTAAGGCGTTGGGAAGAAGATAGGTGGAGCGCCTCTCAAGCGAACCCGTGAACCAGGTTGCCGGAGACTGGCTAAAAAAACCCAGTCCGGGACTTTTTCAGATATTTTAAGGTTTTTAGTTTATTTTGTGGATAAAATCCAGAAAATAAAAGAGAAAAAAAAGAAAAGAAAAAAGGAAAAAAAGAGAAAAAAACGAACAAAAAAAAGATATTTCTTTGATTTTTTTGCTTACTTGATTGTTCTTATTTATTATTTTGCACAATATTACTTTCTTCTTTTGTTGGACAATATGGCCATAAAAGCCGCAACAACGGCTATGCAAAGGTTGTTCTCTTCGCGCTTCTAGACGTTTCCATGAGGCTACTTAGGCTAAAGCAGAGTTGCAGGATCTTCTTCAATCGCCATTGATGGTCAAGCCAGTATTACAGCCTCCTTTACAAGTCATACCACCACTTTCTTCAGTTGACGGACCTCCTTCTGCATCGATTCCGCCTCCTCTATCATTTCCACTATTTCCACTGACGCCTCCACTTGGGCATTCTAGTACACCAGTGCCAGTAGTGGTGCTTGATCCCATAGATGATTATGTACCAGTTACAGTCAATGATCAACCTCTGAAAGAGGTTTCACCTCCTCCAGACCAGCTTGACTCTTCAATGTCCCTCAGACAGAGATAGATACACCTGTAATGGTCTCGATTTTTCTAAGGAAGACAATCCACATGTACTCTTTCGACGGGTATTTTCGACCACATCGTCCTGACTTTAGTCCTCCAACCCAACTCGCACTAGTCATTGTCTCACAACTGCTAGTGTCACCTACTTTAATTGAGTTGGCACCATCGTTGGATTCAGTGTCCTCACTGTGCCACCACCTTTGTTAGATTCAACATTCTCACTAGAGCCACCGCCTTTGTTGGATTCAGCAACCTCACCCATGCCACTGCTTATGTTGAATTCAGCTTCTTCACTAGTGCCACCGCCTTTTTCGGATCTTGCCCCTTACCACTGCCATCACCATTGCCAAATTAATTGCCTTTGCTGGAATGACGGCCAAAAGTTCTTCACCAGGCAGCTTCTATCATACTTTGGGTTGAGCCAACCAACCATCTTCTTCGACAACATTTAAGACACTTATTTTTCATTGCAGCCAGCGTCCAACTCACATCGGCCTCATTTCAAACGTGATGCACTTCTTTTTGCTTCACATCTTCCAGAGAATCCTACAAAGGATGATGATGTGCTACAGATGAAAAGGATATACCTTGGTTGATGACTTGGTTCCTTGGGTTCTTTTGTTACGAACCTTCGGGACAAGGTTCTTTTCAAAAGGGTGCAATGTTACAGATATATTAGGATTATTTAGCATTATGAGCCACTAGTGGGCTTTATTGTAGGTTTTACTAGATTAGGGTTTATTTCTAATTATTAGTTAATTGGGATATTTTCTGTAAGTCTATGTTGGAATTAACTAATTTGCAATTATGTATCTTTTCATTATTATAATTAGGAGGTCTCTCTCCTGGACCGATTAGGTCAGAACTTCAAAAACCTGAATCTTTAGTCTCTTTCCTATTCTTCTCCCTTCTTTTCCTCCGTAAACCTTAAATCTATCTTAATTCTCTCTCTTCCTCCTTTTCTCTGCGCTGAACCCTAATTTCTCATGGTTACGAAGTTGAATCGTAACAATTACTAGACAGATCGAGATTTGCAAGTTGTCCTTGCATCTCAATACGATGTTCCTGTGTCAAGAGATTGGTCATAAACGTCACCAAAAGTTCTCATATCAGGCCGAGTTGACACCATCTGTGCAAACGGTTCGAAGCTGGAGCCTAGACCGCCAACTACATAGTGGATCAGCATCCAATCAAAGACAGGATATCCTGCAGCTTCTAGTTCGTATGCAGTTGTCTTGAATTTATCAAGATACTTAGTCATAGACAAGTCACCTTGCTGATTTGTCTAAAGAGAAAATTGCAGATGATTTACTCAACATTGTGAGCAGCTCGCATAAACCTGACACAACTTTTCCCACATTGCTGCAGCCGTGGGTAGTCCACACACTCGACTTAGTATGTTATTGGACAGAGTTGCAAGGAACCAACTCTGGATGGTCTGATCGATCTGGAACCATTGGTCATATGTTGGATTGACCATAAAGGAACCATCTAAGCTCGAAATTGTTTTTGGTGGCACGGTCATCGTTCCGTTAACAAAATGCATAAGATGTTGACTTCTCATAACCTGAAGGAATTGTTGCTTCCAATAGAGATAAGTATCTCTGTCAATTTCTTAGGAACGTTGTGGATGATGTTTGATATGGTAAAGACAACTCGTCTTCCTGAGGCACCAAGAGAATCAAGAATATATAACATAGAAATTTCATTCATATCATCCCATTGTTTGAATTTCCTAAGGTTCTTCTTATATTGTTTCATATTGTTGGTGTAGTTCACTTATGAAGGTCTATGAGGGGTATCCACTTTGATAACTCTATCAAACCTACAACCTTGTAGCGTCAATTCACCCTGTTGTGACCAGTTCACAAAGTTCGTTCCATCAAGTACATTTTTATTTAAAGACTTAGCAAGTGCATGTCCACTACTTGAAGTTCCTGTCATCCAGGAAATATTTTTACTATTTGGGAGAACATACATAATAATACAATCACTTCAATCATCTAGTACTCCCACTTACCCATTGGGGATTAATGAGAGTTATCAGGCCAATATTTACCCTTTGGGGATTCATATAAATTAATTTGTAATATACTAATTTAATTATACAACTTACATTACCCTTTGGGGATTTTGCTAATTATATAACAAAATTAGTATAACATATAAAACAAAATTATTCACAAATAAACATACACAAATTAAGTTAATAAATACAATTCGCATTACCCTTTGGGGATTGCAAATCATATAATTAAATAGAGCTTAAAATATAGCTTACAACAATTTTTGGCCCATTATAAATGCAAAACCAGTATGGTTCATGGTTTTAGGTCATTACTGATCGTACCGCACAAAACTTTATGGCCTCCTGTGGCTCACAATGCAGCCAGCACATTGCAGCCCGCACATTGCAGCCCGCACATTGTAGCCCGCACATTGTAGCCCGCACACTGTAGCCCGCACACTACAACCCGCACACTACTGCCTGCACACTGCAGCCCGCACACTGCAGCACGTACAACTGCAGCCACACAACTGCATCCCCCCACATTGCAGACCCATGTCCAGCAGACCTGTACACAGAAGCATGCGTGAAGGCATCCCCACACATATGCAGGTAGCGCATATGTAGACCCGCACGCATGCGGCCTGCTCACCAAACCCATGTGCCACAGCAATGCCGCCCGCTTTAGGGTTTAGCCCATCTACGGCAGCAAAAAAATACATCTAAAACAATAGCTTATTTATATCTAAACAAATAGCTAAAAAATCCAAAAAATTTCGAAAAAAATATAAAACTTAGAATCTATCTTCATGATACAAGCATAGGCAAAATCACTTGTATTTGTTAGACTTTAGGTCTAATAAATCACATTATTCATCATGAAAAAAGACGTAATTTCCATAAAATCATTTTATTATAAAGCCCATACAAATATGATGGAATTGAAACAAGAAAGATAATTGGACCGTACCTTTCATCTTTAAATATTAATTGAGTCGAAGTGCACAAGAAAAACCATTGAGAATATGTTTTACAAGTGATGAGTTTGCTTCCCTTCATCCAGACTAGGTGTGCATTAGTCGCAGCTCACTTGTAAGACCTTGGAGGATTTATAGATTCCAATGGGTAAGGCAATAATAACTCTCTTCAATGTGGCACTAATGACCCTTGGGAGAGATACAACAATTCTTTATTCCCAAAGCATCCCCAGAGTCAATATACTTATTAAATCTACCTCCCAGGGGAATGTGTTGGTCATTATTCCCTGTATTGAACGTCCAATGACAAATAATCTGGAAGTAGGTTCCACACCCATAAGTCATGGTAATTTTATTTCATAAAATAAATACTTGAAACCATAATTTCTACAGTTTCTAGACTTCCCATCCAAGGTTTTTATTTTCATCTCCTTGTGCTTCTTTCACTCCGTGACCTCCCATAGGTGCCCAAAGCTTCCCCTTGTTTAATTTTCTCTCAACATCATCATCAATTTCCACGCTAATGCCCCCACTTAGTGCAAGCTAGCATACGATAGTTGGTTTAATTCTCTAAGAAGAACAAACAACACACACAACTAAACCTCTACTGCCAAAATTCCATCCCTAGTGATATTAGAAGCCTCTCTCCAATCACCCTGTGCTGCAATCAGTTGGTCCACTAGGGAAGAAATTACCACCCATATCTGACTACTTACTGGATAGTGTAGGAATGGTTTGGGGATATATGGAATCAAAGTTTAGAAAAAGCTATATTTTTCACGGAACAGTGTTTTCTCATGAAAAAAACACTACTTGGGCAATAATGCAGAAATAATACAATATATAATTATAGATTCATTTTCACCAAATCAACATAAATAGCCTGGATCAAATCTTTCGATCTCAGATAAAAGAAAATCTTTCGATCGATTGTCTTGTTGGATGGAGGATAATTTCTGATAAACTTTGATTCAAAGTCAACACTATAATCAAAGAGTTTGACCATCGGATGGTCAATGGTCAAAATCAAAACTATCGTCAAGATTAAAACCTACCTTGCCATCCGTGTCAAACGAACGTACAGGTAACACATGAACAATAAAGAAATCAACAAAGAGATGACATGTGGGTGACACTAGGATGGGGCACTCAGTAGACACTTAGATAACACACTGTTCAATGAGAAATCACCATGCATTATAGGTTTTACATTAGATGACACGTAGGTGAAGACTGTTAATATGTATATAGAATAGGGGTATTTTGGTCTTTTCCCCATCAGGGGTATTTTGGTCATTTGACCATTGTAACATGTGTATAAGTACCTTAGTTAATTAATGAGATGTAACCTGTTACTTGTAAAGTCTAACATGGTATCAGAGCTGAGTCGACTCGGACTCAACTCGGTGAGAATCAGTTAGAAAAGGGGATAACTCTTGTTCAACTCGGACGGGTAGACCGAGTCAACTCGTCCGACTCGTCGTCTTCCCCAAATCTGCGTCTCTGGTTTTTTGGTTCTTCCGGCGCCGAATTCTTGTCGATTTGTTGCGATTTGTTGCTTATTTTGGCTCGGAACTTTGGTATTTGCTTTCGCAAAGACTGGTTGAAGCAGATTTTGTATTTTTCGGGCCTTTTTTTGAAGGTGTTCTTGGTGTTTTTGATTTGTGCCTCCCTCGCTGTGTTACTGCCGTATGACCGTCGTGCCGACGTTATTCGGTCTCCGTCACATCGCCTCCCCTGCTCCGCTCTGGCGCCTCCGTGCCCTTTAGTCTTCCGCAAAACCCTAGATTGGGTTCCCTCAGCCGCGCTGATCCGTCGTGACTCCGCCGCGTCGCCGTCGTCCCTCCCCCGCATCGCCGCCGTCGTAGTCCCGGCGCCGCCTCGCCGTCATCTGTCTCTAGCAGTTGCGGCGCTCCCTTAGGGGAGTGATAAAACCCTAATTAGGGTATCACTGCAGAACCGAGTCCGACCAGCCCGAATCGGGTCCGACCCGCCCGAACCGGGTCCGACCCGCCAGAACCGAATTCGACCCGACCGAACCGGGTTCGACCTGCACGAACCAGATCCGACCAGACCGAACTGGGCCCACTCAGACCGAATCGGGCCCTCTCAGACCGAGGCAGTCCAGGCTCATTTCAAATCAGATTTTTTTGTGATCTTGCGTTATAATTTGAGATTGTGTGACAACTATTTTCGTTCATGGCTTCATCCGATTATGCTCCCCTTATGCTTGTGAAATTGGATAGCATGAACTATGTTCATTGGGCTTCTCTTATGCGTAATTTTTTGTGAGGCCGTAATTTGTGGAAATATGCTTCTGGTGACTGTAAAATGCCCACCATAACTGCGGACGGTCCAAATTTCAACGCTATAGAGGAAAAGGAAGTTAATAATTCCCGAGTGATTTCATGGTTAGCTAGTGCTGTTTCTCCTTCTCTTAGCCTACAGCTTGGGAAATATGAAAATGCAAGAGATGCATGGTTATTTTTAGAAGACCGACACAAGGGCACGAACTTCGCTCAGAAGTACAAGCTAGAGATGGATATCCGATCTCTTCGGCAGACTCCCGATCAGTCCATTTCCGATTTTTATGCTCAGATGTCTCTGCTGTGGGATCAGTTAGGTGCTATAGCTCCGAAGTTTGTCTACAATGCTGAAGCCATTATTTTTCAGACATGTGTGGATGAAGAGCACTTGGTTCAGTTTTTTATGGCACTCAGTGATGAGTATGAGTTTATTCGGTCCTCTATGCTTCATACGTACCCTTTGCCTTCTGTTGAGGCTGCCCTATCAGAATTATTTGCAGAGGAAACCCGTCGTCCCACTGGGGGACCCATTACTTCACAGATCAGGGATACCGACACTATTCTTGCAGCTTCCAGACGTCCTCCACCTACAGCCAGTAAACTTGGCCCTCATCGTGACATGACTCATGTACAGTGTCGTTATTGTAAGGAATATGGGCATCTGAAATATCACTCTTTCAAAACGGTGTCCGCCTCATCCTCCTGCCCGACGCAATACGGTCGCCTCTGTCACCACCGATGATTCATCTAGTATACCTTCGCCTTCCACTCCACTGAATATTGGTGATATCTAGGAGGTGATTCTTAAGGCCCTTGGTGGTCTTGGTCATGGTAATTCTTCAGTCTCTGCATTGTCTGCAGCTTCAGGTAAGGGTTTTTGGATTATTGATTCTGGTGCTTCTAACCGTATGACATTTGATTCTTTGATTTTTACTTCTACATCCTCTTCCTCTCCTTTGTCTTTCTCCCCTATTTATATAGCTGATGGCTCTACTCTCCCTGTTGAATATTCTGATTCTATTAGTACTTCTGTTGGATTCAGTTTTCCTGATGTTCTTTATGTACCTCGTCTGTCACTGAATCTCTTGTTTGTTGGACAACTGTGTGATCTTGGCCTTTATGTTTTCATTTCTTCCTCTGGCTGTCAAGTACAGGATCCATCAACGGGGAAGGTTCTTGGGACAGGACGTAAAGTTGGCCGCCTCTTTGAGCTTAATAGTTTGCATCTTTCATTGCATACTAGTTCCCCTCGCACTTGCAGTTTGATAGCTAGTTCTGAGTTTGCACTGTGGCATAGTCGTTTGGGTCATGTATCTATCTCTACTTTGAATAAATTAATTGGTCCTGGTCAATTAGGACATGTTTCTTTTGAATTGTTGCAATGTGTTAGTTGTAAACTTGGCAAACCTACTGCTTTACCATTTCATAACAGTGTTGTGCGTTCATTAGCTCCATTTGATATTGTTCACTCTGATGTTTGGGGACCCTCTTCGATTCCAACTATAGGTGGATCTCGATATTATGTTGTCTTCATCGATGGTTACTCACGTTTTGTATGGGTTTATCTGATGCAGTCTCGCTCTGACTTTTACAATATCTATGTAGATTTGTCCACGATGATTCATACTCAATTTTCTCGAAAAATTAAAATTTTTCGTTCTAATTCGGGAGAATATATTTCGACAAGTTTCGGGTTGTTGCTGAAATCCCATGGTTCCTTTGCAACTCTCTTGTCCCTATACTCCCCACAAAATGGAGTTCTAAGCGTAAGCACCGCCACATTGTAGAAACCTGCTCGTACTCTTCTTTTGTCTTCTTCGTCCCTAAACATTTTACGGGGTGAGGCTGTTTTCACTGCATTTATCTTATTAATCGATTACCTTACGTGGCTTTGAATGGCTCTACCCCTCTCACTCGTCTTTATGGCAGGTCTCCGGATTACTCTTCTCTTCGTGTCTTTGGTTGTACTAGTTTTGTTTTACTTCCTACTCGTGAACATGATAAACTATCAGCAAAATTTGTCATGTGTGTTTTCTTGGGTTATGGTACACAACAAAAAGGTTTTCGGTGTTATGATCCTCAGACTCAGAAATTACGTATTTCACGACATGTTACTTTCTGGGAAAAAGTTCCTTTGTACTCTTTGCCTTCGCATAAATCGCATTCTGATGTATCTCCTACGGTTGGTTTTGATATTTTCCCAGAACCCTTTTCTTCTTCTGTGTCTGCTCTACCTGATTCTGTTGCAGGTTCACCGTCTGCAGACTCCTTGTCCCCTGTGCCTTCTCTGCCTGATGCTACTGTACCTTCCTTGGATCCGACGTCTCCTCCTCCATCCAGTGCCCTTGAGTCCTCTTTGGATTCCCCTCTCCGCTTGTCCACCTCTTCTTCGCCTGAGGATCCTGTTGGTCAGTCTCGCTATCCTCTCAAGATGCGTTTACTTGATTATCATTGTTATTCCTCTACTCTTTTCCTCTGCCGCCCGGTCTTACTTTATCTCGCATATTCGATGCTGATTGGGCTGGGATATTACCGATCGTCGGTCTACCACAGGCTATACCATTTTCTTAGGTGACTCTTTGATTTCTGGCGTAGCAAGCAATCCACTGCTCGCGCTCGAGTAATCGAGGCTGAAAATCGAGCTCTTGCTTGACACTACTTCGAGCTTGTCTGGCTTCGTTGGTTACTCCAGGATATGGGCATCTCTCAGGATTCTGGTACTCCCATTCATTGTGACAATAAGAGTGCTCTTCAGATTGCTCACAATGATGTTTTTCATGAACGGAGTAAACATGTTGAAGTGGATTGTCACTTTGTGCGACATCACTGTATCACTGGCACTCTCGCCTTATTGTATCTTCCCTCCGAACATCAGACTGTAGATCTCTTTACCAAATCGCTTACCTCGTCGCGATTTCAGTATTTATATTCCAAACTCCAGTTGGGCTCCTTTACTCCATCTTGAGTTTGAGGGGGGATGTTAATATGTATATAGAATAAGGGTATTTTGGTATTTTCCCCATTAGGGGTATTTTGGTCATTGGACCATTATAACATGTGTATAAGTACCTTAGTTCATTAATGAGATGTAACCCGTTATTTGTAAAGTCTAACAAAGACAACCTGTGTAACAATCTATAGAGCCTAATTATTGAAGATAAGTCAGTTTGCAATTACTTTAACATATTCTTTTTCAGAGGCAAAGGTTGGTAGTGGAGAGGGAGGAGGACCTCTGTGATGAGCCTGTTGAGATTCTCGTAAGAAGAACCTCCCGGCTGCGTGGCTTTCTCGGCTCTACGCCTCCACTCCATGGCGTTCTTTCGCATCTCCTTCCCCTTCTCTCCCTCCATTACCTCCCTCACCAGGGCTTCCACTTCTTCTCTACGGACATCGTTATCGATTTCCAGTCCCACGCCCCACTTGGTGCAAGCGTATCGTCAGTTCGTCTGCTGCTCCGCGAAGAAAGGCCAGCACACGACCGGAACGCCGCCGCAGAAACTCTCCGTCGTCGAATTCCATCCGCAATGGGTTAAGAAGCCTCCAATAGCCGGGTGCTGCAGCAGTTCCTCCTGCGGCACCCAGTTAAGCAGCAGGCCCCTTCCGGCGGTCGCCTCTAAGAACTCCGGTTGTACGACGGGGGATTTGCCCTTTACGAGATCCGGTCGGATGACCCACAGGAAGGGGTGGTTGCTCTCTGCGAGACCCCAAGCGAACTCGATCAGATGCCGAGGAGTCATGGTCGTCACGCTCCCGAAGTTGACGTAAAAGACCGAGGCAGGTTCCTTCCCCTCCAGCCACTCGAGCCATTCCATGTCTTCTTTCCACAGACTTGATCCGATGGACTTCAATCTATCGTCTTTGACCTGGTGCGATTGAAGCGGGAGGAGACCTATAGTGTACATTGGAGGTAACATGGGCGCCAGTGCGTGCAGAACCTTCTCTTCCAAATCATCGAATGTGTTGAAGATCACAGCCGTGGCCTTGCGGCATCTTTGGGCTTGATTGCCCATGAAATTCAGCATGATCTCTGCAGCATCCGTCGTTCTGATGAAACTTGGTAAATCCCTCAGGCGAATATGCTCCATTCCCGGGATCCAGTCGATTTGGGTGTCCAGAGTCCCGTCCAATAGATACGTATCGTCTGTTTGTCAAAATGCCCAAATCAAATCCTGGTGCAGGTACAGCTTTCATTTCATATTACAAAAGGAAACAAACTGAAGAAGATATCAACTGGGTGATATATGATTGATTACCTTTAAACGGTATAATGCTTCTTTCTAGTAAACTACGGTAATGAAGGTAACCCATCATGCCACAAGCGCTTGCCGTCCAAAAGCCACTCCAGGGATCTGAAACTCATCTGCAGCATCCAAGCCGAAGTTCATGACCCCATCGGAGACAACGCAAGTTACAGGAGGGATACCGGGGGCGGAATTGAGCCTCGCGAGAAGGTCACGGAAGGGAGCCAGGCAGTACTTGGTGGTGGAGTCACAGAGCCTGGGGACGTCCTGTGTGGCACCATAGTCAGAAGGAGGGAGCCCATCAGGTATAGCTTCGAACCTGAAATCTTTCAGTCCTTTAACAGAGCCTGGACCATTAGACCTCAGTAGGCGCTGGTGGTTGAACTCCGTATTGACAAAGGTTATGTGAAACCCTTGGGCATGGAGAAGCTTGGCTACGTTCAGCATTGGATGGACATGGCCCTGAGAGGGATATGGCACACAAACAGCATGAGGTTTCTCATCAACTGCTTCAGGACTCATCTCCCTCTCTGTCTCTCTCTTGGTTCCCTTTCTCTAGCTTGGTTCTCTCGCTGGGCTTTCTTCTATATATGCAAGAACAAGAGTTTCTGTGTCTTTGCCAGGCGCCACTATTGATCTGTGTTGTCCGTGGACTTTATAGGGTGAAATTGAATAGTTAGAAGTGAGCAGAGCGTGCCTATCTAATAATAGTATTGCTGGCATATGTTATGTTTTGCCTTCATTTGGCTTCATTGAAAGGCATCTCAAGTTGACTGGCACAAGCATCAATCTTTCACTTCCATTTTTCAGAAGAAAACAGCCGGCAAACTAGACAAGGTAGTTAGATACTAGAAGTTTTCGTCTGACACATGAAACGAACAAAACTGAAGCAATTGTTGGCGTCATCGAAGCTTTTCAAGGAAAAGTATTTTTTTTATTGAAAAATGGTTTCCTTTTACTATTGAAGTACTGATTTTTTTTCTTTACTTCTCAGGGGTAAAAAAATTGGTGCTATTGCTTATAGAAACGCCCTGGGTTCCTAACAAGAATTGCTTCTGTGAGAAATTTGTGATTTTTATTTTGAGAATTATAGACGGCTAGATTGACTTCTTATTTTGTGAATTATTATTTTGAGCTCGTGCTGAAGGTGCAGATTGACCTGCGCTGTTCCATGGACAGTCTGTTCTAGTAACTTTTTTCTGGTTTGGCATTTAATAGTGTTTAAAGTTGTTCAGGTCCTTTTATTCATTCATATCGTACCACAACTTTAGGTAATTGATTCCAGCGTGGTCCCATGAATAGACTCATTTGGCATGGTTTGGGGAGTCTGTTAAGATTCGATGGGCGATGAACATGTAAAAATAACGGCCAACCATCAATACTTCAAAATATTTCACCAAACAAATTATTTAAACCAGAGTACCATGTTTCATTAAAACATAAAAGCTAAGGTTTCATTTACCAGGGAGAAAATATATAGAGATGAAATAACTTATGTCATCTCTGTTCTTTCTCCATTTGCATATTTGCTAGTAGATTAAAAACCGGACCGACCCGGCCGGTTTGATCGGGTTCAACAGGAACCGGTGTTTTTTGCCATTCGGTTTGCTCGCAAACTGGTAAGAGGTTGAAAACCGGATGACCCGGCTGGTTTTACTGGTTCAACCGTCGAAACCGGTTGAACCGGTCTAGTTATTGTTTACCCAAACCATTTAAAATAAAACTCTAACCATGAAACAAAATTGATTATTTTTATATTTACAGTTATTATGGATGAAAAGAAAGATAAAAAGATTGTTAATATAGGTGAAGATGTGGAAAAATATCTAGTTGGATTCTCAAGAAAATAAATATTTTTAGAATATTTTGTATTTTGGAAGGGTATTTTATTTCTATAATTTAATTACATTTGATTTTAAAGTTTTAAAAACTATTTTTTAATGATTTTAGAATTTTTAATGGTTTCTATTTTTTAAAAAATTGTTTTGTGAATATACGTAATAAATAGGGTTATAGGTGATATGAGTTATGTTATGAATTTTTTTAATGACTTACAACTCAGACCCGATTCAACCATCGGAATCAGATGTTCCACCGGTTGTATCACCGGTTCGGTTTTTAAAACACTGGATTAAGCCATGATTTTTCTAAGAAAACTTAGAAAAATTACAAAAAATATAAAATCAAAAGATTTTATATTAAATAAAAACTTGCGAGTACTTAAATACGCAAGTAAAAAACAAAGAATTATCTTTGAAAACCGTTATAATCGTAGTTTCAGTAAAATTTACAAAACTATTTATAACATGAAAGCAGCTAATGATATTGATTTCATGTTTTACAAAGATAGGTTAAAAACTTTAACCTGTTAAAATGCTTCTGGTTGAAGAATTTAAAATAATCATCAACGAAAGTAAAAATGCTTCTTCTTTGTTGAATAAGACTCTTCTTAAACTAGATCAAGCAGAAAAGAACAATGAAGATTTTTCGAATTTCTCTATAACTTAAGATTTGGTGAAATATACTAAAGAATTTATGATTTGAATAGAGACTACCACTCCATTATCGTATACTTCAAAGAAAAACTAAAAAAATTATCTTGTTAGTTTAATATGATTTATCTAACTCATCTTAGGAAATTACTACAAACTCTTTACAAGAGCAAAGAAGCTCTTGAAAAAATGCTCCATATTCTAAACGATTTGGACGACGAGTTTCAAAGATTTTATGAAACTCAAAATATTCGAAGTTTTGAAGTAGTCATCGACACTATAAATGATTTATTGCAAAAGAATAAATTAGCTTTTAGAAATAATTTCTTTTATAGAAATTGATTATTGTTTTTGGATAAAAAATAAATGGTATATCAATGACTGAAAACCATACTGGGATGCCCTCTCCTATTATTGATATTCAAATATCAGGGAGTCGAGGAATGCTTGACTTCACCGTCTTCCCCCTATTGGAACAACGGCCTTGTACCAAAACTTTCTATGACTTCTGAGACTTCTAAACACTTAGATTTTTTGGTAGAAATTCCAGAAACTACTGAAGTTATTTTTGTGAGAGTAATTCAGGATTTAATGCATCAATTTTGTTAAATAACAATTAAATTAATAGAATAGCTTCCTCTAAGCTATCTAAAGATGTTATGTTTAAAATGCCGAATGTAATTGATAAAACTTTTAGTCATCTTACATGTAGAAGATAAGAAATCTATTATGGAATCTCTACAAAAGAAATGCATATTGACATTAACCATATTGCTGGTCAAGTGTATGTACCATTGATTACCCATCTGGAAATCAATCAAAAACTGAGTTCTATACCCAGTGAAATTAGAAAGAAAATAAGCACCTTATATTTAGGACCTGTTAAAATTCTAATTAAATCCGAGCTCAAAGATGGAACGGACTCACCTATAAAAATGGCATTAATCGATAATAAGATTAATGACAAAAGAGACTGTATTTTAGGAGCCGCTCAGGGTCCTAATATACGTAAAATTTATGTTTAGTGTCTATCCAAAATTCGGTTTACCTCTAAATAAAACAGAACTTAGACCAAGTTCTTTCTTTCATTCATAAGTTTGAACGTCACAACCTCATGGATGAAGGCGATAAAATCTTTAGCATAACTTTATTTGGTAGGATATACTCTTGCTTCTCAGAAGTAGGAAAAGTTCTAAATATTCCTTTTGCAGAACTTTCTCCTCTTCAAGACTCTTGGAGTCTTGACGTCTCCCGAAAACTATGACTAAGTGAAAACCCATCACTTAAGGTTTTAGGAAATAATCTATTAGTCGGAGAATCTTCTAGACCACAGATTACAGAATCTCTCGATATACCTATCCAGAGAACATCTTTATCTCTAACCCAAGAAGAAAGAGATAATATGTTACTATCTATCTCCCACAGAATAGATGATCATTTTTTAAGAATTAAAGAATTGCTTGGATAAACATGACTAATACGACTCTTCTTGAAACAAAAGAGTTATTAAAAAACTTTACGAACAAAATTAGTGTTCTAACTGATAAAATCTCTAAGTTAGAAGAATCATTTTCTCAGGAAAAGAAAAATTTGAGGCTATTGCAGCCACGATTATCAATAATCTTTCTGAAAAAATTGAACAATGCACATGCACTAAAAATCTTTTAGAAGAACTTAAAATCTCTTCCCAAACCTTAACAACTTTTGAAGGATAATGGAAAAGAAAAATTCTTTGAAACCCCTTTAGGACATAAAAAATACTCTGCACCTAACTTTGGTGTAGGAAATTAAGAATTAGGTTCTTCGAGTAATCCTCATGCCATAATTTGGTTTTTCAAAAAATGAGTTTCTACTTCTGGGATGAGGCCCTAGAAGATGATGATATCTTCATTGATGGTTAAAAAACCTCTGCAGTGAATGAAGTCATAAAACTTCTTGTTAAATGTAGCAAAGAAGCAGAGTTAGAAATAACTCAAAATCCTCAACTTCAAAAACTTTTAGGTTTCGAATCTCTCTTTATCACTCAAACCAATAAAGATTTGGATAAAGACTTTAATTCTGACCTTGAAGAATTAGAAGTAGAAACCACCTCTTCCAGTGATGAACAAATAAAAACCTCTACTCAACCTATTAGGATGACTAGAACAGGTTATCAAAGCCCTGACGAAGTTTATCAAGATAGACCTCATGGAAAAGGAAAAGCTAAAACTGAAAGAGAACAATTTTACGCAGATTTACGTAGATCTGTTGGTGTAAAGAAAAGTTCAACCGAAGGTTTATTTCTCTAAACCTTGATTGTACTACTAACAAAAAAACCTTGTTAGAAAGATGGACTGCTCAGATTAGTTTAGTTATTCAAACTAATCCTCAAACCTATGAAGATCCTCGTGTTGTTTTATTAAGTCCGAAGCAATAGCCAAGTTTCATTAAGAACACTGTTTGGGCCAACATAGGAGATGTTAATAGGTTTGAATTATTTTCACATATACTTGATGCCCTTTAAACTATGTTCCTAGGGTTAAATTACTCTATGAATAGAGAAGCAAAAATCTTCAAAAAAAGTGAAAAAGTCAAAAAAAAACTTATTAGGATACAGTTATGTAATATATGCTATCTTGATGAATTTACGTGCGAATTTGAAACTCTCATGTACAAATTACCTCAGTCTGAGTTTTCCACTTTTATCTATCAGTATTTAGCCAAAATACTCACTGTTGGAGAAGAAGCTGAGAAAAGATTTAGGGAAAAAGCTGATGTACATAGTCAGTTTTCCCTATGATTTGCTTTTAAATTAGTCAGAGAAGAAATTGAAAAAAATTGTACTCGAACTAAAGAAAAAATGAAATTAAAGAAATTTAATCTCTCTTGTTGTCCAAATGAAACCAAAAAATGAATATGTTGTAATCATAAAAAATCTTCTAAGAAAAAGAAGTCTAAAAAATTCAAGAAAATAAGTTATTCTTGGAAAAAGAAAATTAGGAAATTTAAACCTAGTAAATAATTTAGGAAGAAATGACGCAAAGATAATAATGCAAGATTTTGTCCTAAAGGAAAGAAAAATTGTAGATGTGGGATTTGCAGTGAAGAAGGACATTATGCAAATGAATGGCCTCATAAACTAAAGTTTCCCTAAAAGGTTAAACTTTTAGAATCTATAGATCCAGAATATGAACCTATAGAAGATATTTCTATTCTCGAAAGAGAAGTATATTCTTTAAAGATACTTGAAGAAGAAAATACTTCAGAGAAATCAAGAGATGAATATTAATCCTATTCAACGGATCCATGATAATCTCTCAAAAGAAATTATCCTTTGGGATAATTCAGAAGATCAAATTTTACTGCCCAATATTACTAATCCAAGTAGTATTTATATCCGGCGAACAATTAAGTTCAAGGGATACAAACAATTAGAATTAAGTTTCTTTGTAGACATAGGAGCCTTTATGTGCTTAGCAAATCCAATACAAGCTATTATTTGAAATGTAGATTTCACTACCATTAAAAAAGTTTGTAAAAACTTTGATATTTTGATTGCTAGAGAAATATTTTATATTCCTTCCCTCATTCTTGGAAATAATTTCCTTCAGTTATATGAACCCTCTTTTCAATTTACTGATCAAATTATCTTACATAAAGAAAAGGGAGGGATAATTATCAGTAAAAGGACCAAAGCTTGATCTCAAGCACATCCTAACTTATTAAAGTCATTAAAGAAAAATTCTAAGGTGCCAGTACCACCACCTATGAATAGAGCTCCTGAAAAAATTCAATTTTTAGATGGGGGGAGGGATGAGACTCTAAAAGAATTCAATTCTGAAAATAAAAACTTTTTAGAAATCTAAAAACTTCTAGACAAAATCTGTAGTGAAAATCCTATTGATCCACAGAAATCGAGGAGATGGATGAAAACATCCATAAAACTTATTGACCCAAAAACAATTGTTAAGGTCAAGCCAATGATCTATAGCCCAATAGATCGAGAAAAATTTGCTGAACAAATTCAAGAGTTACTAGACTTGAAAATTATCAATCCCAGTAAAAGCCCACATACGTCCCAAGCCTTCTTAGTTGAAAATGAAGCAAAGAGATGTAGAGGCAATTATAAAGCTATAAATACTGCTACAATAGGAGATTCTCATAATCTACCTAATAAAGATGAACTCTTAACCCTCATTAGAGGAAAGAAAATCTTTAGTTCGTTTGATAGCAAATCTGGTTTTTGGCAGGTTTTATTAGACGAAGAATCGCAGTTGCTCACGGCATTCACATGTCCACAATTGGTAGTTGTACCCTTCGGTTTAAAACAGCACCATCTATCTTTGAAAGACATGCAAAATGACTTTGGAGATTTTCAAAAGATTTTGTTGTGTTTATGTTGACGACATCCTTGTCTTCAGCAACAATGAACGCGAACACTACATCCATGTCGTTAGTATTTTTAAAAGATGTGAATCTCTAGGAATTACCTTGTCAAAAAAGAAAGTTTAACTCTTTAAGACAAAGAAAAATTTCTTAGGTTTAGAAATAGACTAAGAAAAAAACATTGTCCTCAACCTCGTATCTTAGAACACATACACAAGTTCCCAGATAGGATTGAAGATAAGAAATAGCTACAAAGATTCTTAGGAATTCTCACGTAATCTGAAAGCTACATACCAAAACTAGCTGAAATTAGGAAACTGCTGACGTTCATTGGAATTGGACTGATCATGATACAGCCTATGTATCAAAAATAAAAAAGAACTTAACTTCTTTTCCAAAGTTATATCATCTTGAAACTGCTGATTTCTTAATTATTGAAATTGACGCTTCTGATGAATTTTGGGGAGGAATCCTCAAAGCTATGACCTCTTCTGGTTAGGAACTTCCGGGTAATTCAAAGGAGCCGAGAAAAATTACCACAGCAATAAGAAAGAATTACGAGCTGTTATGCGAGTAATTAAGAAGTTTTCTGCTTATTTAACTCTTGTTTGTTTTCTTGTTAGGACAAATAATAAGAACTTCACCATCTTTTTAAATTTTAATTTAAAAGGTGACAACAAACAAGGTCATCTAGTCAGATGGCAAATGTGGTTCTCGAGATATATATTTAATATTGAACATATCTCATGAATAAAATACGTTTTTGCAGATTCGTTAACCCGTGAGTTTGTTCATGTCTGCAGGGACGACGCCATCTTGTGGCGATAAAAACTCCAGATGGAGTAAAGAGGGTAAAACCTCAGGGACTATTTGTCCTCTTTCATTCAACACTTTGACTACATCAAAGATGGATGAACTTTGTAGACTTAAACGTATCAGCAAAATCTAGAAATAGAATTAGCAACGAATAATTTGAAGATCTCTCTCATCGAGGAAGATCAAAAGGTAAATTCTGAATCTCGCCTTGATAGCAATATCAATTAGCAATCAGAATCTAGTCCGTTATCACAGCCTAACGGTAAAGACAAATCAACTCATGTTACGGCTGATGCTTTGCCAAAAAGCATGAAAGAAGTACAGACTTCTATTTTTTCAGCTTCATCTAGAACTATTGAGTTGATAACCCTAGCTAAAATTACTGGGTTATGACCTGGTACAACAGGAATTCAAACCCCTATTGAAAAATCTAAGGGTAAAACCTTAGTTACTGCTCACACCGGTATTATGGACTTATTCTCTAAGTCTAACAATGATGACCCTTACGATCTTCGGGCTTTGAAAAAAACAACCCCTCTTGTCTTATTCACAGATGTAACTAAAAGAGAGAAAAAAGCTACAAAAATGATGACTCTTGGACGCATCCCGACAGAAAAGAAAACAACTATCCCTCAGCTTGAAGAAAAAAATTCTTGGAACCTTTCAAGATTTCATTGAGCTTGCATATAAGACACACATCTCCGGAACAAGTTTGGTACTCTCTGATTATTGCTATTCAGAGGACGGAAAAAAGATAAGTTATTTCAACTTTCTACCAGGTGCTTCTCCTGATTTAGTAAAGCAAGCCTTTGACTATGGATAGGGGGGAGGGGAGGGAGGGGAGTGAGATGAGGAGGAAGGAGGAGGGGAGTGAGATGAGAGGGGAGGGGAGAGGAGTGAGATGGGGGGGGGAGGGGAGGAGGAGAGAGATGAGGGCTGGGGAGGGGCTGGGGAGGGTCTGGGGAGGGTCTGGGGAGGGGCTGGGGAGGGGCTGGGGAGGGGCTGGGGAGGGCTGGGGAGGGCTGGGGAGGGGCTGGGGAGGGGCTGGGGAGGGGCTGGGGAGAGAGAGAGAGAGAGAGAGAGAGAGAGAGAGAGAGAGAGAGAGAGAGAGAGAGAGAGAGAGAGAGAGAGAGAGAGAGAGAGAGAGAGAGAGAGAGAGAGAGAGAGAGAGAGAGAGAGAGAGAGAGAGAGAGAGAGAGAGAGAGAGAGAGAGAGAGAGAGAGAGAGAGAGAGAGAGAGAGAGAGAGAGAGAGAGAGAGAGAGAGAGAGAGAGAGAGAGAGAGAGAGAGAGAGAGACAAAGACAGAGACAAAGACAAAGACAGAGACAGAGATAGAGATAGAGATAGAAACAGAGACAAAGACAGAGAGAGACAGAGAGGGTGGGGTTCGAACTCAAAATGATTCTTCCAACGAGAAGCCTAACAAGCGGATCTCAACGCTGTGCGCAGGAAAGAAAGGTGGGGGAAATTTTTCATTTTCATCTTTTCCCTACAGTTCGGCCAATATAAAGGTTGTCGAGGGTGGAAGGGGACTGTAGGTAAAAAGTACTTTTACCGAGTGTCGTTTAGAGACCGTAGGGGGGGAGTGGTTGTTTCCCTACAGTTTGTCCATTAACTGTAGTGTTTTATCTAATATTTTTTTCATATTCCCATACTGTAACTTACAATAAAAATTTTTCTTCATAATTTTTCTTCGTATTTCCTCACAATAGAATTTGGTCCAAAGTTTTTACATATTCCCTTACTACATAGCCTTTTATCCATGTTTTTCTTCATATTCCCTTTCTATGTTCTTCTGTCCAAATTTCACTTTATATTCTTACAATACTCTTAAGTAAAACTTTTCTTTATATTTCTTGAAAATAGCCTCAAGTCCAAATTTTTCTTTATTTTCCCCTACTAAAGGCTTCAGTCCAAAGTTTTCTACTTATTCCTTTAATAATGCCATTAATCCAAATCTTTCCTCATAATACCTTACTAAAACCCCGATTCCAAATTTTTCTTGATATTCCCTAACTATCTCCTTCTATCAATACTTTTCTTTACTTTCCCTTACTATAGCCTTTAGTCCACATTTTTCTTCGTATTCACATAAAGTAGCCTTCAGTACAAATTTGTCATCACACACTTTTACTATAGCATTTTCTCAAAATCTTTCTTCATATTCCCTTACTATAGAATTCTACATATTCCTTTACTATAGCCTTCAATCCAAATTTTTTTTCAAATTCCTTTACAATAGCTTTCAGTCCAAATTTTACTTCATATACCCATACTATAGCTTTCAGTTCAAATTTTACTTCATATTTCCAAATTATAGCCTTCAATCCAAATTTTTCTTTATATTCCCTTAACCTTCAGTCAAAATTTGAACATATTCCCTTACTATAGTTTTCTTTACCATATTCTTTAGTCAAAAATTGTTCTTTTGTATTCCTTTACTTTATAATTCGATCCAAAGTTTTCTACATATTCCCTTTATTATTGCCTTCAGTCCAATGTTTTCTTCATATTCCCTTACTATAACCTTCAGTCAAAATTTTACTTCTTATTCTCTTACTATCGTCTTCAGTCCAAATGTTTTTTTCCTATTCCCTCACTTTAGCCGTCTACTAAAGTTTATTTCATCTTCCCTTATTATAGCTTTAAGTTGAAAGTTTTATTCATATTTTCCCTTACTATAACATTCAATCCAAAAATTTCTTCATATTTCTTTATTATGTAGCTTTCGTGCATAATTTTTCTTCATATTTCCTTACTATAGCCTCCAGTCCAAATTTTACAACATACTCCCTTACTAGCATACAATCAATTTTTTTTACTATTCCCTTACTAGCGTACGATCAATTTTTTTTACTATTCCCTTACTAGCGTACGATCAATTTTTTTTACTATTCCCTTACTAGCGTACGATCAATTTTTTTTACTATTCCCTTATTATGTCTTTAGTACAAATTTTTCTTGATATTCCCTTACAGCAACTTTTTGTGCAAATTTTTCTTCACATTCTCTTTTTACATATTTTTCACCGTATTCCCTTACCATTGCATTGATCACAAAATTTCTTCAGATTTCGTTACAATAACCTTAAGTCCAAATTTTAATTCATATTTCTATCTATATTCTTGAGTCCAAATTTGTATTCATATTCTCTTACTATAGCCTTTGATCCAAATTTTTCTTCTTATTCCGTTACTATAACCTTTAGTCTAAATTATACTTTATATTCCTTACTATAGCTCTTAGTACAAATTTCTCTTCATATTCTCTTGTTATAGCCACCAGTAATTATACTTTAAATTCCTTACTATAGCTCTTAGTACAAATTTCTCTTCATATTCTCTTGTTATAGCCACCAGTCATAATATTTTTCATGTTCCTTATTATAGTCTTTCGTCCAAATTTTTCTTCATATTCTTTTACTATATCTTTTAATTAAATATTTCTTCATACTCCCTTATAATATTCGATTTAACATTTTTTCCATATTCACTTACGATATCCTTTTGTCCAATTTTTTCATCATATTCCCTTAACATAGCCTTTTACCAAAACTTTTATTCTTATTATTTTACTATAGCCATGAGTACAAATTATATTGATATACCCTTTAGCCATACGTCGAAGATTTCCTTCAGTCTTTACTATTTTCTTCAGACCACATATTTAAGTTCTTATTCCCATAATATAGCTTTCATTCCAAGTGTTTCTTCATGTTACCTTACTATAACCTTAAGTCTAAATTCTTCTACATATTCCCCTACTATAGCCTCTTATCAATATTTTTCTTTGTATTCTAGTATTGTAGCCTTCAGTCCAAATTTTTTTTTCATAATCCTTCCTAAAGCTTTTTGCCAAATTTTTTCATCGGTTATACCATAGCATTTGATCCAAAGTTTTCTTCATAAATCATTTACTATAGCCTTCAGTCCAAATTTTTCTTCGTGTTCCCTTACTATAGCATTCGGTCCAATCTCATAATTCAATATTGTAGCTATGAGTCCTTTTTTCACGTTCCCTCAAATATTTTTCTTCATATTCCCTTACTATAGTCTTGAATCAATTTTTTTTCTTATTTACTAGCTACATAGCCTTGATTGAATTGTTTTTTCATAT
The DNA here is from genome assembly GCA_022405105.1 of Aristolochia contorta. Lineage (NCBI taxonomy): Eukaryota > Viridiplantae > Streptophyta > Magnoliopsida > Piperales > Aristolochiaceae > Aristolochia > Aristolochia contorta. Next base: position 996,723 of record CM039668.1, on the reverse strand, counting down.
TCCCTTACTATATCCTAGCCTTCAACGTAAAATTTTCTTCATATACCATTACTATGGCCTTCAGTTCAAATTTTTCATCATATTCCCTTCCTATAGTTGTCTATCAATATTTTTTTTTCATACTCCCCTACTATAGCCTTTAGTCCATTTTTTTTGTATTTGCTAAATGTAGCATTTGGTCCACAGTTTTCTTCATATCCCCTTACTATAGCATTCAATGGAAATTTTTCTTCGTATTCCCCAACTATAATCTACCATGTATTTTTCTTCATATTTCTTTTCTATAGGCATTAATCAATATTTCTTTTTTAATATTTCTTTACAACATTCAGTCAAAAGCGTTATTCATGCTTGTAGTAGCCTTCGGTCCAAAATTTGCTTCATATTTCTTTACCCTAATTTTTTCCCTTTTTTGTTTTATTTTAGTATTCAGTTAATGTTATCTTCATATTCCCTTACTATAACATTCTGTTGAATTTTTTCTTCATATTCCCTTACTGTAGCATTTAGTTTAAATGTTTCTTCATTTTCTCTTACTATAGTCCCAAGTCAATTTTTTTGTTCAAATTCCCGCACGATAGCCTTCAATCGAAATTTTCTTCATATTCACTTACTATATATAGCCTTTAGTCCAAAATTTTAGTTATAGTCATAATTTCTCTTCTCATTCCTATCATATAGCTTTAAGTCCAATTTTTTTCATATTCCCCTCATAGCCTTAAGTACAAATTTTTTTTTCGTACTCCTTAATTAAGTCCTTTAGTCTATTTTTTTCTTCCTGATATCTTATAGCCATGAGTCCAATTTTTTCCTCCTATTCCCTTACTATTGCCTCCTATCAACATTTTTCTTCATATTACCTTACTATAGCCTTCACTCCAAATTTTTTTTCATATTCCCATACTAAATCCTTTAGGACAATTTTTCTTCATACGCTTTAACTATAGCCCCTTAAGAGAGAACTCGGTGCAAAGTATTGTGCATCCTTGTAATTGCATTCAATCCAAGTTTTTCTTGATATTGCCTTATTCTAGCTTTCAGTCTAAATTTTACTTCATATTCTATAATTATAGCCTCCATTCAAATTTATTTCATATTCCTTACAATAGTCTTCTATTAAAATTTTATTTTTTATTCCTCTACTATAGCTTTCAGTCAAAATTTTTGTTAATATTCCTTACTACAACATTCAATCCAAATTTCTCTTTCCTATCCCTTAATATATCTTTTATTCAAAATTCTGCTTTATGTTACCTTGATATAGCCTTCAGTCAAAACTTTTCTTCATATTCCCATATTATAGCTTTTTGTTTTTGAAATTTTCCTTCCTATTCTCTCACTACTACCTTCATTCAAAAATTTTCCTCGTATTCCTTGCCATACCCTTCATTTAAAATTTTTCTTCATTTTCCTTTACTATAGCTTTCTTTAAAAAAATTTCGTCTTATTTCCTTGTTATATAGCCTTCTTCTGAAAATTTTAATTTTCTTCATATTCCCTAGTTATTGCCTTCAATAATTTTCCTCATATTCCTTTTTTTTCATTCGAATTTTTTCTTCATATTCTGTTCGTATGAGCTTCATAAAAAATTTATCTCATATTCCCGTACATTTTTCATTCAAAATATTTCTTCATATTCCAAAATTCCTATAAATTTTCATATAGTGGCATTCGGTTGAAAATTTTCTTCATATTCCTTTACTATAGCGTTCATTCCAAAAGAATTATTCATAATTTCATACTATAGGCTTCTATTGAAATTTCTCTTCGTATTTGTTACTTTTTGTTGTCATTTGAACTTCTCTTCATATTTCTTTATTATATCATTCTTTAGAAATATTTCTTCATATTTCTTTATTATAGCGTACATTTAATATCTTTCATCACATTCCTGTGGTATTGCCTTCTTTCGAATTTTTTCTTCACATTCTCATATTATATTTTTCTTTGAAATTATTTAAACATATTCGCTTATTAAAGTATTCATGAATTTTTTCTCCTCATATTCCCCAACTATAGTCTTCATTCGAAATTTTTCTTTATAATCTCTTATTTCAATATTTTCCTTGATATTCCTTTATTGTAGCCTTCTTTAGAAATTTGTATTACTATTCCCTTACTATTTCCTTCATCCAAAAGTTTTCCTCATATTTCATTACCGTAGTTTTCAGTCTTCAAATTCCGTTACTATGGTCATCTTCCAAAAAGTTTCTTCATATTCCCTTCTTATCCCTCGTTCAAAATTTATCTTCAAATTCCGTTATCATAGTCTTTTATAAATTTTTCATTACATTCTCTTTCTGTAGCCTTGATCCAAAACTTTTCAACTTATTCTCTTACTATAGAATTTATTTGAAATATTTCCTCATATTCGCTTATTGTTGATTGAAATTTTATATTTCTTTACTGTAACCTTCACTAAAAATTGTTATTCTTATTTCTTTATTGTAGCCTTTTGATTGAAATGTTTCTTCATATTCTCTTGCTATAGCCTTCCTTCAATTTTTTCATCGTATTCCCATGAGCCGATTTTTGAATTTTTCTCAATACTCCCTTATTTAGAGCTGATTGAAAATTCTCATATTCCCCTAGTAAACCTTCAGTTTTCTTAATATTTCCTTACTGTAGCTTGCGTTTAAAATTCTTATTCAAATTTACTTACTGTTGCCTTCTTAAAAAATGTATAATTCTATTCACTTATTATCGCCTTTTTTAATATTTTCATATTTCCTTAATTGCCTTCTCATGATTTTTTTTTCATATTCTATTGTAACTTTCCGAAGATTTTTTTCTTTTTTACTACTTCAACCAATTATTTTTGCATATTCCCTTACGATAGTCTTCATTCTAAAATTTTCTTTACATTTCATTACTATAACCTTCATTATTAATTTTTATTCATATTTCCTTAATCTAGCCTTCTCTAGAATTTTTTGTTTGTATGCCCTTCATATAGCTTTCATCCAAAATTATTCCTCATATTCACTTACTACAACCTTCACTTAAAATTCTTCATATTTCTTTACGTAAGCTTCATATAAATATTTATTCATAATTTCTTTCTCTATCCTTATATTAAAAGTTTTCTTCATATCCCATACTACAGCCTTCTTTCTAAAACATTCTTCATTTTCCCTTTATATTGCCTTTATTAGTATAGCCTTCTTTACAAATTTTTCTTCATATTAACATAATTTTTCTTCATATTCACATAATATAGCTTTCATCCAAAGTTTTTCCTCGTATTGTCATACTATTGTTCTCATACTATTGCCTTCATTCAGTTTTTTATATTCTCTTACTATATCATTCATTCAAAAAATTTATTGATATTATATTACTATTGGTTTCAGTTAAAATATCTATTTATATTCCCTTGTTATTGCCTATTTGCAAATTTTTTCTTCATATTCCCTTATTATAGACTTACTTTTTCTTCATACTCTTAACATAGACTTCATCCAAACTTTTCACTCATGTTTTTTCTTAATTCTCTCATGGCAAACAAGGGAAGATAGTTTTTTTTGTTCTTCCTTTCTTTTTCTTTCTTTTTATGTACTTATGCATGGGGCCTAACCATTAATGTTAAAGGACCTATAAAATCAACAAGCTTAAGCACTGATTCAAGTATCAAATGATTACAGTTATTACGTAAAGGAAAATGCTAGCTACACTTATGCACAATACCTATTGATGTTAATCTAAATTATTAATGCCTAGGGGTTATCCTTTAGAATATAGGATTTTATAAAATAAAAAATTATTTTTTATATTTTTAAGGGCTTAGGTAAATAGTTAGATTAACCAATGAAATCAAGGCCATATTAAATTTGTTTAGTATATGTACTAAGAAGCAGCAACGGATCATTTGGTTCTTTCTTCTCAAGTTGTGGCCAAAAATTCTGATTATGAGTAGGCAGATTTTCTAAAATATATCTACATCTCGAGAAATTGGAGACAAAATAGGAAACCGAAAGAGGATCTATGCTCTCATTTCTCGGGGGTTATTCCAAAGAGAAAGTGATATTTTATAGAGAATTTAAAGTAACTAACATTAAATTCTGAGTAAATAAATATCTTGATTTTATTTTTTATATTAGGTGTGGTGAGAGAATTCAGAAGAATTAAAAATTCCACCTATTTAAAAATTCTCATTTAACACAACAAATTACAAAAAAAGTAAAAATTCAATATCTCTCCTACTATTTTGTCTCTAGACATTTACGTCCCTAACACTAATATCCCCGTAGACTAACCCCCAGATACGGTTAGTCGAAATTGACATCACTTTATCCCAATGGGACTTTGATTTCTCCGGAAACTTAAAATCCCCGGCCCAATGCAAATTCCTCGAATTCTGTCTCTCGCTCCAAGACCGGATTTCTCAACTCCCCTCGAATTCTCCCCGCGGAAAAACAGATCAAGGCCGGCCTTACGGCTTTGCAGCTTGTCCTTCTCTCTTCGCTCTTGTCTTTCTTCGCTTTTATTTTCTCTCATCGTTTCTCTCTTTACTTCTCTCTGAATCTCTCTCTTCGCTCCTCTCTCTCTACACTTCTCTCTTTCCCTCATCATTTCTTGCTCTCTATTTCTCGGCTTCTCCGCTTCTCCGCTTCTCTCTTTCCCTCATCGTTTCTCTCTCTGTTTCTCAGGTTCTCTCTCTCTCATGGTTTCTCTCTCTGCTTCTCCGCTTCTCTCTCCCATAGCCGGAATTTGTTCTCGTCGCCGTCTCTGTACACAAGGACGGGATCGAAGGCGGTGGCGAGCAAGTACATGAGGGACTCGTCGGCGTGCAATTCATAGCCAGTGTCCGGGCGGACGTGCGCCGTGCAATTCCGGCCGTCCTTGATGGTGCTGCAAGTGGTTCCGCTGTACAGAGGACCGGACTCATCGGCGACCCATTGACCCCTCGCGTAATCGCACCGTTTCCCATCGAAATCCTCCCTCGACGAAGCCGCAAATTAAACAAACCCCATAAAAAAAAATCAAAACAATAGAAGACGAAGCAGAAGGAAATCCATGGAGGAGACGTGATTCGCAATCATCAAGTACCATTTTGAGAGGCATGGGTCCTGTGTACGCTAACAGAGTCAACATTAGGATATAGGTAGAGGTGAAGGAGAGCAAAGGGGATGAGAGCGCACAGAGCCCAGGGAAGGAGCTTTCCGGCAAGGGAATTAGCATTAGACGGGTCTTTCAATGGTTATGTTGAAGCCATTCCTCTAAGCTCCTTGTTCTGGGTCTTAATCCCCTTTTGTTAATAATCCTAGTTCCTGCTTTCGTTTGATTTTCTAATCTTCGGATCATTTGCTCGGCGGAGAGTTCAATTTTGACAGCTAATCTCGTCATTAGTTGAAAAAATGCAAGGCTTTTCTGGGAATCTCTGGATTAAGTAATTAAATATAAGTAAATTAAACGAGGAACAGATTTGGCAGATGTTAGGTGGGATGATTTGAGTTAAAACAAAATCTGCAAAGTCAAGATCCTGGCAGACGTACATATTTAGTTTTACTCTTTTTTTTACAAAAATAATCCTTTTATACATATAATTTAACCTTAATTTAATTAATAATATTTTTTTATCTCTTTTATTTTTAATATGAGAAAAAAATTATAACAGTCAATAAATATTTATAAATGACTGAAATTTGTTAAGTCTTTTTCCATTTAATAACTTCTCATAAATTTTTAATGTTTTAAACTAATAAAAAAATTTAAATTCTCAATATTTATGACTAATAAGATAGTTTGGGAGATTTCACTTTCAGGGACTTCAATGTCTAAGACAACGAATTCCCGAACATCATATTCTCTCTGCATTAACCCCCCTTAATAAGACGAAGACTAAATTTTCTGCTGCTTACGCTGGATTGTTTTTACTCAATATTTTGAAGCCGCCGGTGACTATCCTTTAGGAAGATATTTTTGGAGACAGTAATGTACTACAGAACAGTTTTCAAGCATATTTTTAGAATTTTTTGTTTAAAGGAGAAGGACGTCTTTCACAATCTCTTCCAGATTAACATAAGAAGATCCACCTGGGTTGGCAGCTGTAGCAGATCGAGTCTTCCACTCCATCGCTTTCATCTTCATATTCTTCCCTCTTTCCCCGTTCATCAATTCCCTCACCAGAGCCGCCACTTCCACTCTCTTCACATCGCTATTAATCTCCATTCCAATCTCCCACTTGACACAGCAGAACCTGCAATTAGTCTGCTGTTCAGCAAAGAATGGCCAACAGATCATAGGCACCCCCGAAGAGATGCTCTCCAGCGTCGAATTCCATCCACAGTGGGTTAAAAATCCCCCAATGGAAGGATGTGAAAGCACCCGTTCTTGAGGAACCCAGTTCAGAAGCAAGCTCCTTTCACAGGTTAGCTCGATAAACTCGTGAGGAAGAATAGCCGAATCTCCCTCTATAAGGTCCGGTCGTATGACCCACAAGAAGGTAAGGTCACTCTGCGCCAGCCCCCAAGCGAACTCCTTCAGTTGATCGGGGCTCATCACTGTTATACTCCCGAAATTGACATAAACGACTGAACCAGGCTCTTTGGTGTCCAGCCACTCCAGGCTTCTGTGATCTTCCTTCCACAGACTGGAACCGATGGAGTTGAGTGCCGGATTCTGTTTCATCTGGTCGCAGAGCAAAGCCAGAGAACCGACGGTGTAGATCGGCGGAGCAAACACGGTTCTTAGTGCTTCCAAAACTTCACCTTCCAACTCCTCAAACGTATTCAAGATTAAAGCGGAGGCTCTTGAAACTCTTGAAACTTCGTTCAGTACAAAGTTAACCATGATATCATCCACATCTGTAGTTCGAATAAAACTCGGGAAATCTTTAAGGCGCACGTCCTTCATTGCCGGTAACCAGTCCATGGACTCGTCTAGATACCCATTTGTCATGTAACTTTCTTCTGCAGAACATTTGGTTGAGAATATAACTCCACTGGTGTAAGTCATATCAGAGAGAAGAAAACAGGGTGGCTGCTAATTCAGTAACAGAGTAGCTTTTAATTCGGCTAGGAAGGATGTATTGTAGCAGTTTCGTGTCAAATCAATCTGATCGAAGAAGAATTGCAAAAGAAAAATTAAGTGATCAATGAATGTTTACCTTTCAACGGAAAAATTCCTTCCTCTTTCAGGCGGCGATAGTGAGCATAACCCAGGAAGCCACAGGCGCTGGTGGTCCAGAACAGGACGACGGGAATGCCGAGTTCTTCGGCGACGGCGACCGTGAAGGACATGGCTCCGTCGGAGATTATGCAGGAGACCGGAGGAACGGCAGGGTCGTCGTTAAGACCGGTGACGATGTCACGGAAGGGGTCCAAACAAGTTTTACTGGTGGAGTCGCACAGAGCCGGGATGCTCTGGGTGACGTCGGAGTCGGAGTAGGGGAGTCCGTCGGGTATGGTCGTGAACCTGAAATCGTCGAGCCCTTTGAGAGAATCGGAGCCCTGGGACCTAAGGAGGCGCCGGTGGTTGTACTCTGTAATCACGAAGGTGATGTGGAAGCCTCTGCAGTGAAGAAGCTTGGCAAGTTTCATCATGGGTGTTATATGGCCTTGAGCTGGGAAGGGGATGCAAATTGCATGGGGCTTCCGTGTTCCCGAAGAACCCATTTCTGATCTCCTGCGCTTTGAATATTTGCTTCTCAGTAAAAGCTGTGAATGACGCGCAGCCACAGCCACAGCTTTTTATGGAGGGAATTGAGACTTCAGAGACAAGGGAGTTGCTTTCATTTCACAAGCCTTATTATAGAAAATGACAGAGAATAAGGAAGAAGACGAAAGGAAGGAAAGAGATTTCCATTAATAAAAAGTTCATCTACAATGCTGGGTTTTCCATTTTATCTATTTAAAGAAGGAAAAATATCTTGGGGACAACTTATAATAAATGTAAGCCTATAAAAATAAACCCATAACGTTTGTTGTCTTGTAAGAACCCTGCATAGTAAATACCCATTAACGTAATGGAATTGACATACAGAAGAGGGCGATAACATGCAGATAAAAACCTGTCCTTTGGTGGCTAGCTCTTAAAACCGGATTTGAAGTATCTCTGACGAATATCGTTCCTTTGTCTTTTTTAAACTTTGATATTCATGTCGACAATTAACCTCAGGCATCCATTTGAAGACTTTTGGATTCGAGGATGGAGACATGGCAAGGCAAGAAGGCAAGAGGACAAGTTGCATCTGCCGGACGCAATTGACATAAATTTCAAGACGACAAGATTGATCTGGACGAAAATGGTAAGAATAATAACTCGTGCACCGGTGTCGTGTCAGAGTGGTGGACTTGCTCTCTCACATGAGAGTAAAATGTTATATTTTTAAGATTTCGTAAAATATAGTATTTTACTCTTTCATAAAATATAGTATTTTACTCTCTCGTGAGAGAGTAAGTCCACGACTCGGGCTCCAAACCGGTGCACGAATCATTATGGAGACGAGAGCAAACGCAGAACAAAAGCTTTCCTTCAATAAGATAATGGAACTTGTGTTGACCGTGTACCGCATTTAGGGAGCTCTTTTGGGAAATAAAACCGTATAACCCTTACGAATGCTAGAAGCACCCGGAACTTCCGTGGCTTATTTGCATTTATCTTTGTTTTCGGAAACAATATCGATTGAAACACTCGTTAACAGAGCAAATCCTTGGATGACGACACTGCGGTGTCTCTCTTTACTAGGTGAAACAGAGAGGGGACCAGTCCAACTTGAATTCTTAAGTAAAAACAAATGGCTCAGGAAGCAATAATTGCTATCTGCTTATCATCGGGAGTCTCTCATTTGGTAAGCACTGTTTGTTGAAGAAGATCCTCGAGGTCTTTTAACCTGAGAGGACAGCAAAAAAAGGGTCGATGACAAAGCAAACTGCAATTTTCTTTCAATGGGTAAAACAGTCGACCCAAAACAAAAGGCTTACCTCACATTACTCAAATCAGGATAGAGTGCAATGGCATCTTTGAATTCCTACATACAGCCAATCAAACGACTTGTATTTCACATGCGAACTGTTGCCATTTACATCTGTTCATTATGTTTCCTATGGAAAGTTTGGAGGAGTTACCTGATTGGCGGTGGAAGATGTGTAAGTTATGATACACGGCATTCCCGCTTTTGTTGCCGCCTACACATTTTTCAAGCTTTTTCTTGGCATTCATGCGGAAGAACTGTAAAATTAATCAAGTGGAACCAAAGGAGAAAAAGAAAAGACCTGTAAGCCGATGAAACTGTCTTCCACAACCAAGCAATTGCTTGCTGCCACATCCAACTTCTGTTTCACATAAATGTTGGAGAACTGAGAAAGAGGAAGGGCAAAAGAGAGAAAATTTGCAGGAAATACAATTATGGTTAGCGGTCATGCTTAAACCCTACTAGGCTTTTATTAACGTAAGACAAAAAGGCTAAAATTATATCGTGTCTTTCTATGCGAATGTATAACAAAGTAAAATCACTTAAAAATAGATAAAAATTATATCACTGGGATAAATTAATCAAATTCCCTGTTCCACAATCCCTCAAGTTGGAGGGTGTAGAGATCTATAAAACCCAGCTTGGGACAAAGACGAACAAAATATTTCTGGTAGTAAAAATATCCTTATAATGCTTCCCTAGTAGCAACCTAACAGTTAAAATGCTAGACGAAGGAATGGCAGGAAAGGGTTCATGCCTCTAACCAAAGATGGAATTCCTAGACACAAATGGAGAACATAAGGTGATAGTGTGGCTTAAGAGCTATAATGGATGGTGGAGGAATGATCTCGAGGTAGAAGAGATTGTCCCACACTATCCGAAAAAATACAACAAGATGGAAGAAAGTTATTGAGCAATGTAAGGATCTGTAAGTTGACTACCAGGCATTACTAATTTAAGAGCGAATAAAACAGTCTCAGGAAAGACTAGGAGAGGGACGAACTAACCCTCCACCACAAACATCAATAGTAGACAAGTAAAAACTAGAAAAGTAGAGGAAAAATAGAAGAGACCTGACACATAATGCGAGTCCCTAGAATCAATAACCCAGAACAATGGAGATGACATTTGGAGGGCTTAAATAACTAAATCAATCAAAGTACTCTGCTGTTGAATTCAACATAGCAGTCAAAATTGATGTGGCGGTAGCTGCCCAAGCTGCTCAAGTAATTTCTACATCACGACCTATACACCATCTATGGGATTGGGAACTTCTTTTGGTTGAACATGGTGGATCGACTATACTGGACCAAGCCAACTCGCCAATTTCTCCCAATATGTTACAGACACCATTTGCACTTAGCTTGAGAACAGCATCTGTTATGACCACTTCTACCAAACATTCCACCATTGCCACGTTAAGAGGCTTCCACTTGAGAAATAGATTGAGAGCTTGTCATAGCAATGGCAAAGTCGATAAACCTAATTTTAGCATAAGCATTTTTGCACTCAATGCTGCCCAATTTTAAACCTTCTCGAGTGTAACATCAACACCAGTATCCAAAATCTGAGCCAGATACAATCTGGCGGATACAATCTGTATAGTCAGACGAACCAATATGGACCCTTCAAACCTTGTCTCTAGACCAGAATTATTAGATAGATGTCACAAAGAGAGCAGAAGATCATAGATACTCTTAGGCAGTAGTAAAGGGCAAAACTTTAGAAGTTGACCACTAGCAATGATGAACCAGTCTGTTGCAGAGATGGGAGACAGTGGCACAATAAAATGTAGAGAGAAAAGGAGGGAGGGAGGGAGGAAGGAGGGAAAAATAACTTAGACACATCATCAGGATAGTAGGAGAGTCATCTAGCTAACTTGAGGAAATCAGTTACCTTGGCAGCCGTCAAGTAAATTGAGGGATCCGGTTTCTTTTCTTTCACATCATCACCTACAAATCAGAAAATCTTAGACAATAGTTGAAAGGTAAAAGCCACATTGACACCTTACGGGTACAGATGAAACTCAAATCATTAAGGTGAATAGCTTTTGTCATTTTATACTAATATAGGACATCAACTTGATCGAACACTGCCCATTTGGATGGGTGTCTGTTGATAGGTCCACATGCAGCTCAAATTGAGTTGGGCCTATTGAGTTTAACATAAAATTTTGAGCCAACCAGAATGACTATGAGACAGTCATTCACAACCTCATGGATAAGAATTAAGACGTGCCTGCAAGAAAGCAATCGAGTGTTTTGAAGTGTTCCTGCAATGAGTGGCAAAAACTTTGTCAATGCTACATATGAAAAACTCATTCTTAAGAGTTAGAACATAGCTGGATATTTTGTAAGAACTTACAAGTCCAATGAGATTTTCAAGACACAGAATCACTGAACTTTTGGTTGCTGCAGAGCAGACCGCAAGTTTGATTCCCTGCAGTAAAGACAGACACCCATAAATTTATGGATAATTTCTAACTATATGCATGTTAATAAACTACATCCAAGATAGTTTTAAGGAAAGGAACAAGAGAGAGACAGCAAACCATAACAAGAAGAAAATGCTAAGCAGGTAACCATCAATCTTAGGCATCAAGAAATTACCGCAGCTCTGGCCTCATCCATCAACCTTAGTACCCCAGGTCTAGGCTCCACCTGGACACAACATCAGCTGGCATTCTTTACAAATGAGTTGCTCTAGTTTTCTGACTACATCATAAGTAAGGAATATATGTATAATAGACAACTTTCTTCTTACAGTTCCAGACTTGATAATTTCTTTGTACCTTTCAGTTTTCCAATCCTGCAAAACAAATTCAAACCTCCATCACGAACACAGAAACTTTAGGCTGTTACCATTCATAGAGGCAGAAGAAGTTGATCTCTGAAGGAAAAGACTTTGTACTCAACCGTAGTTAAAACATAAATCACTGTGCTTGCCACTAATATTGTAGCATTATGGATACTATCACTAGAGAATGCTTTAAGCAAAAAATGCTGTCAGAACCTTGCTAATTCTAGGCATCATTAGATTTCAGAACAAGAAAATGGTTTCATGAAGAGTTCATGTTCTGCTTAGCAGAGTAAACTTGGGGTTATATCCTAAATCATTTTTGAAGTAGCATGGAAGTGAAACCTATACAAAATTTGCAAGAGATATTTTTCTATTTTATATAAAAGATCAATGGGTAATCCAAGTGAAGGAACCCCCATAAACTATATTAGAGAAATAGTAGTCATTGGAACTTCTTTTTCTACCAATATTTAGGGTATTAAATTCTTCTGTCTGAAAAACTAGTTAGAAGACAGAGAGTACGACTATTCAAGGAGGATGCAGAATCATGATGAGCTTTTGTCTAGAAACAAAAACTTTGACTGATAATTTCACAGTAGATGCCTGAACACAACTTCATTGAAGTAAGGAATTAATTTGAGGTGCATTGATATTGGTGTCAAGCATCACACGCCATCATGACATAGTCCACACTGGAGCGAGTCTTCTCGAGTCTTCTCCCCCTTACATCTATTCAATCTCATAACTGTTCTAAACAGTTCCAGCATTTACTCCAAGATCTGTATATCAGGCCATGTACTGCTTCTTCATGTATATAAATATGATAGAACAGACATCAATAAAGGTCATCGAGACAAAGCTTTCTTTAATTCTCTCACAGTATCAGAGCCAGTTTCACGCCTGCAACCTGCTACCTAACTTACTTTTTTGTTTCCCTAAGGCTTCCTCTTCCACTATGTCAGCCTCTGCATCCAGCGCTGCCTCTCTCCCTCAAGTTAAAAACATTTTGTAGGAGGTTGCATTGAAACTCTCTCCAGACAATTTTTTGATATGGCGTACTCAAATATTTCCCATTCTCCGAAGCCACAAGCACCTTGGTCTTCTTGATGACACGACTCGTCGCAAAAGGATTTCATCAGCAACCGGGAAAAGACTACAATGATACTTTTTCCCCGGTTGTCTGACTGGCAACAATTCGATTCATTCTCACCATTTCAATCTCACTCAATTTGCCCATTCGACAAATGGACACCACGAGCATGATATTCTACGTTCAGCAATTACCTCATAAAAATGGGATTCATAACTTTGCCATATGATACATCCCTCATCACACATCCGCCAACACCATTATCTTACTTATTTACATCGATGATATTATCGTCATTGGCTCCTCCTTATGTGCTATTCAGCATTTCATTGACTTGTTACATACGGGTCTTAACATGACTGATCTTGGCACTCTTCGATATATCCTTGGCATTAAATCTCATAGGCATTCAGGCAGGCTCTTTCTCTTGCAATGGAAATACACTATTGAACTTCTTCAAAATTATGGCGTGACGGCTGCAAAACCCATTACTACTCCCATGTCCGGTGCCAAGTTATCTGCTGAAGATGGTGTCCTACTCACTGACTCCACTTCATATCGTCAACTTCTATGCAAACTCCAGGCCGCTAATCACATTCTGCGTTATCTCAAGCACACTCCTATGCATGGCTTACAGCTCTCACCCACTACTTTTTCACTTAGCGAATTCACTGATTGTGATTGGGTTGGCTGCTCAAACACTTGTCGCTCCACTTCCGGTTATGCTATTTACTGCGTCGCAATGTCATCTCTTGGGCCTCCCAGAACAACATATTGTCACCTGCTCCAGCTGCAATGACGAATACCTTGCCTTAGCTGCTCTTAGCACTGAAATAATGTAAACTCTTCACCTTCTAAAGTTCCTCCATGTACACCTCCTCTCACCACCAATCCTTTACTGCGATAACCTCAATTCAATTTTTTTGGCTTTCCTGAGGTCCATTGCCGGAGCAAACACACCAAAATTGACATCCATTTCATCCGAGAAATAATCGCCTCCGGGGTCTTCCGCATCAAGTACATTCCAAGCTCGAACCAATTAGTAGACCTCTTCACCAAATCACTCCATCAGCCACGTTTTGAGTTCTAAAGGACCAAGCTCAATTTTGTTTCCCCACCTTGAGCTTGCGGTAGAGTGTCAAGCATCACACATCATCATGACATAGTCCACACTCGAGCGAGTCTTCTCCCCCTTACTCACATCTATTCAATCTCATAACTGTTCCAAACGGTTCCAGCATTTACTCCAAGGTCAATATATCAAGCCATGTACTGCTTCATGTATATAAATATGATAGCACAGACATCAATAAAGGACATCGAGACAAAGCATTAATTAGTTCTCTCAATTGGCCCATATCAAATCTTCTATCGTTGCTCAATTGTCCTACATGCTTAAGGACAGAATTTAAAAGCCCAACCTTCTGTACAAGATAGATGTTCAGCACAACGTAAAATTGGGTGACTCAAGAAAGGTGAAATGCAGAACTATGAAACCTGTGCTTGAGTAGCAATATTTCGATCACTAGAACGTGGTGCCTCGTTTTAAAGGAAAACAGAGTTGACTTTCAGGTCCCAATTTTTGCACGCAGAATATTTAGTCCGGATTTGGCATAAAGTGCATCCATTATAAGCCAGCCGAAAAATCGAAAAAATATTTTTGCAACATAAGCAGAGTACCAAAATCCAATAGACAGAAATGTCCACACTACCTGCAACGTGTCAATCAGTGTTGCTCTATCTGAATCGGTCGTAGGAGGTGATTCAAATATTGAAGAAGACGGCCATCCATGCTCCTTGAAGTACCTGAACTTATAAAAAACAATGCACATCTCAGAAAACATAACATTTGGAAATGGGTAAATAAATAATATTAAAAAAACCGTATAGTCAAACCAACCATCTCATTTTAGGTTTGCCGCCACCAATCTGGTTCTGGAATACGTCATAGAACTCCGCGCTCCAATTGAGAACTTCAGAAGGGGAACAACGGACGTTAAAATTAGCAAAAGCATCATTATAAGCAGTGCGGTGAAGATCCTCGGATTCGAGAATCACACCATCGCAATCGAAGATGAGGGCATGCAAGGGAGAAGAGGTAGAAAATTCGGAGGAGGAGACGGTTCTCAGAAGGAAATTGGCCCGTGAACTGTAAGGTTTTCGACACTTTCGAGAAGTGCAGAGAGAGCGGAAGGTCAAAGCATTGCGCAGCCCACCCACAAAAAAGAAGGATAGAAGGGGTTTGCGATTAGAGTGACAGATAAGCTGCTGAGAGAGAAAAACAGAGGAAGAAGCCATGGAAATGGGCGGGGGAGGCGAAACGGGAGTAAGGGAAGCTCTCAGTGAGGTCTCATGAAAGGTAACCTACGCTCGAAGATGAGATGAGGTTTTAACGGTCGAATGTGTCTGGCTGAGAACGAAGAAAAGCGCGGGTACCCGATACGGATCCAACGGATCTCGGAGCAGCTATAGGCTACTTTAAATCCGCCCAATTAGGTGAAACTAAAACTAAACTCGTTCTTTAAATGCTTATCCATTTGACTTCCCGTTAGCATTCGTAATAATCTTGATAGAAAAAGAAAAATGCTATATGTACTTTAGTGTGCATGCTGCACTTCCTCTTTGAATGTAGGGATGGGACCCACACCTGGAATATTTTAATGTCCTACTACAATAGTGAGAGGAGAGTGTACAAAATAAAGTGCATATAGTATTACTCGTTAGAATAATACTACGCCGGCGCCTACTCAAACCGAGCACGGCTGCCCTCGCAGCCATATTTTAAATGGTAAAAAATTAAGGGTAATTAAAATAATGGTTGTGAGTGTGGTCATCCTCCAAAGCACAACTCATGCGATTAGAGTAATGCTATGTCCCTGCGCTAGCATCCAAGTCAAACGTCATAGAGCAATTTTAAAAATAATTTTTATTAAACCTTAAAATTTTACTAAAATCTTAAACACTAAAACTCAATAATCTGCACCTAGTGTGGATGTCAAGCATAGTTTTCATTATCGATACATCAGTCAGTTTTAACCGATACTTATCAGTTTCCTTAACTAAGGAAACAAAACCCGGGGGTTGTTTCCTCTCACACGAAACTAATCCTTGTATCTTCATGTATTGATAGGTTTCCAAATGTATTGAGGAAACCTGCCGATACAATTCGATACTGTAAATATCAAAATTTTCTTTTTGGGTTTGCGAAGCAAGGTATCAAACCAATTTTTTTTTTCGACGAAATACATTGCCTTCCGACGACAAAACTACATGTGGAATGGTTGCCAGAGGTCAGCCAACCGTTCCATGGCAGTCGCCGTCTTAAAGGGCGGCCGAAATGCCAACGCAAAGATACTAAGGTTTCTCTGCAGCCGGCGGCTGGAAGTTAGGGAAGCTCTCACGGTCCGGTCCTGACTCTTCAAACCAGACTAGTTTGATGCGATTCGTCAACGGTTCAATTAAAAGGGTTTTTTAGATTAAAAAAATCGATTTAAGGTAAAATAAAGTTTATTTAGGATTAATTTGAACCATATGTATATTTAAATATTTACTAATTTATGATATATTTTTCATAATGTATATAAATTTTCATAATCTTTAATTAATATTATGTTCAATGCATTTGGATTTTATTGAGATGAATTATTGAATAAAAAATAATTAAAGAAAGTGTGCAAGAGAGAGAGTGGTATTTTACATAGTTTGTTGCAATGTTTTAAAAACCGAACCGGTGATCGAACCGGTTGGACATCCGATTCCGGTTTAACAGGTTCAACCTAGTTGAACCGGTAGTTGAACCGGATCTGAGTTGTAAGTCATAAAAAAATTCATAACATAACTCCTATTACCTATAAGCCTATTACCTATATTCAAAAAATAAGTTTAAAGATACAAAAACCATTAAAATTTTAAAATCATTAAAAAATAGTTTTTTAACTTTTAAATCAAATATAATTAAATTATAGAAATAAAATACCCTTCCAAAATACAAAATTATTCTAAAACAATTTTTTATTGAGAATCCAATTATATATTTTTCCACATCTTCACCTATATTAAAAATATTTTTATCCTTCTTTTCATCCATAATAGCTGCAAATATAAAAATAATCAATTTGCTTTAATGGTTAGAGTTTTATTTTAACTGGTTTGGGTCAACAGTAACTAGACCGGTTCAACCGGGTTCAGCGGTTCACCGGTTCACCGGTCGAACCTGTAAAACCGGCCGGGTCATCCGGTTTTCAGCTTCTTTCCGGTTTGAGAGCAAACCGAACCGCAAAAGGCACCGGTTCCGGTTGAACCCAGTCGAACCGGCCGGTTCGGTCCAGTTTTTAAAACATTGGTTTGATTGTTGAATTTTCCAAATATTTGTATTAAAAAGGAAATTAAGTTTTTTATATTAATAATATTAATATTTTTTTGTAATTTTTTATATGTTTGATAAATTTTTTAAAGTCTCTATATATGTCAGCACGTCAGCTAGTATGCGAAAGGGTACATAGCATTATTAGATTGCATTGGGAATATCTAAAGGGCCAAAAGTCCTCACTCCTACCAAATAAAAAAATATATATTTTAGAAGAACTGGAATAAGTGAGCTAGAGCATAGCTCAGTCATATTACATGGATGGAGTAAAAATTCGTTTTCTAAAAAAAAAGAGTTAAACTAAAAGAGAAAAGGGTGGCAAGTTGATTCAAGTCTCTCTCTATATATGTATATATTTGTCCTTTGAATATACCGGTTCAGTGTGTTGTTTCGACTAATAGAGTTAAATTGCGACATGGTTAAAACATATATAAGATATATGTAATGATATAACTAACTGAGGGTAGCAAATTGTTTTTGATGAACTACTGGTTAGACCCAATTTACTTTAATCGGATTGATTTAAATTGATAAGATCTCAGGGTTAAGTATTAAAAATTCCGATAATCATCATTAAGCCTTTTCTTGGAAAAAGGGAATAAAATCTTATAAGATTATCAAAGATTTAGTGGTTCCAAATTTGAAGACAACGCGAAAAACATACACGGAAAAACTTCAATAGGTGGCTGCTCAAATAGAACCAAATTTGTAAGCATGTTACTGTAATGTGTATTAAAGTAGAAATGTACATTCATTCAAGTGTACCCAAAAACCCATGCACATGAAGTTCTTCTTCTTGAAGATTGATTAAATTGATTAGCTGCAATTTTGTTGGTAGAAGAAAATTCTTGTACAACCCATCATTCATCGTTTATTCTCTCTCATTTGACGATACAATTAAGTTGGTATGTCAAAGGATTTAAACAACTAAGCTTTGAAAGCGTCTTCATTGCAGCCATTGGCCCTTGTGAAAGTGTAATGGATACTCCAGATCAGGAGTATCCGGATGTCAAGGAAACTCCTGATCTGGAGATTCAAGTATTTGATTGAATCAAGGAAGACCCTGATTGAAACAAAAAAGTCTAATACTTAACATTGCCTTTCGATAGTCTATTCGTCAACTAGATGTCAATAATGCGTTCTTAAATGGCATACTCGAAGAGGAAGTCTGTATGGAACAAACGCCAAGCTTTAAGGATACCTCGCAACCTCATGCAGTTTGTCGACTTCGTAAGTCCGTCTATGTCTTTAAACAAAGTCCTCGTGTGTGGTGTAGACGGCTCACCAACTATCTTCTTGTCATTGGCTTCATTACATCTTCTGCAAACTCATCTCTAATGTTTCGGTACACTTCTTCTGCCACCATATATCTCTTAATATATGTTGACGACATAGTGATCATTGCCAGCAACAGTGCGGATATCCAACAGGTAATTTTGACTCTCCAAAATGAATTTTCTATTAAGGATATGAGCTACTCCATTATTTTCTAGGCGTTGAGGTTCACCGGGTTGGCCACAGATTACATCTTTCTCAACCAAAGTATGCTTGTGACCTCTTACATCGGCTTTCTTTAATGAATATTAATCCTATTGCTACTCTATTTATTATCGGCTCTAAATTGTCCAAATCCGATGGGGTTCCTCTTCTTGATCCAACAGAATATCGCACTGTTGTGGGAGCCCTACCGTACTTAACTCTCACTCGGCCCAACATTCAGTATGTTGTAAATTAGTGTTGCCAGTTTCAACATATCCTAACTGACATGCGTTGGACGGTTGTCAAACGAATTTTGCGCTATGTCAAAGGTACATTGCAGCATGGCATTCATATCCAACCTCTCAGTTGGACCTTCAGGCCTTTGTGGATGACGACTGGAGCGTCTGTCCAAATGATCGCAGGTCTGTCTTTGGTTAGAGTATTGTATTAGATGATTCACTCATCTTGTGGGCCTCAAAGAAACAACCCACAGTCTCCCAGTCCCATGCTGAGGATGAGTACTGAGCATTGGCCCTTGCGGCTTCCAAGTTGTGTTGGATCTTGCAATTGCTAAAAGAATTGTGCATCTATCTTCGAACTTCTCCAACTATTTGGTGTGATAATTTATCTGCTACTCAGATTGTGGCTAACCCCATCCTTCATGGACAAATGAAACATGTGGAGATAGATAATCATTTTGTTCCTGAACCAAGTGTAGCCAATGGTACTCATGGATCTCATACATTCCAATAAGAGACTAGCTCACCGATGTACTCATTAAGGGAATCTGACATGCCCAGCTTGATAGATTGCTCACCAAACTCAGCATCTTCTCAGCACTGCTGTAAGGATATTCCACATATGGACGATCAAGGAAGTCCTTGATTCATTCAAGGAAGTTCTAGACTTTTGTGTTTCAATCAGTGACTTAGACTTTTGTGTCACTTGAATTTTGTCTTCAGTATATCTATATATACTCCACATAATTAATGAAAGGGTGGTGATATGCCTACTGTAACTTTTTACTGTGAGTTTTTACAGTGTAATGTGGCATCTTTATTGGTAAGAGATAAAATAGGAATTAAACCCTAGACCTTATCTGGAATGCCAACCAGGCTGTAAAAAAGACACCCACATTAGGATGTAAAACCTCACTGTAAAATGTTAAAATACTGATATCATTTTTCTTAATGAAAATGAGCTCAAAAGTAATTTACTTCTCTCACATCCCCTCTCCTATATTCTTCTATAAAAAGCCTCTCGAGGACAACCCATTTCCGCAATTTTCCTCTTCCTGAGAGAACCTCTTCTTAATTTGCTAAAGTCTCCATTGGAGAGGGAGAGATATAGAGCGCCATGGCAGCTGAGAAGCATCATGCGGTCTGCGTACCTTACCCTGCACAAGGTCATATCACCCCCATGATGAAACTAGCAAAGCTGCTTCATTTCAGAGGCTTCTACATTACTTTCGTCAATACAGAGTACAATCATCGACGGCTGTTGAGGTCCAGGGGACCTGGCTCTTTGGATGGACTAGAAGATTTTCGTTTCGAAACCATACCGGACGGTCTTCCTGATCAATCTTCTGCCGATGTCACTCAAGATATCCCGGCCCTCTGCGAGTCCATCTCTAAGAACTGTTTGGCTCCTTTCAGGGCCCGGCTGCGAAAGCTTAATCAAGAGACGCCCAACAAGCCCAGAGTGAGCTGCATAATCTCAGATGGGATTATGAGCTTCACTCTGGATGCTGCTGAGGAACTTCACATCCCGGAAGTCCTGTTCTGGACCCCCAGTGCTTGTGGCACCATGGGCTACCTCCATTATCAGAAGCTGCTCGAGAAAGGCATCGTTCCCTTGAAAGGTAATTACTTATGGAGATGAATTAATCAGCCGGTTACTGAATTAATTGCATTAATCTTTCCCTGGTGTGCAGATGAGAGCCAACTGAAAAACGGGCACCTTGAAAGTACTGTCATTGGCTGGATTCCTGGAATGGAAAACATTCGTCTCAGAGATCTCCCCAGTTTCGTTCGAACAACGAACCCCCAAGACATAATGTTCAATTTTCTAAACAGAGCAGCCCAGAGAAGCTCCAGAGCCACCGCTGTCGTTTTGAACACATTTGACGAGTTGGAACCCGATGTCCTACAAGCAATGGCGTCGATAGTCGATCCCCCAATTTACACGATCGGTCCTCTTGCTCTGCTCTTCGATCAGATACAACCCAAGAGTGCACAAGTAGTGAAATCCCTGGGCTCCATGAATCTATGGAAGGAGGACGGTGGCGCCATCGAGTGGTTGGACACCAAAGAGAAAAACTCGGTGGTGTTTGTGAATTTCGGGAGCATCACCGTCATGACTCGGGAACAGATGGTGGAGTTCGCCTGGGGACTCGCCAACAGCAATCACAGCTTCTTATGGGTCATCCGCCCTGATCTCGTCAGGGGAGACTCCGCAACGGTGCCGCCGGAGTTTCTGGAGGCGACCAGGCAAAGGAGTCTTCTACTAAGCTGGGTTCCCCAAGAGCAAGTACTGTCTCACCCTTCCATCGCTGGGTTTTTAACCCATTCTGGGTGGAATTCCACCATCGAGAGCCTCTCTAACGGGGTGCCCATGATCTCTTGGCCTTTCTTCGCAGAGCAGCAGACCAACTGCCGATTTCTCACCACCAAGTGGGGAATCGGCATGGAGATCGATAGTAACGTCAGGAGAGACCAAGTGGAAGGTCTAGTGAGAGAATTGATGCAAGGAGAGCAGGGGAAGGAGATGAAGAAGAAGGCCATTGAGTGGCAGGCCACTGCTCTGAGAGCCACCCAAAAAGGTGGATCCTCTTACATGAATTTTAACAGACTTGTCAAACAGCTTCTTCGTCCAGCTTAATGTTTCCATCTCAATTATTTTGAAGTGAGTGCTAGCTGCTCTCTTTAGTGGTCAGTCAAAGAAAACACGTTCAGTGTATTTCACACGTCTTCCCCGCCATGTCAGATGTCAGTTGCAGTGATTAATAAATATCAGCACTGGCTGGTCTTCATCCATTTGTTGCCATAGAACTCAACATAGAACAATAAACCGAAATTTCAGACTTGAATGCTGAATTCACGAAGATTGAATGCTGAATTCACGAAGATTGAATGCTGAAAAAAAAAAAGGTGAAAAGATTAAATTCATAAAGAGCACAAAGGTTCTTGATTGAATAATGACTCGTAGACTCAGCCCGTGCCCCAGAGGGCAAGTACGCGAGTGGCACACTCGCTAAGTGCACGAATCATTACTCTTCTTGATTCGTCCGGCGAATAGGACTAAGCCGAGGCGCTTATTAAATTATCAGGAATAAAGGTTTATTAATTATATTAGCAAATTAGTTTTTTAGAAACAAATTAATTAAATTATCCCATAGACCTCTAATAATTGACCGTAATCTATTTAACAGTCAAAGTGGTAAATACAAGTGATAGACTAATGGTAGTTAATAACACACTAGATATTTTTTACGGGATAGACTAGTGGTATATAATTAATGAGCAATTAAAACCAAAAAAAAAAAATCAGTACTGTATTATTTTACTTTGAGGTTTTACATCATAACCTGCCAACATAGTTTACAGTGTAGGTAAGAAAAAATTTAGAGTTTAAAGTTTGCCTAAAGATAATATATTATACCAATGTCACTTTGGTTCTGACTCATTAAACGGCAATGAAACGAGTCAGGAATATTCGATTTTGAATGTAACCAAGTCGAACCGTTCGATTACAGCGATGAGTAGCGTCGTTTTGTTCCTGTTTCCTGGTCCTCGTTGTGTCGCAATCGCATGTTTCAACAAATTTGACCAATTTCACGTAAATTTATTTATGAGATCGAATTGAGCTTCATCCATTGGGATGAAGTCTCTCTCTCTCTATAATACCCAAGGCAACGTATCACCTTCATTCACATACGCTACTTCTTTCGATCGATCGAAGACTCGAGAGGCAGAGAGAGAGGCAAAGATA
Source organism: Aristolochia contorta (assembly GCA_022405105.1). Taxonomy (NCBI): domain Eukaryota; kingdom Viridiplantae; phylum Streptophyta; class Magnoliopsida; order Piperales; family Aristolochiaceae; genus Aristolochia; species Aristolochia contorta. The sequence goes on along the minus strand of CM039668.1, from coordinate 974,085 downwards.
GAGGCAGAGAGAGAGAGAGAGAGAGAGAGATGGGTGATGCAGGGAAGGAGAAGCCTCATGCGGTGTGCGTACCGTACCCTGCACAAGGCCATATCACGCCCATGTTCAAACTAGCCAAGCTTCTTCATCACAGAGGCTTCCACATCACTTTCGTCCATTCAGAGTACAACCACGGGAGGCTGCTGAGGTCCAGGGGCCCTTTATCTCTCAAGGGTTTGGAAGATTTCCGATTCGAAACCATACCAGATGGTCTTCCTCCATCTTCTGCAGATGCCACCCAAGACGTCCCTGCCCTATGTGATTCCACCAGTAAGACCTGTCTGGGTCCCTTCAGGGAGCTGCTGAAGAAGCTCAACAAAACTTCCCATCTCCCTAAAGTCAGCTGTATTATCTCAGATGGTGCTATGTCATTCACTCTCGATGCAGCTGAAGAGCTTGGGCTGCCCGAAGTCGTATTTTGGACTCCCAGTGCCTGCGGCTTCATGTGTTACCTCCATTACCACAAACTCATTGAACTGGGCATCACACCACTCAAAGGTACTACCGTTCAGGAAATTAACTGCTTAACTAATTATCCACTTAATTAACTGAACGGTTGTGGTGTGTGTGGCGTGCAGAACAGAGTTCTCTGTCAAGCCGCGAGGTTCTTGACTCCGTGATCGATTGCATTCCCGGATTACTGAAGAATTTTCGTTTCAGAGATCTCCCGAGTTTCGTTCGAACTACGGACCCCAACGACATAATGCTCAACTACGCGAACAGAGAAGCACAGAGATCGGTTTCGAAAGCCGCGGGAATCGTTCTAAACACATACCACGACTTGGAAAGTGAGGTACTCGAATCAATGGCGAGTACTCTGTTTCTTCCACCAATCTACTCCATCGGCCCACTATCAATTCTCTGCGATCAGATACCGGACAACAACATGGGAGCAAATCTATGGAGAGAGGAAACAGGGTGCCTCGAGTGGCTAGACGCCAAGGAGCCAAACTCTGTCGTCTATGTCAACTTCGGCAGCATCACGGTGATGTCGTCCGAACAGTTGGTGGAGTTCGCTTGGGGACTCGCAAACAGCAAACGGAGCTTCTTGTGGGTCATCCGGCCGGACCTAGTAAAAGGCGAGTCCGCCGTCGTCCCGCCGGAGATTGTAGAGGTGACCGGCGAAAGGGGTCTGTTCTTAAGCTGGGTTCCCCAGGAGAAAGTCCTTTCCCACCCTTCTGTGGGGGGGTTTTTAACCCACTGTGGGTGGAACTCGATGCTCGAAAGCATCTGCAACGGCGTGCCCGTGATCTGCTGGGCCTTCTTCTCGGAGCAGCACACGAATTGCAGGTACGCTTGCGACGCCTGGGGAATCGGGATGGAGCTGGATAACGAGGTGAAGAGGGAGGAAGTGAAGGAACTGGTGAGAGAGCTCATGGAAGGGAGGAAAGGGCGAGAGATGAGAGAGAAGGCTATGGAATGGAAGGCCGGTGCCGAGAAGGCCACGAGTCGTGGTGGCTCTTCTTGTCTCCATCTGGATAAACTCGTTCAATATCTTACAGCTTCATCGTCATCTTCCTCATTCAAAGAACCCTAAGATTGACTTCACTTTTGTCTCTTTTGCAACATTTTCAGTTCCTATCGTGTGATCCTGTTCGTCACCTCTGTATATATAAGTTAAATACACTCAGTCCGTTCGCCGGAAATTTAAGAAGAACGTCAAGGGAAGGTGGTAAATATGCAGTACTACGCCGAGTTCACTTTATCAATTATCACGTCATGAACCTGGGGATAAGTCAAGAAAGAACAAATCGTGCAAGAAACGAAGAACAAACTGAAGCTACATGATCAATCCCATTAGACTATGTTAGTTTTCCGTGACAAACATAAATATGGTGCAAATAGAAAATCGGACTGGAAAGATCTGTTGGCGATTGAAGTGAAATGAGTGACTATGCTAGTTTTATTTAAGACCAGAACTAGTTTCACCTCAAAACCATACGCCAATCTGACCACAAGTTGGTCTAATAATTAGCTCGATCAGGTACACTAGAATGCACTTTAAGAGAGAATGAAGAGACAAAAACAACAGAGATTGGTGGCTGAATTTGAAAAATAAGCAACATCTTATATACACGATAAGAATAAGGTTCAATACAGTAAATTTCTGTGGATCGGTCAATATATATAGCCTAATGGGAACCGCAAAGCTGGATCAGATAAGCTTAATATACCATTATTAATCTTTCAGTGCTTCATATGATTGAAAATTGTGACTGTCCAGTACTCTAAAACCAGTCAATATTTCAGTGCTTCTCTACGTACCCTATCACTCCCAAGAGAGAGAAAGATAAGTAGTGTTAGATTCTTTCTCTACAAATAACTGTACAATTAAGGAAAGCTTTACGTATGGTTCTCCGACTGGAGTACTTACCGGTACTACTACATTATTGATCACGTTATTTGGATCCGAGTTAGGGAATCTTGTCTTTGGTGATGATTTTCCTGCAAAATGAGAGGCTCCAGACATGTGGCAACTTTGTTTCCAGAGTCTGGAGGAGTTCAAATTGGAGGTTTCTCAAATCGGGAAGAAAGAAAATGATTAGACAAAGTGCCATGATAGATTGTCAAATTACAGACCACATATTTGATGATTAACCTAGTCCTCTTGTCTTAGTCTCTTAGACCTTATAACCACGTTACAATAATACATACAAGAAACGAGATTGAAATTGGGATTTTATTGCTTATCTCATCATTTTTTAGTAATTATCTCAACTTCGTTATTAAGAAAAAGGTACAGCTCCAAGGTAGAAACATGAGGATCTCCCAATTGTAAACACTAAAGTTTCTTTGTTCAGCTCAAAGTCGCGCGTGTACTGTTTGTATCTCCGACTCTCCATTGAATCAATGAAAATTATCACAGAGCTTGCACCTTCACTTGTAGTTTCGCTTTATTTCCTCCCACTCTGTCTCTCTCCATGGTCTTTTTCTTCTTTTTTGCTTCTTTTTATTCTTCTCCATCTTCCAACCACGGTTCCTTCTTCTCCATCCTTAAAAATGGTCGAGATCTGCAAAATTCACAAGAAAATTTATTAAAGTAAAGGCTTTGGCCCGGTACTGATCCGCAAAATTGTTTCGGAAGGTTCCATATGTGGATCGAATAGGCTTCTCGGTCCGTGTTGATCTCCAAATTCAATAAATTCACTTTTATCAGTTTTGTTAAGTAACGTTAGTCACTTCTAACTTTATCTCCTCTTTCTCCTCTTTTCTTTCTTCTCTCCCCAATAATCCCCTCTTTCCAATTGACCGAATAGGGGACGTCCATTATTGATTTCAAAGAAGAGAGAGAAGGGTTGTCCCCACCCCTCTTTTTCTCCCTCTTGCTAACACACGCTTTTGAACATTTAACTCTTGCGTTAAGAATCAAATGACAATAATTGGTGCCTCTATTTTTCAGCTGCCTAATTAATATCAAGTCTGATAGTGAAAAAATATTTTTCTCCGTGTTTTAACAACCGAACTGATTATCGAACCGGTGGAGCTTCCAATTCTGGTTCAACCGGGTTCGATCGGTGGTTCAACTGGAATGAGTTGTATCTCATTAAAAAAAATTCATAATAATATTTCTATATACAAAAAACAAATCTAAAAATACAAAAACTATTAAAAATGCTAAAAAGGGAACTATACCGGTTCAACCAGTCCAGTCTGATTCACGGTTCAGGGGGGTTGAACAGCTAAAACCGGCTAGTCAACTGGTTTTTTACTATTTTCGGGTTTTTGAGCAAACCAAACCGTTCAAATCTCCGGTTCTGGTTGAACCCGATTGAACCGGCCGGGTCGGTTCGGTTTTTAAAACACAGATTTTTTTTACGATTTTCTTCTTATTTAAGTTCAAAGAGGAGAGGAGTACAATGTCACCCTTTCAATTCAAAATTGTAAATAAATAATCTCTAGATTAAAATGTATGGATTTGCATACAGGGTATATATAGATTTCTGTGGAGTTAGAGTTACACGGAAACATTACAAAGACAATATCTTTATGAAACATGGAGGCCGCATCGTGTAGACTTCTTCAACTAGATTACCATTCAAAAAGGTGTTACTAACATAAGGTAATGTATAACCCGACTGTGACTCATTGTTAGTGCCAATATCGTGTAAATCGTAACTAGTTTGACAATTGGGTTATAGATTCGTAATAATTTTTTCCTTCCTTCTCTTTAAATCCTTTTGCAACTAAAGGGCTTGTATCGGTCAATGTTGTCGTCTGGTTTAGTCCTAATTTTGAAGACCCATTTTTATCCTATTGCACACATAGCTTGTGATAAAGAGGCTGTATTTTGATAGGTAATAAGGCATTAAACTCAACTTGCATAACCTTTGTGATTTATTGGAGAACAAACAGATAGGATAAACCCTAAGCAAGTATTGAACAAAAGTGCAGCTAGCATTTTCCTTTTTTGTAGGGCCGGTAGAGTTCATCTCCACCGGCGGTCATTTTCTAATAGGGACTTGTTTGCTATAATTTTGTCTTTCCACTTTGATGGACACATATTGAAAGATTTTTTACACCGTCGAGTGGTACTAACCTAGGTTTCCACCAAGATCAAAGAAAAGATCGAGCTCGTAAGGGTGAAAAAACTAGAGCAAAGTAGCCTATATATATAATAGAAGACAAAAGAAGCATGAGAGACAAGGCTTTAGAAGCCTAAGCTGGTTGGCTTTAATACCATGTACGCATAATCTCTCAAATAAATTGTATTGATTTACGTGCAAGGTACATATATACACTTGTGGAGTTAGAGAGTTACCCCTCGTATCAAAAAGCTTTATAAGCATAAGATATTATTTGATAATATCTTTATGACTGAAGAAAACTAATTAGAACCCCAATCCTAAACTGAATTTTCAATTTTCTCATCTATCAAAATATAAATATTTTATCCTTTCAAATATAATGCTAAAATCTCTTATGGTGTAATAACTTATCAAATGAATTTATCATTTGACAAGGCCAAGATTATAATATTCTATGTGGAATAGGTTATAAGGTTATTTTCTGAATAATTACATCATCTATTAACCGAAAGGAATTAAGCACCGATATGGGTTAATTAGTAAGATACCTTTTGTTTCTCAATTTGTCTATCTTTAATTTATTTACACGGAAATCTTGTGTAGTAGTTTATTCTTTTTTATTTCAAGATTGTCAGTTCAGTAGTTTCTTGTAGTCTAGCTAATTAATGATTTTTTGTCCCCTCACCTTCTTTTCATTCGCTGTTAAAAAATTATATTATGCAACAATTTTGTCCCATCGACTCTGGCATTTCCACAACCTTTCAATGAAGGTTTAAGCTTCACGGTTCTTGATTTTATTTTTCGTTTATTTTTTTGGGTCGTGGGTAAGTCAGGAGAATGGTTCTCTTTGCAGAATCTATAAAAAGAGTAGAGTAAGAGATGATAAGAGTGTCGCTAGATATTCCTGAGCTGACTTCACCTTCTTCTTCTTCTTCTTCTTACTCACTACGCGCGACAATGGGGTCTCTGGTCATAGACAAGCCCCACCTCGTGTTCGTCCCCTTCCCGGCACAGGGCCACATCAACCCTATGCTCACCCTCGCGAAGATCCTCCACTCTCGCGGCTTCTTCATCACCTTCGTCAACACGGAGTACAACCACACCCGCCTCCTCAAATCCCGGGGCCCCGACTCCGTCAAGGGCCTCGACGACTTCCGGTTCGAAACGGTCCCGGACGGCCTCCCGGCGACCGACTTCGACCGGACCCAGGACATCCCCGCCCTCTGCAACTCCATCCGCCACAACTTCCACCCCCACTTCCTTCACCTCCTCCAAAAGCTGAACAGTACTACTACTTCCTCCACCTCCACTACTACTCCCCCCGCCGTCACTTGCATCATATCCGATGCAGTTATGAGCGTCACCCTCGCCGCAGCCGAACAGCTCAACATCCCTGTGTATGCCTTCTACACAGCGAGTGCATGCGGCGTCGTGGGCTACCTTCTTTACCCCGAGCTCATCGAGAAAGGATTAGTGCCGCTCAAAGGTAATTACTCGTGAGCTTTTTATTAATTTCTTCCTTATATGGCTCGCGTTTGGTACTGTACTTCATGATGTATTAAATAGTGATTTGTGTGTGTATGTGTGTGCGTGTGTTTTTTGTCGATGTTTTGGACAGATGAGAGCTTGTTAACAAATGGGTATTTGGATACTGAGATCGATTGGGTGGAAGGGATGGAAGGTATCAGACTAAGGGAGCTGCCGTCATTCATCAGGACGACGGACATCAACGACGTGATGCTCAACTTTGATCTGATGAACGTGAGGAACGCACCCAGAGCCAAAGCCGTGATTCTCAACACTTTCGAGGATTTGGAGAAGTCGTCTCTGGAGATAATGAGGACCAAGTTCGGCCTCCGCCTCTTCACCGTGGGGCCCATCTCGTCCCTCCGCGTAGATCAGTACGGGCCGTCGAGGTCAATCGGGTCGAGCCTATGGTCGGAGGACGGGAGCTGCGTGGAGTGGCTGGAAGGGAAGGAGGCGGGGTCGGTGGTGTACGTGAACTTCGGGAGCGTGACGGTGATGGGGTCGTCGGAGCTGAGGGAGATGGCGTGGGGGGTCGCGGACGCCAAGGTCAACTTTCTGTGGGTCATCCGACCGGACTTGGTGAAAGGCGAGGAGGAGGAGGGTTCCGTCTTCTCGTCGCCGGAGTTCTTGTCGGAGGTGGAAGGGAGGGGGAGGTTCGCGAAGTGGTGCCCCCAGGCCGAGGTCCTCGCACATCCCTCCGTCGGTTGCTTTCTTACCCACAGCGGGTGGAATTCGACACTGGAGAGTATCAGCAATGGCGTGCCCATGATCTGCTGGCCCTTCTTCGCGGAGCAGCAGATGAATTGCAAGTTCGGATGCACCAGGTGGGGAGTGGCCATGGAGCTGGGCGGATCAATATGTCGACACGTGAAGAGAAAGGAGGTGGAGAAGTTGGTGAGGGAGATGATGGGTAGGGGTGGGAAGGGGGAGAAGATGAGGAACAAGGCCATGGAGTGGAAGGAAAGTGCCGAAAGAGCGATCAAGGAAGGCGGGTCTTCCTTCAATAATTTGAACAAGTTGATTGCGGAGTTAACTGCAGGTTAATCTTCGCTTGGGTTTCATGTGATCGGTACTCCTGTTTTCCTCCACGTCTACGCCGCTTCCTGTTGAACTTGTCCTCCACGTCTACACTACTTCCTGTTGTCGTGATTCATGACATCTTCCATGGTTCACTCGGATGGAATCTGTATTATCTCCTCTTTTTTTTTTTTTATCTCACGTGGGCACACCACAGAGCACTCGTGCTAGATGTCTTCATGGCAAACTAGGCTCAAGTTGAAAACTCCAACATTTCTATCTATAGAACGTATACGGAATTTCAGGTAAACTAGGCTCAAGTTGAAATCGATGTGTCGGGTGAGAAAACTCCAAACATAAGTAAAAAAGGTATGGTTCAAATTTAAATTTTGATTTTTATATTACTTTTGCTTCAATAATTCATACAACTATCTACAGGTCATATCATCTCTTACACAAAGCCTACAGGCCACTCGTGCTAGATCTCTTACGACAATTTAGGCGGTACATGCGACAGGGCCTGCCACTAGAGCAGAATCCAGAACCACACCCAGCTAAAGAACGAAAAAGTAGATACTCGAGCACAACTCGGTCATCCAACGAGTCCTTATTCTTTATATAATTCTACGAGTACTCCGCTGGGTTACAACCTCCCCCACTGTAGCAGTAAGTATTAAAATATTCACATTATAGGTCTTACTACTACAGTGACATTGAGGGAGGCTGTTCCCCAATGGAATACAACCTCGATACTCATAATACTCATAGGAATAATGTTAGACGCACTTATAACATAAAAATATTAAAATATTTTTTTTTATAAAATTTTATTTTCTAAAAGTTAAACCGTAGACATCAATAACTTAGACGCAACTAACATTATTCTTATTTTTTAATGCCGGCCGGAAGCAAATGTACGCGCACAATAACGTACGCATAACATTATTCCCATCAAATAACAAGCACAGCACAACAACCAAGGACTATTTTGGGAATTAAAGAATTATCGTAGATAAAGAATAGTTCCGATCACAGGATATGATTGCCTAATAAGATAAAAATGATAGTAAATAGTGCTGCAAATTTTATACAGAGATACTCTTCACGAACATCTAGTAGCACCACCAGAGTATGCCTGTGAATAACGGAACTGGGACAAGAAAGAAAGTTGGAAAAAATGTATTAACAAGTAAATCTATCATCAAGATATTCACTTCCCAATAATACCATTCACAAGAACTTTCGATGAGCTTGCTGATTCTAGATAAAAAATACAGACAAAATACTGACAAGTTAACATGGCTAGGCAGAGAATCAAGATGTCTCCGAAAGGCGATAAAGTGTAACTTCTTGCTGTTTGAAATACCTCCTATCCTCCTCATCTACAAGGACAAGGTTTAAGTAGTACTTCACGCTGAATTTGTTGTTAATATTGACGTATGTGGGTGTGAGTTCATAGGGGCTCAAAAACAGTCTAATGGGGATGGATTCTCCTGTAACAACATAAAACACACAAGGCAATAAATACACCAGTTGAGCTGAGGCAATTTATGGCTGGTATTGCTCAAACAACACCAAGCAACTGAGATACCGCCACGCAGACATATGGAGTGTATAAGAATCTGAACTGTTTAAACAATTACCTCTGACAGGAGCACCATCCATCAACTCAAACTTTGCCAGGGTAACTGTCTCTACATACGTGCTCTGACCCGATCCTGTTGATTCCCGCCTTCTAATTTCAAGCTCCATGTGTTTTATCTTGATCCGTACGAGAAGAAAGAATATCTTGCCTATAATAACATCCTTCAGATGGTATCTGGTAACGATGACATAGTCAGTAAAAGCAAATCGAAAATATGTCAACAACTAGACCAACAATCTCTAGCAATTCCCCAGGCATAAATGCATCTCAACTAAACCAACCACTAGATGATAGCTACACTTACTTGCTTTTATTATACTCGAACTCGATATGCAGGCAATCTTCAATTCCAACTTCCATCTAGATATGGGCCAAGAACAACCGCAATGTATTAATAAACATAAAATGTCTAAATTCTGAAGGAATCAAGTATTCTGAAATCACAACAGTATCTCAATGCACCATAAACTCTGACTCATGATGATGGGCCTTCAGGTTTACAAAGCAACACTGGTCACAGAAGACTGACTTTACTGTAGTCTAAACATCAAAAAAAACAAACTAATGGACCATAATAGAAAAACAATTCATCAACCTTAATGCTGTTGCTGACTGATGACATTTGTGAGTAATTATGAACCTGAACAATGAAACACATAGGTCAACTTGAATCAAAGTTCTGGAATAATTAATTCATCATTTCATTAAGAAGCAGCTCAGAAAACTGAATTTGAAAAATAGATAAAGTCAAAGATAAATACACAGAAATCCTGGTACTCCACGATGTTGCTAACGTAATTACGACAGATTGTTACTTTAAGAACATATCTGCAATTTTCAAAAGAGCAAGACCATCAAAGAGGCGAAATTCTTTAAGCGTTAAAATGACCAACATTTGTCTAACCAAGACCCTCCAATTGTACTGTTGATGACGAAAGCAAAAGATAAGTCTTACAAACCCAAACAATAAACATACAATGGTTGATGCTCAAAATAATGATCAAGAAAATAAAAACAGAAAATATTTTCCAAGTAAGAGTAAAACATACCTAAGCCTGACATTAACTCCATTGTAAGATTCAAAAGGCATTTCCACAGTAGAAAACTCAAATGGATATGTTTTCCTTTCATATATTTCACCGGGAACTTCTAACTCACGAGCTGAACAGGATATTAGAAAAATTTTAATATAAGGGCACTTGGCATACAATGGAAATTATTTTTCACAAGTAACTACAACTATTAAAAGGGTGAGCAACCAAAAACTCACTAACAGAGAAACTTTACCATGCTAAAAATAGAATACCAAAAAAAAGAAAAAAAAAAACCTTTCCCCTCCATTTTATCTGTAGGATGCCACAGGACAGTGATATCCAAGAAAATTTACTCACCAAGGGACACGAAATCATAGAAGTTGCCACGGTCAAAGTACAACTCTGCACAAGCAAATATTTTGTCATCAAAATGGATATATACAATGAAACTCTAACCTGCATCAGTTCCAAATAACAACCTCAAGAGAGACATCTTACGAAGAGGCTCGAAGTTATATGTCTCAGAGTGATAGGTACATGAGGCACCAAATCAAAGAAAACAAGAGAAAGCTCATACCACTCACCTATCTGTCCTAGAAGCTCGATTTTAATACCATTGTGCTCTACCTTCTTCCCATGAATGGGTTTAACCGAAACCTGCCAATCACATGGAACACTGCTGAGAATCGCGAAAATTAGACAAAGAGGAGCCAAAATACTTGACATAAAGAAAACAAAAATAATACCTCTCCCACAATGCTTTCATGGCTTAGGAAAAGGGGAACAGAGACAATTTGCCCATTCTCCCTTTTTATGGAAGTCTGCAGGCAGAAGAAAAGTAGAGGTGGGAAATAGAATGAGTGCCTTTTATCCACATTGAACCCACTGAAGAGGCATTAGAAATTAAGCAGTAATATAAAGAAGATGCTTAGATGCATATATTAATAAGTTATCGTCAAAGCAATCTCTTCTTTCCGCCTACAAGGACATAGTGTAAACCTGCTTTCGGTTTTTGGCATCAGCAAATGTTATGGAAACACTGCACGGAGGTTTAAATGCTCCAATAAGGTAATCCTGGAAAACAACGAAAAAATTAGATCAAACAAAGAAGAAATTTACAGATGTTGTCTAATAAGATCAAAGAAATGATGTAAACGTTCTCCTACATGGAATCCCTACAAAAGATATTATGCCACAGGAATTAAAATAAATATAATAAAATCAAAAGCAAGAGCATATGTATGAAGAATCCATATATTATCATACCCAAAGTAAATTGACCAGGGAACTGCATACAGTCTTGCAAGATAAGTATAGCAACAGGCCCCGATTGAACAACGGGCAACTGAATAAGTAACAATATTTTCAAATGAAAAATATCAAAATAAATTGAAAATGTAAAATTTTATCAAGAGAGAAAAAGAGCTTTGGTAAAACATAGAGTACAGACATAGCACAAATGTATGACAAACTGAAAGAGAAATTAAAGGTAGAGGAGGGCCAAGTGGCCAGAAAATTGTCTAGCCTTCCATCAGGCTGCCAATCACTAAATTTTCCAACCGAAGGATCTTTAACCATGCAATATGCAACGCACCAGCAAGATCAAGGAATCAAAGAAATTATTAAAAGCTAACTTATGCAAATATTTCATCTCCATTTAAAATAGACAAAACCTAGCGGTATTTTTGTTCTCGGAGATAATGTCAAATGGGCAGAGAAGAAGATCTGTTATTCTACATTCTATTTTTGGTCTTTTTCTTTGATATCAATGAGAAAAAGGAATCCACTTATCAGTTTATATTGGTCAACTAGGTCGGTTCCAACTAATGGACAAATGCTCATGAACCACTAATGAATGAGTAAATCTAAGTTTAATAGCTTTTTCTCGGTAAGAATTGGTTTTCCACCATTATCATACACATTAGTGTTACTTCAGTTTTTTTTTAAGGTTGTGATTTTATTCATTGTAGCCCAATTGGGCAAAAGAAGTACATAAACATGTTTACAGTTAGTAAGGGGTCCACACAATAGCATGTTGCTCATGAGCCCCTTTTTTAGCTAATTCATCCATTTTACCATTTGCACTTCGTAATACATGGTTCCAATTAGTGACAATAGATGCAAATTCTCTAATTTCATCAATGATGGAAAGAAGCCTCCAAGGAGGTTTGAGGTCCTTGCACCATTGGATCAGAACTTGAGAGTCACCCTCAACATAAAATGGCCCAACAAAATGGAACTTGAGGAAGTATTTGAGACCATGAAGCAAACTTTTTATTTCAGAAATTGTGGAATCAGTGGTACCAATCGGGCATGAATAGGTGAGCAAAGTATTTCCAGAAGAGTTTCGGATTAGTCCACCCACACCAGCCATCTCCAGGTTTCCAAACGACGACCCATCAAAATTAGTATTACTTCTTTCACAAAGAGAAAAATGACCCAATATAACAGTAGCCATAAGGACATATACTTACAAGCATCGGTTTGACGGCGAAAAATAAATGTCTGAAAAACTGACCTAGCATACTTGACTTCTCTCAGGCAACCACTACAAGAAATTTCCAGACGGGATTTTGAGGGTATATACACAATTTTAGCAAGTAGCCGACTACAGCCTAAAAGAATTGCACCATTATGACATTACTGCATTTTTTCAAACAAAAAACCATATATACTATGAAAAATTAAGTATCCCTTATATTATTATAGGATAAGTTTGCATCAGACCATTGTGTTATTGAAACATTGCTATAGCCAAAAGTACAAAAGTTTCGTAACTTATCAAACAGAGGAGACATTAGTATCTAGAGATAAATGAGAAATGTATGAAGCCATTAGTACTAAATGAAACCCAATTTCATGTAAAAGCCAGAGAGAATTTCTTACCATTCTTTTAGCAATCAAATGCTGTCGTACTAGCAGAACTCAAATAAGGAGCCTACAAAAAAAAAAAAAAATGAAACCAATTTCAGAGAAACGGAGTATGTACAGTCACTTAAGCAGCCTTCCACAAATTATATGAATGCATATGCAGCTTTTAAAATATGTCTTGGTCTCAAGGAAAAAAAAAATCATCTGATTATCAAGCACCGCTATTAGCAGACACGAGTACCAGCAGTAGAGTTCAAATTCTTTCTCCAATTAACAGTAGATCAAAAATCACAAGATTTTCTACGTTGCTTTCTAGAATCTAAGGAGCCTAACCATCCCATTGAAAGGCAAAAACGGAAAACTGAAACAATTAAAACTAGCATTCCAAAGAACTCCAGCTCCCGATAATCATAACAATGTATTGTTCACAGTGAGCTGAAGGATACGAGTAAATGCATTGCAATCAAAAGAAATGCACCCTAATACCTTCCAAATGCAGTCAGAAGAGAATCATCTGAACGCGGAGAAGAAATATCTCCAACGTGGTTGAGCGTATAAGTCTATCTTATAACAGCGTTTCCATGTTCAAAATCATTTCAAATGGAATCCAATAAAAGAATTCCCATAGCAAGAAGGCACTAAGAGACGTGAAATTCGATGACCGACAATCGAGAGTAAGGTACAGACTCGAGATGGTAACCAAAAGCATATTACCTATCAGTACCTGGACCAAGGATCAATAATCGACCGCACGCGAATGGCCAGTATACAGCTCCTCGCATTTTTTTTTCTCTCCGTAAATCAACGCAGATGCTGGAACCCTTGGGACAGAGGGCTTTTTGGCTTTGACAGAATCCAGACTCCACAGAAGTGAGTTGTTTGGAGAAACGGTGGTTGTCAAAACTCCAATGAGACGGCAGTGACGGTGAGTCGGCGAGCACGAGCTGCCTTGCCGATTCAGGAACACCATGCAACTCGGATGTTTCAAACTAATGGTCAAATAGCCGAGTGGACTCGACGTCATCTTTAAGACTTCTTGTCTTATGACTCGTACGACATCTCTTCTATAGGACTGCCACAATTACTCAATTGACAGTAAAAACTCCCGATGTAGTAAAACTGTAAAACTTACAGATAATCTAACTAATATATTTGACTGTTTACATGTAATTTTTTTTATTAGGTAAAAATTTTTTAAAAATATCAATTTATCAACTTGATTCCAGCAATTCAAGAAATAACTCTTATTGGTTCCAAAATTGACTTACCATATATATTTTGTATAATTTTAGGTAGTCAACATGGTAGATTCTTAGAGAAGGTAGGATTCTAAGTTTTACCTTAATTTATTAAACGGAAAGAAGTGAAGATAAAGAATTGATTTTTAATGATATCAGTACTTCCTGATTTTACTTCAAAGATTTACAACGTGACGTGGATGCATAGTTGGCCGTCTAGGTAAAAGAAAATCTAGGGTTTAAGGTTTACCCATATAATAGGTAGAAAATATTTTATTAAAAAAGTTAAATTTTGTAGATTTTATCTCGAATTTATCTCTTATGTACACTGCAACGTGGACGCCACATCAAAATGTAAAATCTTGGATCTAAAAAGCCACAATACTTATATCACCGCTCTTTTTTATTACCGGTAGTCATATTAACTATTTTACGGTTTTACTATGAGTGGTGAAATGCGTCTTGTGAGTTTTTCTTTGTGAGTTTTACATGGGATCACCGCAATCCAAATAAGAGATAAAATGTGAACTATCTTCCTATTCTATAGGTAGCCTAAACCCTAGACCTTATACTGGAATGCCAACTACACTGCCAAGAGGACAGCCTACGTGAGGATGTAAATTCTTCATCGTAAAATGCCAAAGTACTGATATTATTTTTCTTTATTTGTATAATAAACAACAAATATGACTCTTTTGAAGCTATTTTACCTAAAAATGATTTTAGTACCTGTCATATTTTACCGTGAGTTTTTACATCTAGTTGTCCTCGTGGCAGCCTAGTTTGGCAGTCCGAGATAAGGTCTAGGGTTTAGGCTTACCTATAGAACAGGAAGATAGTTCATAACTTTATATCTTACTTGGACTGTCATTAACGAGGACGCCATACGTCACGTTGTAAACCCTCATATCACCACTCTTTTACCCAAGACTGGTGTTCCAAGTACTACAGTCAAGTAAGAGATAAACTTGAGATAAAATCAGCAATATCTTATTTTTTTAATAAAATATTACATTTTTATTTCATGGCCCTAAATTTTCTTTTGGGCCGCCAGCTATGTTGTTGCATCATAATGTAAAACGTCAAAGAATAAAAGGTAGTATTGATATTATTTTTCATACTCATATCACCACTCTTACCCAATAACTAGTTAAGGGCAATATAGAAATTTCATAAATAAAAAACCCTACTCTTGTAAGTTGAAAATTTGTAACATTTCTATTTCCCTTTTTCTTCCCTAACAACTCCCAACTTCTAAAATCTCTCTTTGATTCATTGATATTATTTTTTTACATATTTTAGTTTTTAAACTTTTTACCTTTTTTATAATTTTCATATTTTAAGTTTTTTTTACTTTTTTACCATTTTTATAATTTTTCATATTTTTAGTTATTTTCACCTTTTACCATTTTTATAATTTTTCATATTTTTAGTTATTTTTATAAATTTTCATTTATTTATGTTTTAATTTGTACCATAGGTATCTGTTGGAAATTGGGAAATAGTGGGAAATGGAACCATTCCAAAATTAATTAGAAAAAACGGAAATAGGACAGGTTGCAATAATCAAAAACTATAAATCACATAACGTATTTCGTTTAGTTTGTAACTTTGTATACGACTTACACACTTAGGAGAGACAATGAAATTTTGCTTTTGTTTTTCAGTGAGAATAGAAATACGAGCCTCCTCGACTAACCAGATCCAAGACAGAAGCAAAAATAAAGGGGTGAAGAAAAATTGTAAATATAATTTAGATTCTATCTTAAAATCAATTACTGTGCGCTAAGTCTAACCCACATAAAAATTGACTAAAATATCAACTCATTGAGATATCTGGCTGAAGCTAATTAATTAAAAAATATTTTACCTATATTTCTTCCTCTCGATAGGAATATGGAGACTTATATCTTAGATTATTAACTAATTAAGCAAAATCCTAAAGTACCGGTGTGCCACCCATTGATTATAGCTAGATTGCTTAATCCTTCTTTGGGTATGTATGTAATTAGATGATGAGATGACAGGGATCCATTAATGAAATTGACATTCTTAGATTCTGTTTCAATTGACATATACCAATACGGTGGTCAATTATGAGACCAACGCACTGTATTATTTTTTGCATGAAATTAGGTGAAACTAGCTAGATTCACAAGAAAACTCGTTTGTGAAGCAATTAATTAAAACGGCTCTCTCAGTGCATATTAATTTGCCCTTTCAATTAACCCACAATAACATGGATTAATGATATCATATTTGCAGAAGAAATTAATTAAGAATTAAGTAATTAGCACACGAGATATTCACGAGTTAGGCCGTATCATGTATCGAAGAGTGCTTTGTCCAGGACGTGCAGCGGTGGAGGAGGCCGCCTCCGGCGGCATTATAATATGATCAGCGAAAGCTGGAGCAGGAGAGAAACCGTGGCCGGGGCCGAAGGCGTTGACGTGATCCTTGAGCGACCTCTTGTGCTTGAAGTCGGAGCCGCAGAGGCAGAGCCAGAGCTTGCCGCAGTTCTTCTCGTGCGTCCTCCAGTCGCCCTTCACGGCCAAGAGCTTGCCGCACTTGCGGCACACGAACGGCTTCACCCCGTGCTTCCTCTTGTAATGCGTCTGCAGCGTCCGGAAATCCTTCAGCGGCTTCGCCCGCGGGTGCTCGATGTTGTTCCTGCACCCTTCCGCGCAGCAGTAACAAGGGATGCTCAGAATCGCCCTCGGAGCAGCCTGCGCCTGAGCTTCAGCTGATCCGCCTCGAAGCGATTCCGGACCCCTCCGATACTGCGACCCATGCCCCCACATATGCATCTGTACGTTTTCAATTATATTAATATCAACCCCATGAGCAACGTCCATAATTAATTAAAACTGGAGGATCGATCTAAGCTGCTCATGATCATCACCACTCACCTGTAAATTGTTGTATCTGTTGAAGGTCTTGTGGCACAGATGGCAAGAGAAGTGAGTGAAACCGATAACGATCTGCGACCGGGTGGGAATCCAATACTGCGAACTGGGTAGTACTGTAACTTGTTCTTCTTTCTTCCGACAACGTGATACGACGGTGGCGCCCCCTGCAGGCTGATGATTTGGTAAGCCGATGTGCAATGCGACGGTTACCCCGTCGACGTCATCTTCTTCCCGGCCGCCGCCGGAATCGACCTTTCGTTCAGCCGACGGAGACGAGGGTCGACGAAGCAAGGAGCTAAGTAAGGGAAGAGGCTCCAGCTGCAGGGACGAGTACTGTTGTTGTGCCTCGTATAAAGGGGAGAAGAGCGGCGACGAGGAGTAGGGAGACGTTTCCATGGCAGCTGGGTATAACGTCTTTTAAGCAGGCTGCAGGAGGTTCATGGACGAGGTCTGGCGCGTGTAAAGGCCGCGGGATTCTTATAGTTTATCTCGCCTGACAGAGTGAGGATCTCATCATATTCATGACTCGAAAGATCACAAAATTTGCTGTACTTCATAATATGTACGCAATTTTCTGGGGTTATTGGAAAGCGAAACCCCTAGTGAGTACGTTGGGAATACTGGCAGGAGAAAATTAATTAGGAAGCCGGAGAGGGCGTTGGTTGAAAGACAACCACTTTGTCTAACCGTGTAATGAATTAGAGCTGCCTCGTCTTCTTTTCTCCTTACAGAAACTGAAAGCTACTGTTGATTAAAATCATGGCCCAGTGACCCAGTCCCTCCTTCCTACCTTAGCAATCTTACATTTGCAGACGTACGTATTGAGGAAAGATGGCAAGTCTTTCCATCTTTTCCTTCTAGCTAACAACAATGGAGGGGAAAGCAGAGCCTTCGCATGCATGCAAAATATGAATTTCATCAGTACCTAATGAATGCCAACCACCCTGCAGCTGATCATAGTTTCTTTCATGATCTTTACCCAACGGAGAAAAGCCCGATCTCCTCAACATTTCCACAAACCCGTCTCAAATTCACATTTTATAAAGCAGCGAAAATTACACTTATTAGATCAATTATTCACATTCGTGAAGCAGAACATTAGATCGGAAGAGTTATAAGAGAGTGAGGGGGCAAAAGAAAACAGAAAAATTCATCAAGTCATATTTGCTGATTATTGCAATTTCTTATTGACTACATTCCCTCCTTGTTATAAATTAACATACAGTTCTTACAACAGGCCAAGGGGCGCCGGAAGGGCAAATAGTCGAAGAATAGAATACACAAAAGGGAAAAGAAATTACAAAAGAGAAATGCGATCAACTTGCAACATCAATGAGTTAAATTACGGTTCATCTCTCGTAGCTCTTCAATATTGGTCTCTCTCTCCTGTATCATGCTTACCGATCTAGATCTCCACCGGACCAATTAAAAAGCTACGTACACCCCCCACCGTCAAGTATCGGTAGTACTACTACCCTCTGAACTCGGCATTCCAGTCGTTGCAGTTGTCGCATTCGGGGTCGTTGTAATTGATGTCGCCGTCGTCGTCGACCTTTGGCTAGTCTGCGTATCTGCTCCACACATGCACGCAATCAGCAAACTTAATTCCAACCTCGGTGAGCTACCTGAATATTAAGCTTCAACTCGACGGCGGAAAACTAACGTTACCTGAGACGGAAGCCGGTAGCCGGAGCTGGGGGACCGCCGGCATGAAGGCGTAGGGCTGCGATGGAACGGCGGCCGAACCCTCCGCCGGCGCCGGGTAATGGACGTAAGTGGCCGGAACTTGCAGTCGCGCCGCCGGAGAGGCTGAAAAACTCGCCCCCGACGGTTGGAAACCGTAGCCCGCGTACGTGTACGGCGCCCCTACGCTCGACGACGTCGTCGCGTACATCTGATGGTAGTACTGCGTCGGAAGGTGCGGGCTATACATTGATTGCTGTTCCAACACCTCACCCTTGTTATTATTCTAAATTTTGATTTTCGCTAATTTTTATAATTAACGAGAGAGAAGGGGATCAAATTAAGAAAGACTCACTGGGTGTCCGTAATCGGTTGCAGTATACGTAGTGTACCTGCAGAGGGAAATACCAAGAATATTTAGCGTATTTTACACATAAAGCGGACTCAGTGGTCCCTATCCAAGTATCAGAGCCCTGCGGGCCCATTGCTGTCACTTGTGGGCCCAGGACAGCGCCAATGAACTGCAAAGGGTACTTGATGTTCCCTCTGGTGTGACAGCGCGTCTAATATAACGCTAGATCCACCACATTACAAAATATTGTAGACGCTGCATTGGATGTTACATAATATGTAATGTTAGATACGTATTAAGCAGGGATTACAATTTGCACACTTTGTGGAAGCTGATTTAGTCGACGAGTGGGCCTTAATTTGCTACATGTGCATGAATTTGCCCTGCATAATATTGTGCATACGAAAGCTACGCAGATCGCGCGGTGGTCCACATTAGAGAAGCGGATTTTGGTTTGATCAGAAAAAATCTATCCAAAAATCACAGCAGCATGAGAAAATGTCGACCACTTGTTTCCAATGGCGGGGTCCAAAATGGATTCATGGCTTCTAAACACCCTTTTAGTTTCTGTTTTTGGACACTAATGTCTCTGCAGAGATTTTAACAGTTTTTGTTTTTGGACGCATCAACTGAATGGTAGCTAGAGACGAGGAGAAGCTATCATGCTAAACAAATAAGAAAGGATGAGAAAACCGCAGATTGCGATACCCTTGAGGGTATTATTTCTCATTTTCATTGCCAACATTTCTCTGTTTTAAAATGAGGGAAATGGGTCAAAGAGGTGTTTGTTCATGGAAGGAAGAGGCACTTACCCGTAAGGAGGATACATAAGGGGAGGCGGGGGTGGGGGTGGTAGGATTCTGCTATAAGAAGTTGGAGCTTGCATGGCTCCTTGGTATTGGTTTCCGCCTTGACTCCTTCCTGCATTGGATTTGAAACGGCAGAGATTCTAAGTACTCCTGGTATGATTGTCATTTTGCAGATTGGAAAACGGGGTTGGTATAAAGATAGGATCAATTATAAGGAGGATTAGGGAAGCTTACCTCTTGGAGGAGAAGGTCGAGGACGCCCCAAAGAAGCAATGTTGCAATTGGCCCTTCTGCCGTCTATCACAGGGTTAGGATCCATACAGGCCCTTCTTGCCGATTCAGGATCGCGAAATGTTACCTGGAGAGGTGGGTTCATGTCGGCAACCATTAATACATACAGAGTCAAACCCAGTTTCCTAATCGAGAGACCAATCAAAAAACATAGAGGAGATCATAATAAATCTAACAATCCCAAGAAACCCAGAAGGAAAGAAGTACTCACAAAGCCGTATCCCTTCGATCTTCCGGTGTTTTTATCGGTAATAATGACGGCTTCAAGAATTTCACCGAACTGATCAAAGTACCTCTTCATTTCCTCGGTGGGTGTCTCCCAAGCCAACCCACCGACGAAGACCTTGGTGAACGTGGTATCGCCGAACTGCGATCTGTAATGCTGGTGAGCCATGTGTGCCGCAAATCGTCGAACATATGGCGTGCGTCAAACGAAAGTCCTGCTCATCGTTTTCTCGTAAGGACTCTTAAACTCCCCCTTCCTCTCCCGCCTCTGCAGCTTTTTTCTCCTCGTCCTCCTTGTTCGCATCTCCCTCCATTCCCCTGAAACACCAAATCCGAGAGAAAGAGAGAGAGGGAGAGAGGAGAAAAAAAAAACAAAGGGTAATCGATATCGAGCTGGAAGAAACGCTGGTGGGGGCTGGAAGCAGTTTGACCAGGCTCCTCCCTTATAAGTTTAGAGAGAGAAAAGAAGGGTGTTTGATCCGACAGCTGCAAACGCTTCTTTGCTGTCTGGAGTCTGGAGAGAAGGTGTTTTTTTGGTGTTTTGGATATCGAATGACAGCTGCACGAACATCACTCGCCCTCTGTCCTCACTGTCTCTCCATTAATATTCCCAATATTCTCCGATTCGTTGCGGCACCCTTTCTCCATGGCTTGTAAATATCGCGAGCTTTTCCTTCTCTCGCTCCTCTGCCTTGACTCTCTCTCTCTCTCTCTCTTCTCTCCTGTAACTTGTAAATATCGCGCTCCGTTCGCTTCCCTGTTCGACAACAGCAATCACAGCGAAGACCGAACTACCCCTGACATCTCCCCCTTTTGACCATCTGACCAACTCATTTGATGGACTCTTATGAAATTGTCAAGAAGCTGACGCAGATTAAATGGTCCCATGTGGGTCCTCTTTATACCCTCTTTGAGTCTTTCAAGCTACAAATACACCTCCACTATACCTTAGTTAATAAAATGAGAGATCTTGAATGCATTACCAGGTCCCCTAAGTAAACCTAGCGCCACCATTATTATAACCTATTCCAGAAATTTTTTTTTGGAAAAACATCGATATTATTAAAAAATATAAAACATTGAAAGAAAATATCTAATGCGATTGTAAAAAAATGAAACCCAGTTGCATGCCTTGGAAAAATGTGGGTGAGAACCAATTAAATAACATTAAACATTATTTGGTATAAAAGGTAACAATTTTGAGTGTAAAACAAAATGGGTATTTAGAAAACCTGCCTTTTATTGATAAAAATTATTAAACATGTGCAAATATGTAGAAGAATACCCATATATAAAAAGAAGCAACAGCAGGTGCAGCAGTTCCCAATGAAAGCAGACAAAAGGGAAGACCCACACAACACCATGGGTCTAGTACTTGTCACAGTAGCCATTGCTAAATTTATTCATGTTCCCCCGTCTTGGCCCCTTGTGCCGAGGACATGACGGCCGTTTGGGGATTCCATAAGGGCAGATTCGGGAAATTTGATGACAGAAAGATTTTCGAGGAAAAGAGAAGCTCGGAATTGAGAGAAAAAGAAGACAGGTATATTTTAAGAGACAGGAAAGCCCGTGAACTGGCAAAGCCTCCACGTGGGGTCTCGTCACTTATTGTCACCCATGAGCTGGATTTCATCTGCTCGAAAAGCTTTTTTTTCTTCTTACATCCTGGACGGCGGTGGGCCCCCCCTCCCCAGTCGCCTCCACCACCACCTCGCCAGACTCGCCACCACCGCCTCCGCCAGCTCCTCACCACCTCCCATAAAGCCTGCGCTTATTCCAGTCACTGCCCTTCTCTCTCTCTCTCTCTCTCTCTCTCTCTCTCTCTCTCTCTCTCTCTCTCTCTCTCTCTTCTGTCTTTCTCTCTCTATACTGTACAGATTCAATTAAACAAATGTGAGGCTCAGATCGGCTCCGCAGACCCATAAATGAACTGCACAAGACGTAGACTGTAGAGAGCGAAAGTAGGGCGGGGGCCAGACGAGGCCCCACAAGGCCGGGCCGCCAGCGGGGGCCGCGCCGGTATTTTCTTTCTTAATTTAATTTCACATCCTCGGAGGAGCTTTTTGTGGTTATGAGACTTGAAGAGCGTTTATGAAGTTAGGGTCCATTTGATTTGACGGGCTCCTAACGAGTGGGGACACAGAAGGCTGGACCTAAGCACGTGGAGGGACATGACTGCACGTTCAGCTTCGGGATGGGCATGTCCCATTATTTCTCATAAATATATTCTGGTATTTCATATTTATGAATTTTTCTTAGCTTTATACTTGTATGCATGAAATTAACGTATTCTGCTTGAACAGGCTGATACGTATAGGGTATTTCACAATTGCCAAATAAAATATATTTATACGAACTACAATACCGGGGAACGTGCTCCATGCTTAATTATTTTGTTAGTGAGCTGGTACAAACATTGTTGGGTAATGCTGGCTCAAAAACGTGTCATATAGACTCTTAATCACCAAAGTTATTAATGTTTAAATATTTTTATGAAGTTAATTGATGCCTGAACTGTCAAAGGATCCGGGACATGGTGGACCTAACAAAGAAGCCAAACAAGAGACTTCTTAATGCTCTTGATGGCATCGGTTATGTGCTAATATATTTATAATTAAGGTCTGCTGCAGAATTTTTCCTCGTCTTCTTCTTTGGGTCAAAATACCATAACATGTTTAATTGTCATACATATAAAATAAATACATGAGTATATGACTGCGTACCTTTCTTTTCTTTTCAACGTCACTCTTCTATCAAATTATAACTATTATTATATAGAATTTTCTTCCTAAAGGAAATTGGGTGCAGTAAAAATCAGTCTTACTATATTAGATTGTTTTTCATGACTTAAGCATTAAAAAATAATTTGTAGAAAAATAGAGCAAATGTTTGATTTGTAAAGAAAAGGAAAAAATGTTTTGATTTTTGGTTTGATTGTCTCGAAACTAGTGGTTTGATTTGATAACACTAGGGAGAACTACTGAACTTGGAACTCGTAATCAATCCACCTACTACACTGCCCAAAAATTCATCAAGGTTTAAGCATAACTTGTGTCCAATATGGATAGATTTTCCCTAAATTTTTCATCATTCAAGAATTAGGATCGATACGACACATAACAATACATTGAATTAATGGGTTCTCATCATATGAACATGAAAAACATCATTAACTAATGGTTGACTCAAACAGCACTGTAAGTCTGTAAGGGAAAAAGTCGACGTTTAAGCCTGTGATTTTAATCTTTTATTTTTCATAATTATTAGCAGAAGTACGGAGACTGGTCCGGTCAGTTTGATCAATTTGTGACAGAACCAGTACTGTCTTTTCGGCATTCTAAACTTGGTGTCGAATTCAAAAAACCCGCTTTACTCAGCCGGATTTCGTGGTCAACCTGTTGAGCCGACAGAGAAGAGAAACCAGGGGTCGATCGGTCACGAATGACGATGCATGTGGGGCAGGAAGAGAGAAGAAGAAGAGAAGAAGAGGGAGAAGAATAAGAAGATATATAGAGAGGAGGAAACGAGAACAAAGAAGGAAGGAAAGTCAGGGTTCTTCCGCCTTAGTTCTGCGGTACCGGTCCGTCGACGTCGAAGGACTGACAGCTCCTGACCTGAGGAGTCTCCGTTCCGGTGATTGAACATGGATGTGGATGCCTCTCGAGTGAAGCAGCTAGCTTAGCGAGTTGCATCATGGGGTTGATATATATATGCGGCCTTGTGCAGGGAATTAATTAAGGCGACCTTACTCTTCCCATGGCGCGATGCTGCCTTAGAAGATCTGGTTATGAGTTACGAAGAAGAAGCAGCTAGAGCAGGAAAAGCTGCGAGATATACATGATGTTACCATACTATTAAATATGAGTTCATATTGAGTATGGAATCTGGTAAAATACTAAGATATTGATCAGTTTATATGGATCGGCTCCGCTTGTCTTCGTTTGGAATTTTATCCTAGTATCTATCTAGATCTCTTACTGAAAATAAGCCTTTTTTTTCTTTAAGTATAGCAAACCGGAAAATCCGAATTGACTCGACGGTATATGATGGATACTTTAGAGCTTAATTGACAAACAAAAAACAGTGATTTCATATAAAAAAATAGTATCAGTACTTCTTAATTTTACTTCAATGTTTCTTGACAACCGTCTAGGCAGGAGAAAATCTAGTATTTAGGGTATATATAAAAAATAAATTAATAATATTTTATTAAAAAACTAAAATCTCGTAAATTTTATTTCCAAATTTATCTCTTAATAAGTGCAACGTGGAGTGGATGATGTAAAATCTTGAAAGAAAAACCTGCACTATTTATATTACCGCTATTTAGTACAATATCAAAGGGGAAATCAACGCTCGGAATACATATAAAGATTTTAGTATATTATTCATGGCACTCTGAACACGTAATAATATTCATGCAGCTTTGACGGGCACGTACTCGATGGTTAGACCATAGGCAATGGCACAGAGTTGAAACTCCAACGCGTTCCTCTGTTTCAACTCGGGGTCGATATCACCCGGTTTCCCCGGTCCGTCAAAGCGGCTCTGGCAGGTCGGTCCGGCGTTGATGGCGTCAGAGAGCTTCTTCTCCACCTGGGTCTTCACCGCCTTGTCGACCGGACCCGACGGACCCAGAAGGGTGAGCACGTCCGCGAGACCGTTGAAGATGCCGACGCCGTACGCGTCGGCGCACGCCGTCAGCGCGGCTCTCCGAGGGTTGTCCCCCTGTCGGTCCCTCAGGCCCAGGATGAAGTACACGGTGTCGGTCCCGTTTCGTCTCGCGATGTCGACGGCCACCCTGGCCAGGCTCGGCGGGTCCGCGCCGCCGGTGCGGTTGTCGGAAGCGAGGGACGATATGCAGAGGTCCACGTCGACGCCGGGAGTTACCTCTGTGATTTTGTTACATGCTTGTTGGATGGTACTGTGCGCGTCCTTCATTTCCAGGGACTGAATACATGAGGCCGAAGGGATCAGGACCAAGCTGAAGACGATGATGCACAGAGCACTCCAGTTTAGAACGAGCAAATCGATTCTCCGGGCCATTTCTGATTCCTCTCGACCGAGCACCAGTGATATCTCCGTGGAATTCAGTAGTACTGCCTCTTTCTCTCTCTCTCTATATATATATATGTAGCACCAACAGGGGAGTCGACGATCATTTTCGGCAAAATATCGCCGGCCGTAAAAATTGCATTAATATGAAATAAAATCGTAGAGAATAATACGCAGGGTTTCTTATAATGAAAGCAAATTAATTGTCCTCAAATATTATCTTCCTGCGATTGGGCGGCTCCGTTTTTGGAAGCCGATTTCAATCAGACAGAGATATTTCCTACGTACAAACGGCTCCGTTTTTGGAAGCCGATTTCAATCAGACAGAGAAATATATCCTACGTACAAACGGCTCCGTTTTTGGAAGCCGATTTCAATCAGACAGAGAAATATATCCTACGTACAAACGGCTCCTTGAATTTAGGATCCTAATTGTAATCTCCATTGGAATCTATACCTGCATCACTGTCCTCTTTATATTACAATTTAACTCTTTTCTATTTATATAAATAGTTCTATATATTCTATTGCTAACGTTATGTGACTCTCCTTAATCATTATCGGGTCCAAATTTGTATATTCTTTATAAGTCAACTCTTTTGTTTATGGTACGTTATAATTTTTTTGCCTAGAACTTCATTAAGTTAAAACATTTTTGGCACCTCTGCCATTATTAAATGCCCAGTACTAACGTACGCATAGCATTACTCTAAGCCAAATAACGTATTTAGTCCTGGTTGAATCCGCACCGGTGGCTTTTGCGGTTGGTTTAAGGAAAAAAAAGTAGATACGGTAAAAAACCGTTCAAACCGATCAGTTCATCAGGTTCACCCTTAAACTGGCTCGGTTTAATCGCTCCAAATCAAAGGGGTTAGATGAAAAACTCAAAATGTGTTGTTTGTGGGACTCACCCTGCGACCTCCCGTAGATGGAAAAACACTCTATTGTGAGACTACAGAGGCTATTGTGCTCAGAAACAATACAAGAATAAAATATCCTACTATGATTCGACCATAGTCATACCGGATTTAACCAAAATCTGTGTTACTAGTTCGGTTTTAAAACACTGCTTTCGGTTTTTTTTTTTTAAGAGTTTGATTCAATTACATGTGGGTTTAATACAATGCTATATTGACTACAACAGTTAATTGTTAAGAGACTCCCTAAGTTGTAGCTGGCTTAAGGAGATAGTGACACACCCTCTCTTGCTAGACCGTCTGCATGCGTGTTTGACGCCCTTGGATATGACTCCAAGTGCAACTGATCGTATTTCCATTGTGTCACACTTCCCTAAGGAGGTGTTGGAGGCTCAAAGGCTGGGTGGTATGGTTAATCGCTTGCACTTGTTGACCACGTTGAGGCAGTTGCTTTCCACTTCCAGTTACCTTGGAATTTTTCATTTAAAACTTTAGGCATTAGAGTAATGTTCTGGTTTCTACTTATGTGGAATCCATGCCCAGTAGTGGTCCCGTAAAAGAGAGTAAGTGATACCTTCAAGGTTTCTAATTAGTCAATTGATTCCTACACAACCAGAAATATGACTTTTATTGGCGGGTCAAAACCACCAATAAAGCCCTTAAAACCACCTATAAAACTTTTACCGATGGTAAATTTTTCGTCACAGATAGGAGTGTCAGTGTATGCTCCTCCCGCAACAACAACGGCGATGAATACCACTAGTAATTTACTTGCAGAATCGCTGGCGATGTATTGATAGCTGGTGACAAATACATATAACTTATTGGCGGAGTTAAATTCGCTGGTAAAAATATTTTGTTGTTTAATATTTATTTTACTTATTGGCGGTGTTTTATTTATTTTTTTGTTTAAAACATTTTTGTGGTGGTTTTTTAACCGCCTAAAATTTTAAATAATTAAAAAAATTTAACATTTACTATTTTTTCACGTGATTTGAAATGAATTCAAATTTACACTTGTTGCATCAATCATTTATTCAAATAATATGAAATTCAAGATAAACAAAAATTTACCATTGTGCATGAAAATTATATTTAATTAAAACCATACTTGTAATCATCATATAATTTAAGTTGATTACAATTAGCATGTATCATTACATACTTACATATCAAAAACCAATTTAACCGTACAAAAATATATTAAGCTAGGAAAAGATGTATAAAAATATATTAAGCTAGCAAAAGTTGTACAAAAATATATTAAGTTAGCAAAGGTTGTACAAATATATATTAAGCTAGCAATAGTTGCACAAAAAAGGGTTAATGATACTAGCTAAGTTGCACAAAAAAAAATGGTTAAGCTAGTTATGCTGCAAAAAACATCCATGACCATCTTCAAAAGCTCACAACTCAAACATCTCTATCAGCATTGACATTTTTATTATCATCGTCTACGAACATAAGTTAAAAAAGCAACTAACATTATAATTGTCATTATCATTGTTTGTCATAATCAAGTAATAAGAAAGGCATAACATACCTGTATTTTGTTGTCGATGTGATAGTGTTAGTATGACAATTTGCTCCCTCATTATCGCCATCTCCCTCTGTGTGATAGATTCATTCTCCCTCGTATTTACTAACTCCCTCTATGTAATAGCTTCTTTTTTCCTTCAACTCCTTCACACTAGTAGAAAACTGACTTTTAGGGACGGGTTATCACCATAACTATCCCTAAAAAAATTCTTTAGAGGCGAATGGTCTACAACCCATCCCTAATTATTTGATTATTAGCCAACCATCGCTAAAGCCTGTTTTATTATGTTTTAAAATCCTAAACCATCTCAAATATAAATCCTAAATTTTTTTGTCTCCCGCCCGCTTTAACCCTATGGTCTCCCGCCCGCTTTAACCCTATGGTCTCCCGCCCGCTTTAACCCTATGGTCTCCCACCCGCCTTAAACCTAAGGTTTGTAAACCACCCCTTAATTAACCTGTAGTCTCCCGTCTCCTGTCTCCCCCACGCTTAAGCTTCTCGCACAAAATATTTTCTTGCAAACTCTAGCTTCTCGTACGGAAAATAATCTTCAAACTCATAGCAAAGCATCCATATGAAGCTCAGCTAAGAGATCCGGTGTTCCCTATCGCTCGACAGCCATAGGTAGATTAATCTTCGCCCTTTTGAAATTAATTCATTCGGAATCTTGGCATCATTTTTTTCTACGTATGGTTAGCTTCTTATTGTTTTTTATTAGAGAAATTAATAATAAATACAGTTAGGACTTATTGCTATTACTGCTATGTTGGCTTCTCCATTCCCTTCTGCATCTTCTTCTTCTTCTTTCTTCTGTATCCTCCTCCTCTTCTCCTTATCTTCTCGTTTTTTCTTTTTCAGTTTGACTTTGAGGTTTGACTGCTGTATCCTCCTCCTCTTCTCCTTATCTTCTCTTTTTTTTCTTTTTCATTTTGACTTTGAGGTTTGACTGTTGTATCCTCCTCCTCTTCTCCTTATCTTCTCGTTTTTTCTTTTTCAGTTTGACTTTAAGGTTTCACTGGTGTGAGAGGAGATCAGGTGAGGGAAGCGTTTTTCTTTTCTTTCCTTTTTCTCTTTGGATTGACTTGGTTTTGGTTTTAATATTGAGGAATTGCATACCACAAAATCAGTGTAATGGAAAGAAGTGAAGGAACAGAATATGCGCTCATATTTTTTACATAGAGGACTAGTGTAGGGCTTGTGTTTAATTTCAGTGAAGTTGTGTCTGTCCCATATATGTAGATTAATTTCTGATGCCGGTTTAGACTTTATTCATTTTTCGAGAAATTTTAGAATTTTTTATATCATGATAATTAACTCTTTTGAATACCTTGATAAGATAAGAGAACCGTATTATATTTGAAACTATATTTCCTCTTGTAATTTATTTTTGCACTACAAGCAAGAAGAAAATGCAAGAGTTATCAATTGTTAATCAATACTTTTGCTTGTCAATTTTTCCCTTGACAGTTTAATGTTGTTACATAATATTTTTGCCAATTTACATCTTAGTAGATTGGAGAAATTGGTGTACGTACATTAACTTTACAAAAATATGTGGTAGATATACATAATTAACTCTTATTTTGGAGGTATATTTGATTCTAGATTTGGTATTATAAAGAACTTTGTCCACATTGTACAGGATCTCTTATTTGCTTGCTTATAAATGTAAGTTAGTGTGGATTTAACTATTTTGATTTAAGAATGCTGGAATGAAACGGCACCGAAACAACCTCTTGCCACACAATTAGGTACAAAGCTAGTACCGAAACGGCCTCTCGCCAAACAATTAGTTACGAAGCCAGTACCGAAACGGCCTCTCGGCATAGAAACAGGTACAAAAATTCCAAAACACTCTTAAATGGGTATATATGTAACTTTAATTTTTCCACTCCAGAGTTGTACAAATTTTTATATTTGCTACATTACATTTTTTTTCATTCCCTTTGTTTTAGACTCTTCAAAGGTTTCTAAATCCAGAATTTTGTTCCCTAGTTATCAGTCTCCAGAGGACTCTGATGCAGGTATAAATATAACTTTAATTATTCCACTTCTAAGTTGTATAGAATTTCATTCGTGTTGCATAATATTTTTATTTTATTTGTTCTAGGCCCTTCACAGATTCCTGACATTAGAATATTCTACCCTAGTTATCAATCTCCTGAGGAGTCTGATGGAGGTATATATGCAACTTTATTTATTCCACTTCTGATTTGTACAGATTTATATACATGTTACGTGGTATTTTTATTCCTTTTGTTTTAGGATCTTTACGAACGGCACCAAGGGATCCCCTCCCCTATGAAGATGACGAAACACAAGAGCCGATAGATGACGGTCTCGTCCCCTTTGAGGATGAGGAAACACAAGAACTGGAGGATCAAGATCCAGGATCCCCTCCACTTTGAGGATGAAGAAACACAAGAACCAGAGGATCATGATCCCCTCCCCTTTAAGGATGAAGAAACACAAGAACCGGGGGATCAGGATCCCCTCCCCTTTGAGGATGAGGAAACACAAGAACCGAAAGATCAAGAGCCCCTCCCCATTGAAGATGAAGAAGCAGAAGAACCAGTGGATCAGGAGCCGTCAAAGTGGCGTAGGGGGAGAGGTTCGACTCGGGCAATCAATCTTGCGCCCAGAGAAAATGAAGGAAAATTGACCATAAAGATTGAAAACCGACAATTAACTTTAAATAGACAGAAAGCGTTGGTTAGATTAATTGGCTCAAAAGTGCGTTCAGAGGAATTTTTCCCCCTTCACAAACAATGGTATGAGTATGTTGACGGTGAATTCGAAAATTGGTTTGAACACATCCAGGTATCTCAATAACCCTTGTAAGTTTTTATTTAACATGTTCACATTATGACTCTTGGATAAGTACGAATTCAAGAATTCCAAAGATCAGCCACTTGATGATGAAGTTACGAAGCCAGCACTCGTGCCTGTCGTCCAAAAAATTATAAGGAACAATCGGTGTAACTTTAGAAAAAAATATTTCGAAGGAAGACCAAGGAAAAGCTCAAAGATAATCCCACTTTGACACTCACAAATGACTCTTGGAAAGAACTTCTACGTTACTGGAAACAAAAACGTGTGGCCGAAATGTCAGAAAGAAATAAGAAGAATAGAGAGTGTCTAAAGACTACTCATATGCTTGAGACAATGCCCTTAGCTCGTTATTATGAGAAAGAGGTATTTTAATATTAACTCTCTCCACTTGTCATTTTTTTTTAAAAATGTTTAACTTCCTTCAAAAAAATCAAAATAGCAAAAAGAAAAAGGGATAGCCTTTGGAATGGTGAATGCGTACTTAGGGGCCCATACTACCAAAGATGGGGATTATCCAAAAGAGATAACAGCACGCTATTATGTTAGTAATTTCAAGTTTGAATTTGTTTGTTTAATTATTGGTTACAATATTAACTTAAACATCGATTTTATTTTTATTGTAGAACGATGCACGGGATAAGGTTGTTGAATGACAGATTATGGAGAGCAAGGACCCTCAACGACTTACTCCTGTCTTAGACGAGGTTTTTGGAGGCCATCACGGTGGATACGACAGATGCATCAGGCTTGGTTACACAAGAGGTAGGAGTGGCTCTTCTGTTAATTCTGCACAAATGGATGCAATGAGATCAAAGCTCGAAGCAGCAGAGACGGAGTCGTCAAGACAAAGGGAAATCAATGAAATACTTATGACTCGAATGCAATCATTGGAGAATTTTATGCATCAAATTAGGTCTGAGCGCATTTCCACCACTCCCTCAACCTCAGGTTTTACTTCTTTAAACTACTCAATTATGTTCGTAGATTCATTTTAATTTTTCCTCCATTAAGTTGCATTGCATTCATTGCAAGTGCACAAGATAGAGATGATGATGCCTATGAGTGATTGGGTGCTTAGTTATATGCATGACAATGTAGGTTTTGCACACTTAAGAGCGTTTTTCGAAACTTTTGAATTAAATAATTGCAGGTGCACAGGATAGCGATGACGATTTCTATCAGTGATAGAATGATCTAGTTATATGGATGGCGGTCCAAGTTTCATACATTGAGGAAGGATTTTTAGGTTAATGCCATTTAGATTTTTTTGTGAACTTAAGAAAATATTATGAAGAAAGGATGTTTTAAATATTTTTTGTCAACTTTTGAATTGATTATGGAGAATCAATGTTTTTGGTGATTGTTTCAATGTCTGCCATTTGTTTTAGTGATGGAGAATGGTGAATTGGTTACATTGTATGACATTCAATAGCTATATAATTAATGTTAAGTGTCAAGTACAAATATTTACCATTGAAAATATTTTTTGTAAAAAAAAACGTATTAGGGGCGGTTGTGATGCCGCTCCTAAAATTAAACAGAAAATTAATATATTTAGAGGCGGTTGAAAGGATTGCCCCTAGTACGTTTTACAGACTGTTTTTGTTGATTGCCGCTAATATTAAACCGGAAACCATGATTATTAGGGTCCACTGAATGAACAACCCTTAAAGAGTTTTATGGACACTATCGGAAACCGCTACTAAAAAGTTTTCGGAGACCACCACTAAAAACATGATCAGGGACGGCACAGTGCCGTCCCTATTAATATTTTTTTATCAGGGACGGTGGAATGCTGTCCCAATTGTTTTCTAGTAATAGGGACGGTGTTTTTTTTATTAGTGACGGTCTTTGCCATCTCTAAATCGCATTAACAATCTCTTATTTGCGACGGCTGTTGGACCGCCTCTAATGAGAATAGCAAGGGGTTTTGGTTCATTAGGGATGGATTTTAAACCACCCCTAAAAGCCAGATTTCTACTAGTGTCACAATGGCCAAACCCTCTCTCATATCTGTCGTGATGTCCACCATGCAAATGATCCAATATGGATCTCCAATCTTCTGGGTCCCGCGATTTTGAGATCAGGTGAGTAATTGCTTAATGGTGTAAATGTTCTTGTGAAACTCATTACATAAAAATAATTAGTTTGTTATCTTCCATAGTAACTTATTAATATTTTTGAACTTAGAAACTTACACTTTTATTGTGTGTGCCTTCAGTAGGAAATGTCTCATCCTTCATCCTATGAGACCCTATGTAATCATAAAACAAACCAAAAGATATCCCTTCTGCGTTTCACTATTTTTAAAAAACATCAATCAATCAATAAATGAGGTTGTCGTGTAATTTTGAAAATTTAAGATGAAAGGATAAACACTTACATGCGCTTGTGTCATGGTCGGATAGGAACTGTTGCATGCTCTTGCGGGTTCTTGCCTTTAACATAATCTCTCGTCATGTAACACGTTGTCCCCAATTAATTTCTGAATAACCAGCTTAAGGAACTTTTTTGCCTCCTTGGTATCCAGCTCTATTTTTTCATCATTGGCAAGCCACTTGTACACTGCCTACAATATAAGTAAATATAAAAAGCTGTTTTGAATAGGCATCGTAAGATTTGAGGAAACATACATTGATTCTTACTCAGTTCTTTTTTGTCAACCCTCAATCCTACACCAAGTTCTCCACGAATCCCAACAACATCATCGTCAGGGTTCAATGCTTCTACAGCTCCTAGTGCTAGATCTTGGGCTTGTAACACTACCTCGGTTGCTATTGCATGAGCATGAGCGTCGACTAGTGGGAAATCATTAGTATGCCTCACTTTCCAATTACAAACCATACTCCACTCAGGTGTGAGCAGATCCACCAAATAGAACAAATGTTGTGCTTAGGATGGGAGAATGGAATGTTCATCTTCATAACTTCGTTTGGTTGTGTTGACCAGCTTTCAAAAACCGAACCGCCTCGGCCGGTTCGACTGGGGCTTTGAACGGTTCGGTTTGCTAAAAAACCAGCAAAAGGTCAAAAACCCGGTTGACAAGCTGGTTTAAACGGTTTAACTGCTGAACCGTGAATTGGACCGAACCGTTGAACTGGTCTAGTTCCCTTTTTAGCATTTTTAATAGTTTTTGTATTTTAAAAAAAAATTTGTATATAGAAATATTATTATGAATTTTTTTAATGAGATACAACTCATACCGGTTAAACCAGTTGAACCAGAATCGAAAGCTCCACCGGTTCAATCACCGGTTTGGTTTTTAAAACACTAGTGTTGACCAAAGTGAAGTTATCTTCGTCGATAACCCTTCCTCTTACCCCACGTCATACCAGATGCTTTTAAACAAGTGCATTGACTCGAACGTGCCCACGTATACATGAAGGACAATCTAAAGAACACCGTAAAAGATTTCTTCATCCTCGCCTACAGTGGCGATGACACTGTTTTGAGTGACCCCCTTATTATCAATCGAATTTGATTCAAACTTATACCTATTTGCGAAGATCCCATTGTATGAATAGGCATCCCACTGTTTTGAGTGACCCCCACCTGAATAATATGCAAGAATGAGTTACAATGAACTTAAAAATAAGTAGAACACCATGAAACTTGTATGAAACACTAGACAAAGCCCCTATGTTGCTCATGTTGTACTCGAGTATTGGACCACTTAGGGTACAACCTTCTCAAGCATTTTTTATGTTTCCTGGAGTCATAAAGAGTACAATATATGCGTTGAAGTTCTTTATGTTGATTTATAAAAGTGATAACGAATTGAAATATGTACCTACATCAAATATGGGTCGATCTCCTGATAGTTCAACGAGATGAACCTATGTATCTGGTGTGACTCATAGATGCCAAATATGGATGCGACGCCCCAAGAGGGCATTCAATGTAACGGACCGGGCTATTCAACTTAGACTCCATTCCATCGATATATCTTCAACAAAAAGTGGTTACTTCTTCCACTTGGAAACCTTTCGCAATGGATCCCTTAACCCGAGACCTATTACGGATGTAATTCTTCGGTGTAAGCAGGTGTCGTTCGATTGGGTACATCCACCTATACTGGACCGGTCCACATAATTTGGCCTTCGTAGCTGAATGAATAGTCAAGTGGACTATGACATCGAAGAAAGATGGCGGAAAATTTTTTTCCATCTTGCAGAGAATAAATGATATTCCCACCTCTAGTCTGTTAAGCTTACTAACATCAATTTTTTTGCCCATAGGTCTCTAAAGATTGCACATAATTCATTCAACACCTTTGAAACGGGTTTGGATATAGACTTCCTCAAGGTTACTAGAAGTTGTTGCATCAAAACATGATAATCATGACTTTTGAGACCCACAATCTTTTTCTCCTGTACTTGTACTTAGCTCAAGATGTTTGATGAGAATCCTTCTGGCAGTCTTAATTTTTTCAAAACATGTAAAGACCTGCATTTTTCTTCTTTGGACATGTAGGAAGCATTGGTATAACTACCTTACCAACAACTCTATTTGAAGGCTTTAAGTGGAGAGATTTTCGAATTTTAAATGTTTTGCAAATCTAGCTGTGACTTGATGTTATCCTTCAACTTCTAATCTTTCTGCGTTCAATAAACTCTCGCAAACTTTCTTCTTTATATGCATAACGTCCAAATTGTGACGAATTAGAAGAGTTCCAATATGGCAATTCAAAAAATATATTTTTTTTGTTCCACCTTTTTGGTATTGGATGATGTGCCATGCTGCTGAGGGATTTACCTTTACCAAATTCAACATTATCACACTCTTCCAACAAGTGTAAGATATCCGCTCATGATAGTGTTATAGGTTGTTATTCCTGTTATTCTTTGCCATTGAACTATTTTTTGTCCACTCACCTAAGATGATCTTCCAATATGAACCTACGATGTCGTAGGTACACATTTTTCGACTGCAAGGAAGATAAATAAAATTGTGTTGTACATGACACATAGAGCAAACTTTGTAACCCTTGGTGCTCCAGCCGGACAACATGACATTTGCTGGGAAGTCTAATATAGTCCACAACACTACAATGTGCATTTTAAAGAATGGTTGTTTTTCAGCATTGCAAGTATTTACCCCATCTTCCCACAACACTTTCAACTGATCAATATTTGGTTGTAGATAAACACCAATATCGTTACCTAGTGATTTCGGTCCATCAATAGGAAGAGTATTGAGAAAATAACTCTCTTTCATTGCCAACTAAGGAGGCAAGTTGTAAATGGTAACGATGACTAGCCATGTACTACGACTCGAACCACTTCCAACCTTCAAAAGACTAAAGCCATCGCTTACCTACCATACCAAGTCTAACATTCCATGAATCGGAGCTGATAGATGGATGTTTTGCGTCTAAATGTTTCCATGCTACCAAGTCCCTAAGATGGCTCATTTTTACTTTTACAGTCACTGGAGCTGACCCATGCCATGTCATCAATGATGTTGTCATCTTAAACATAAACATAGGGTCCAGAAGTTGCGACTCGGGTAGCATTAAGTGGACAAATCAAAGGCAACACCTTTAGATCATCTACGCCAATCAAAAGGGCTGTAATTGATGAATCAATCGGAATTGTAAGGGGTGTTCTCTTACCCAAAAACATGACCCGATTACTCGTGTGTAAACAAGTAACCCGATATATACATGAATCAGGGTAACCATCGTCGTCAACGGCCAAAGATGAGAACCACAAAGAAAATCAAATATTTTGGCAGGAAAAGGGCGTTTTCTTTTATTATGAAATAATTGCCTTGTCTAATTTCTCGGAAAATCAAATATTTCTTGGACGTTTTCTTCTCGATAAATTAACCTTAACGACAGTTGAACCGACCCTGGCTTATTACTGGGCGGTTTCTTTTTCGCCAATAAGATATTGTCTACCAGAGGTTTTTAGAAACAACCGCCAGTAGAAGCCACTTTTCTAGTAGCGAGATTTCCTCTTGATGATCCACCGACATTGAGTTTGAGGGTTCCTACTTGAGGGGCTGTCCATATTGCTGTCGGAGAGAGTCTGGCAAAAGTTGCCCATGACACCCTTAGATTGGCCCCTTCTTTTGTGGTAGATAGTCATAAAATAATTTTCCTAAGAGTAATGATAGGCGTACATAAGATGTTCACGACTTGTCCACACGTTTGACTTTGATGCCACATCTGGCATCGATGTGAAAAGACAAGTTAGAAGGAGAAAGGGCAATTGATTTACTTTGGTCTATCGGGTTTGATCGTGAACTAGTTCATATAATGTTTTTATTATGCAAACGAGGGACACATTTATGCGAACAAGAACGCGGGAATTCTTAGCTCTGGGAAATACTGCTGACAAGAACACCAACGAGCTAAAGAATTTTTTTTCATTGTTCGTTCTTCCTCTCCAGTCTACAAAAAACACATCGATGAAAAGAGCTCGCAGTAGAAGCCTTAAGCATGAAAGGTAAAAAACATTGAAGGTAAAAAATCCTTAAAGGTAATGTTCTTTGCAAATGTTTCGTTTTCTTAATTTCTTCCGTCCTCTCTCCCATTTTTTGTTTGTTTCGTATCGACGGAGCTCACGTCTTTCATGCCGTGAGAGAAATATTTTTCGTCTGAAGTCATACACATACATTGTCAGGAACTTGCAGACATAAGTTTGAAATTTGGTGATCGACAAAACATTGTTCTGAAGTTAATCATTGAATTCAAGGAAAAACTTTTGCAAGAAAGTATCACTTGTTGCAGTAGTCAAGAAAATCATAATCGTGTTACAACTCTTAGTCGCTTAGGTAATATGGCATGTGGAATAAAACTTTAAAAAGATCATATTAGAGAGAACGAAAATATATCTGGGAAGATTCTTAAATTAAATCTCAGTAAGAAGGAAAGGTAGACCACCTTCTAAGAGGAAACAGTCAATATTGGAGAAAGTATGTACTAAACAGAAAAGAAAGACACTTTACATTGATAAAATTTTGAACCCTCTCATTACTTAATTTTTTGTATATTTTTATTTAGTTAAGACCTTGAACTTTGTATCAACAGGTTTCTCCAACAAAAAATAAAACAAGTGATGATAAGAATGTGGAAAAACATGAGACTATTGTAGGGACACAAATGTCTATTGATTTGATAGCTGATACAAATTTAATTGTTCTTTCAGGTTTGTAAGCATGCTTTCGTTTTTGAAGTTCAGATTTTAATGGTTTCATTAATCTTTGTAAGTTCAGATTTTGATATCTTACATAGGTCAATTGCAAGACATTCAAACTACATGCATCCTTTAAAGTTTGACACAAAAAACGGAGGTCTTACAAGGTAAAAACAGAAGAAAATTAAGTTACCTAAGCCAAATTTACAGCTACTTAGTGTCACATGCCATGCTTGCTTTCCCTTTCATTGTCCATAAGTTTGAAAATTTGGTCATCTAAACAATTCTGTGACTCTTTTCAAGGAAATACGGAAGAACAAACGGTTGAAGTCAGATATGCATGAAGAAGAGAGGCAAGAAAAAGATATTATGAGGTAGATTGAACATGCAGCCACACAATTAAAAATTTAAGTTTTTGCAAGTGGAACTCTTAAAAAAACCTAAATTGGTGCAAAGTGAAATTAAGATTCACACAATGATAGAATTGAATCTATAGACAGAAGAAATTAAGAAAATGAAACACTTGTTGAGAACTTTACCTTTAGCGCTTCAGGCTTCTGGAGTGATTTTGAAAGATTTGCCGTTGAGTTTTATTCCCTTTTGCGCTTCAAGCTTCCAGAGCGAGTTGTTATCATCGGTGGTTTTTTATGGACTAGAGAAGAGGAACGAACGCTGAAAAAAAATTTCTTCAGCTCTCTGGTGTTCTTGTCAACTGTATTTTCCGGAGCTAAGAATTCTCGTGTCCTGGTTCGCACAAATGTTTCCCACGTTCTCACAATCAAAACATTCTCTGAACTGGTCCACGATCGAACCCAATAGACCCAGGTAAATCTAAAGCCCTTTCTCCTTTTGACTTGTCTTTTCACAGGGATGCCAGCTGTGACATCCGCGTCAAACATGTGGACAAGTCGTGCACATCTGATGTAAGCCTATCATTACTCTTTTCCCAAAGATTCTTTCAATTAGATGAACAACATGGGTTTGAGATGCCCTGAAGATCCTTCTGTTCCTTTCCTCCCAAATACACCAAAGAACAAATATAATGCTGACCCCCAACAAGATTTTTCCAATTTAGGAAGGTTGGAAGAGTTCCAGAATCAAATAAAAGATGGAAAATCCGTAGATGTGGGTGTTGTGTTTTGAAAAGAAGGCCAAAAGAATTCCTAATTGTGCTTGGCATATGCACATTGGATAAGCACGTGGTCGTTTGTTTCTGTTATGCTGTTGCAACATGGGCACATAAATTGAATCCAAAATCATCCTTCTTCTCATAAGATTCTCCATTATTAGCAATTTATTGTGTAATATTGTCCATAAAAAAATTTCACCATGGGTGGTGCCGAGACTCTACGCCAAACTTGTGATATGTTGCACCTATTGTGTACATATTGATTGGTAGGTTGACTTCACGGTGAATTCCTATTTGGGTTGGGCTGCCAAATTAGGCAATCCTCACGAAAGAAATCAATGAAGTGCTCGGACAGGGGTTGGTTTAGCTGGTCGAGGTCAGGGACCTTGTTCTGGAGTTGTCCATCTAAGTGTTCATTCCAGTTAAGGGAGTTGTTTGTTCTCCTTGTTAATAAATATTGTATCTTCATATCTGGAGACTTAGATAAGCTGTGTAGTCTCGGGTAAAGGATATTTAGGTCTATCCTTGAACCAAAGGTTATTTCAGAATTATATTCGATCTCCTTTACTTGGAACATATCTGATTTTTTATCTGAAGTTGGGCGAAAATTTGTGAATGTGCTTCCCATATAAGAGATAAAACTCTCGATGAGTACCAGCCAAATTCCCAATCTCTCACTCGAATGAATAGCTTCCTTCTGATTAACATCAAGAGGGAGGTTTGTAGTCATTGATTCATTAGCACTATTTTAGGAGGAGTGCTTGATTGAATTTTTGCAATTTTTTTACTCCAAACCCCTCGAGTGTTTTTTTGAGAGCATACAATTCTCTAAGTGATGTTTGAACTTGCTGTTCGTGCCTCTGCGGAGAAAATTCTTCATCAACTTTTCCATTTCCTTTCTACTCTTGTTGGATAGCATTTGCATGGGAATGCCTGTGAAACAAGATTGGATGAGTGTGATGTGGCCAACCTTGGAGAGGTGTTTTCCTTTCCACATTTCAATTTTGTTCTTCATTTCCTCTATGACGGGTCTCATAGTCTTTTGTTTTGCTTTCCAAAAAATACTGGGAGGCCAAGGTATGTGAGTGGTAGGCTCGCCACCGAACAACCAAGTTTAGTCGCTGCTTCATGTGCCACTTCCTGACTTGCATTTAATACCACAATGGAGATCTTTCACCAATTAATTTTCTTACTTGAAAAAAGTTATAGGAATTCTAATCCTGGCTTTAAGTTCAGAATCTATTGCATCGATCCTTCGTAGAAGACAACCATGTTATCTACAAATTGTACGAACAGATTAACTCCGTTTGACAGTGAGTTTTGTAACCAACTTCAACTATACTCCTTAAGAATGTTGTCATTTCTTCACCAACAATATTGAACAACAAGGTAGACAGGGGGTCCCCTTGTCTTACCCCTTAGGTGCCTTTAAAAAAACCAAAAGATCCACCATTGATTTAAATTGAGTATTGTGTAGATGATATACATGTGTAAATCCATTTCCTGCACCTGGTCCTAAAACCCATCTTCTTCATTACTAGATCTAAGTGCCTCCAACTTACTCTGTTAAAGGTCTTCTCCAAGTCGAGTTTGATCATAAATTTT
Source organism: Aristolochia contorta (assembly GCA_022405105.1). Taxonomy (NCBI): domain Eukaryota; kingdom Viridiplantae; phylum Streptophyta; class Magnoliopsida; order Piperales; family Aristolochiaceae; genus Aristolochia; species Aristolochia contorta. The sequence continues at coordinate 933,699 of CM039668.1, read as the reverse complement.
GGATGTCCTTGTTTTGTTAGGAGGTCAACTGCTTCATGGACTAGCATTGTTGAGTGTAAGATTTGTCTCGATTCCAAAAATGCTCTTTGTTCATGGGTGATCACTTAAAGGAAAACAATTTTCAATTTGGAAGCTAATATTTGTGTTATGATTTTGTAGGTACCAGACACAAGACTAATTGGCATGTGATCTTTGATTTCCTCAACTCCTTCCTTTTTTGGTATAGCGCTACGGTGGATGCATAGAATGATTTCTTTTGTAGTCCGACATGGTAAAAATTGTGGAAGAGCTTCATCATATATGTTTTCATGAAATCCCACGCTTCACGGAAGAATTCTCAGTTAAAACCATTTGGATGGTATGGGAGTTCAATAATTTCTTGGGAGAAGACTGGGTTGCTATATAGGTGTGGGAAGTAGACAAATTTGGCGGGAGAGATTGTGAGTGGTGGATTGAAAATAATATAGGTAATATGGGGAGTTGGTGAGATTTGAAGGGCTCTTAAAGGAGAGAAACGATTGTTGACTTCGACAGTGAAGAGACCGTCAGGATCTTCGATTACTCTTTGACTTCGCGGTTTGTTTCGTGGGGTCACTTCTCTCCATTCAAGTGATCTATCCATAGCGGTGCGTCCAGGTGTGGATTGAATTTGACTTTGAATTCAAAATTTGAGAAAAGTGTACCCTCGTTTTTCTCCAGAATTGGCCATTTAACTTGGGGACTTTGTGATGCTGAGTCCGAATTTGCTGCCACTCACTCCTGGGTTTTGCTGTGTCCTCGTCTCTTGCAGGAGTGATTCCGACGAGGCCTTAATCTGGAACGGCTTTGAGCCGGCCATAATGGTTTGTTTTCGGCCCATTGGTCCGGTTATGCTTCTTTGCATGAGACCTCCAAATATCGACAAGTCCTTCTTCATTAATGTGGTGTTGTCTAGCTTTATCAGATTCCCATAGCCTTTGAATATGTTTTTCATTGCCTCATTACTCTAGAGCTAGATGAGGATTCTGATTATCTTCAACTAGTATGGTTTGGTAATTTCGCCTTTAGTATAACTTTGCCTTTAGTATCTTTCCACGGTAGTAAAAGTCAGGTTGCTGAAACGATTGGTGTCATTAAAGCTCTCCATGAGGTCACACATTTCTTCCTTGCTTTTGAGCCATATCAGCCAGGTTTGAGCATTGAGTTGAGATACTTCTGGTTTAATGGATAGTCTTTTCGCTATCCGGTTTTGTCAAAGGAGCATCATTCCTGGATGGGTGCAATATTGGCAAGATGTTTGTTGTGGGGGGCATCCTTCCTTATTGTAAATAGTTCATCTAGAGATTTAATCGGGTAAGTTCATTTGAACCCCGGTCTGGATCTGTATGGGATGCATTCTGGCGAGAGTTTTCATGTTCCTTGATTGTAGGATTTTGCAAGTCTTCATTGGGTTTTCTGCTACTGCAATGGAGAATTCGTCTTCTCCTAAACAAATGATTTTGCAATTCTTCCTTGCATTGGTAGTCTTTAAGATTTGCAAGCATTCTTCCAGGATGCAACTTGGAAATCGGATATAGCGTTTTTGTCCTTTGGAGGCATTGATTTTTAGGCTCTTCTTTGTTTTTGTTCTCATTTTATCGATACATTCTTCCCATCAAGATTATGAGTATGCATGGTGGACTGACTAGACTAGATTATACATTTTATTTAATACTTTACCTCCGTCTTTAGAAAGAAAGAAAAAACACTTCTCATTATTTTGGGTAATGGAGTCTGAAACCTGGACCATTTTTCTCCTGATCACATCTTTTTCTTCCATAAACTATAAATAATCAACCATGACGATGTGGTAATTGGAGCACTACTGTAGGGCGGTTTGGTAATTTTTTAGAAATTCGAAATAACGTTCCCGTCTTGCGAGGCCGAAACGCCAGTCTGCTATATGATGCGGATGCGGACGCGGATAGCGATCCGTGTGCGATATTGTAAATAAATCTAGGCTGTTCGTGAGGAAGTGAATCTGACGCTCCACATTTATTTCCCGCCGTCTCCTGAAATTTTTCCAAACTTCCCTCCTTTTTCTTCCCCTGCTTATATATTCGCCCCCGCTGATATCAGCACTCTTCACCGAAAAAAACTTGTCATTCTCGTCTGGAAGGCTAGATTTCCAATCTTTCGATTGCTCAACCCTAATTCTCTTCCACCCTTGATGGCTCGCACGAAGCAAACTGCTCGGAAGTCCACCGGAGGCAAGGCGCCGAGGAAGCAGCTCGCAACGAAGGCAGCTCGGAAGTCCGCTCCTGCGACGGGAGGGGTGAAGAAGCCACACAGATTCAGGCCTGGAACTGTGGCACTTAGGGAAATCAGAAAGTACCAGAAGAGCACTGAGCTTCTGATCCGGAAGCTTCCCTTCCAGAGACTGGTCCGGGAGATCGCACAGGACTTTAAGACCGATTTGAGGTTCCAGAGCAGCGCGGTTGCTGCTCTGCAAGAGGCGGCGGAGGCGTACCTCGTCGGTCTTTTTGAGGATACGAATCTGTGCGCCATTCACGCCAAGAGGGTCACGATCATGCCCAAGGATATTCAGCTTGCCAGGAGAATTCGCGGCGAAAGGGCTTAAATCTGATATATACAATGTATTTTGCCTCTCTGCGTTTTGTTCCATGTACTGGTTATTGCTATTGAAATGAATGGGGCTTTCATCAAAGATTTTGCGCTTAGCAAATCAAACGACTCTCTGGTGGGCATCGCAATTAGCTCAAATTGGATTATTTCGTGAATGATTATTAAGTATTGAAAATTAAATCAAAATTTAACAGCAATTTTCAAGTTGGTGAACCTGCCATTGCACGATTAAAATACAGTACCATATTTGTGTTCATCATTCTATGCTTTTTCTTACTAATTCATTAGTTGGATTTAAATCGATCTTTTGTGTTTTAGGATTATGAATCGGCCTAGTTTCGTAAAAATCCGATCGGCCAACTCATTAAGACTCAGCTTTAAAACGGACAAGAAGTGAGTTCATGCATCTGATCTGATAAAATACGAGTAGAATCATTTTGTTTTAACAATAAAAATGAAATTTCATTGGGTTCGGCAAGTAATTAGCCGGTCTGCTCGGTTTTGCTTCTTAAAGCAGGACGGAACTGATTGGCTTAACCAATTAACCTAGTTCAATCAGAATTATTAATTTTTGGTTTTTATTTATTAACTTGTTAGAAACTTAGAACTTCAAATTAATAAAATTGCATTGGAGGTGTGAATTATAAGAAATATAATTATAATAAGAGAAGACCAATTAATATTAGAATAATGCTAGGACGCACCTATTTGACTTACATGTTAATCTAAGGCATGGATGCCTAGGGTTGATCAAAAAAGAATTTTATAAAAAAAAATTTATATTTTTATGGGCTTAAATTAACGTGTATTCCTAGGTGCGCATTACTCTTAATATTAATATTTAGGTTCTATTTGGGAAAAAAAATGCGTGGTCTTTGTAACTCGCAAGCAAGGATACCTCGTTGAGCCGAACGACCAATAAAACCCTAACCATAAAAGAACCCTAGAAAGCCCCCCGTCTGTCCTCCTTTCTTCTCCGCGGCAGTCTCTCGACTTGTGGCCCAGGCGGATATCGAGCTCCATTAACCATGAAGGTATGTCTGTAAAAGCCGTAATTCCTTCTTCTCTTCAGCAGCCATGTTCTTAGGCTTATGTTCTTTTACTTATTCTTGTTCTCATTGTGCTTTCATAGTTCAACATCGCGAATCCGACTACGGGATGCCAGAAGAAACTCGAGATCGACGATGAGCAGAAACTGTGAGTTATTGAAATTCTCCTAAATGATAACTGACCTTCTTAAGGATCTCCTCATTTTACCTTTTCGTGGTTGATTGTGTCTGTATCTATTCTGGTTGCTGTCTTGTGTTGTGTTTGCGTAGTTAAGCATCCAAAAATGTTTATCTGATGCGTTTTTCTTACTGCAATGTGTGGGCTTGAGCTAACATCGCGTTACTCTTTTATCATCGATTGCTTCGTATTGCTTGTTGTACGTCGGAATTGTAAATCTAGCGCTGTTAGGATCTACTGGGAGAGTTCGGATGGACTCGAATGTCTTTGTTATGATTGACTTCGAACTTATTAAGAGAAACTCTTATATAACCGTAGTTGAGCAAGCGGCTTTACCAGCGCTATTCTTCTCTATTTTACTCTTGTTGTTTAACCTCTAATGTTTAGTGGTTGAGGAACTGGTAGGATTCGCTTTGGTAATGTCTTCCTTTGATTAGCTGAAACACATTTTTTAGCATGTTTTGGCTTCATTTGGAAACCACACCAATTTTACTGCCTTACTTTACTTAAACATATTAATGAAGAAATAAAGATTCATTCATTATGATACTACTGCTCGTTCTCTTGCCCCTGGTATTAGGCTGAATTCACATTCTACCAAGTAATATGAATGCTACCCACTTGTGCACTAACTCAAAAATTAGGCATACCAAAAATATAAGACCAAACAATGTATTTTGTTGGTACTCTTATAGTGTTATTTGTCATCTATAATTGTAACTTAACCATCCTGTATTTACATTTTGTATTCATATAGGCGTGCATTTTATGACAAGAGGATCTCTCAGGAGGTCAATGGAGATGCTTTGGGGGAGGTACAGTTTTTCCTTCAAATCATTCAATTACTTGTTAAAAAAAAATCGGAGTTTTAACATTTAGTCCATATTCCAGGAGTTCAAAGGTTATGTCTTCAAAATCATGGGGGGTTGCGATAAGCAAGGTTTCCCAATGAAGCAGGGAGTGCTTACACCTGGTCGTGTGCGCCTTCTTCTGCACAGAGGTCAGTTTCAACTGGTATTAGGCCAGGCTACTAAAATCTACTGAACTTGATATTAGTTGTTCGGGACTTTTTGCCATGGTTTTGATCTGATAGCATTCTTCTGGTGGTATGGACTTTAGAATGATAAGTTTTTGGGTAATCCACTATTGGTTTACTGATGTGTTAATACTATATTTTGCACTAATCTCTGGAGCAAATTTGGATCTCCTGCTGCCTACTATATTTATGTGGAAAGGGTTTTGCCTGGCTGGCTCATGTGACATTAGATGTCATTTGTGGCAGGAACACCATGTTTCCGTGGTTATGGAAGACGCAATGGAGAGCGAAGGAGGAAATCTGTTCGAGGATGCATTGTAAGCCCTGACCTTTCAGTTCTGAACCTCGTTATTGTCAAGAAGGGAGAAAATGATCTGCCCGGGTTGACCGATACAGAGAAACCAAGAATGAGAGGACCCAAGAGGGCATCTAAGATCAGGAAGCTCTTTAATCTCTCCAAGCAAGATGATGTTCGCAAGTATGTCAATACGTATCGACGAACATTTACAACAAAATCAGGTTGGTATTTGGATAATAATTGTTGCATGGTATGTAATTTGTTGCGAGTTTCATTTGATCTGTATCTAGTGGATTTAAATGAATGATAAGTGCCTCCTGTTGTAGGAAAGAAGTGCAGTAAAGCTCCTAAGATCCAGAGGCTAGTCACCCCATTGACTCTGCAAAGAAAGCGGGCGCGCATTGCGGATAAGAAAAAGAGAATTGCAAAGGCTAAGTCTGATGCAGCAGAGTACCAGAAACTTCTTGCCACCAGACTGAAAGAGCAGCGCGAGCGTAGGAGCGAGAGTCTTGCAAAGAAGAGATCCAGGCTCTCTGCAGCGTCTAAGCCATCTGTTGAGGCTTAGGCTCATGGAATTCCATTGTCTTGGATGTTGAGAATTTTGCAGTGGATGAAAGGTTTTAGTGATTTAGTTGTGAGTGAGGACTAATATATAAGATGTTTTGAAGCACTTAGGCAATTCCTTGCTTATTTGAAAATTCCGCGTCGATTTGTTGATGATCGTATCTCTCTTTTTGTGGGATATGGAAATTTCTGTGACGATAATGATCATTAAGTCTCTTTTCCTAGTGGTCTTTTGACATACTCGATTTCCACATGTAGGACAAACTTATATATGCAAATTTTTCGTGTAACAGTGACAATATGAGACCGATTGAAGCAACGAAGCGTTTTACTATATAACTAAAAATAATAGGGCTCGCTTATTTACCGAAGACGAAATTAAATCTGCAGTGTCCACTTTACCCAAGGGCAGCGCCTGGACTAGATGGTACAACGGCGAATCCTTCAAGGAGGCATGGACTTTCATGAAAGACGATCTTCTGAAGCTATTCGAGGATTTCCACACGGAAGGGATCCCACAAAAATCAATCGGAGCTTCCACCCTAGCATTAATTCCTAAGAAAAAAGGAGTTGAAGTGATTAAAGACCACCGTCCGATCAGTTTGGTCTCTGGCTTATACAGGATTATTGCACGGGTCCCTGCATCACGGCTTAAAAGCGTTCTCCCATTCCTCATAAGCAAAGAACAGAACGCCTGCATAAAATCCAGGCACATTTTGGACTCGGAAATGATAGTCCATGAGACAATTGATCTTCTCAGTAAAGGGAAAGAACCGAAGTTCATGCTGAAACTCGACCTTGAAAAAGCCTTCGACAAAGTTGGTCGAAAGCGATTGCCTCAATGTAATTAAATGGTGCAAACTGGTCCTTTTCATAGAAATCTTGTCGTTAGGAAGTCACACAGCATGTACTTGGAAGCGTATTCCAAGATCAGCCAAAGGAGTTGGCTGACAGCCTAGCAAGAGGAGTAGTTTCCAAATTCTGTAATCTACTGCATTTTGATTAATGAAACGTGACAACCTCTTCCAAAAATAAAATAATAATAATAGGGCTCGCTTGGCGAAACGTAGGAAAGCAATAGATAATAGAGTAGCCTCGAGTGAAAGGGAGTGCTCGCCGCCAATTTGGTTGCAGACACTAAAAAGTTGGTAGATGCTTTGACTCTGATCACGACTACATGGATGGTTCCAGACAATTTTGGTGCGTTGCACCCAGTAGCTTCAAAACGTTCCAGCAAACATTGTGCCTAACACAATATCTAACAGTGCTGCTGCCTACCCACTTTAGGAGCGAATTAACATCATCCAGTTGCAGAAGGAAGCACTTTAGTTTCCTTGGACTATATCATTTCCGGAGGGACGCCTTTACGTAACTGTCTTCAATTTTGAAGCAACACTTGGCAAGACATATGAAAATAGTGCAAGGGAACGAGGGAACCGGACCTCCGATCATCTGTATGGCGAGCCTCTCCCTTTAAAAAGCAGATTATGCTTTCCAAGTAGACAACCTCAAGGAGTCAAGCCTCAACATTTTCCACAAAGAAAGTTTCAGAAGGGCCAAGGATATTGGCAATCAGTGACTAAGACAAGCAATATTAGACATGAATATTCCCATGAGTCTCACCCATCGCTTTCTTCTCGTGACAGACGTGAATTAATGGAAGAAGTAGTATTCTTAGATGGTGCATATAAGGTTAGTACCTTTTTTTTATCTACACTCAACAGATATTTCGCCCCATTACGTTATATCTTTTTTCAACCAATTAACTTGACATTGAAGCAACCAAGATTTGTGCTTGGCCAGTTCCGAACCTCAAGGGATCACCTATATTGATATATATTTATACCCCCAGCCTGTCAAAAATAGAGGGATAATTAGCTAAAATTATTTGATACAATAGAGTAAGCGAGAGGCTATAAAATTAAAATAAAAATCAAATTTTGAAGAAATAGATGCATCTGGTAGTGCTTGGATGAATAAAAGCCATTCATACAAACTTTTAACTGCTATTCTAACTTTGAACGAGATTTGGTCTTGAGAACTAAATTACTTTGTGTAATAAAACAGCTTTTTTCGTGTTATGGGGGCGGGCCACAATTGTAGCTAAAAGTATGCTTTTACTCATGCTTATAGTATATCATGCATGGCAAAGAAACACATTGAAGTACTAAAAAGTAAAGTTGAAACTAAATTTGTATATATACAAATATATATATATAATGTCAATAACTTGTCGTTGTAGTATAGTGGTGAGTATTCCCGCCTGTCACGCGGGTGACCCGGGTTCGATCCCCGGCAACGGCGATATCATTTTTTTGGATAATTATACAGCAGCTGATAATGGAGTCTTCTTTCCTCTGTTATACTAGATTAAGCTGGAGTTTGGATTATAACTCAAATTCTGAAAACCTCATCAAAATGACAGGAGATGAGTCTCTCTCATTTTTTGCCAATTCATTCCTAAACTGAAATATTTCATTTTAATTAATATTCATTACCAGATACCTCTTTTCAAATCCTATACATCTTACTGCTAATTCTCATCATCACCCATATTGATCAGTATGATGAAACTGCTTGCTACCAGTCCACACACACACTCATAAAACTCTCTCTCTCTCTCTCATCAGTGGGCAGCCCAGAGAAGAAAAAGATCACCTCCCCAACACGGCCCTGTTGGCCACTCTGCAATTCCTCCGAATCTCCCCGTCTTCTTCCGACAGAATGTCCCCCATCTTCACCATCCCCTCCGCGAAGGCCGCGAAGAACGCCTCCCGGTCCCGGCTGAACCACTCCACCACCTCCCTCGTGCGCGGGTCGCCCGAGTACAGCGACTGGTCGGAGTTCAAGAACCCGCGTTCCATCACCAGGTCCTTGAAGTACTGGTTGTCGAAGAGGCGCGGCGTGGCGTCGAGACCCCCGGTGACGTTCCCGTCGCCGCCCGACGGGCAGAGCCGGCCGAGCTTTTTCCGGTAAGCCGGGTCCATGTTCGGGTCCGGCCTCCCGGTCCCGGACTGGTTGTAGAGGCGGAAGACGACGGAGAAGCACCGCCCCTCGCCAATGGAGTGGGAGCCGGAGAGTGCGACGAGGTCGGCGACGGAGAGGTTGTACCCGGCGAAGAGGCCGATGAGGAAGGTCGCGTTGCTCCGGGGACTCGGCATTATGCGGTTCGAGTCTTCCTGGTTCGCCGTCAGGCTGTCTTTTCGTCCCAGGTTCACCTCCCATGTCGGTCCACCACTCTGCGTCCCACCATTATCAAAAGTATTCCACAATTTCAGCTTCTTTTCAGCAATCTAGTGTGTAGTGTAGTGCGCTTCTATCTTCCTCTTCTTCTCAGCATTATTAAATCAAGAATAAATAAAAGAAGGTGGGGACCTCTCTCAGTACCTTTCCCTACCTTATCCCTAACAAGTGGAGCCGCCATGTTATGTGGGTATGGAACAAATAATGGTATCCTCCTCTTAAGGAAAAACAGAAAAAAAAATCGGATAAATTCTCAACGTGTTGTACAAATAAATCATTAGATTCCATGCAGACAACTCCCATTTGCTTCAATTATGTCTGTCTCTATTTTTATAGTAAAAGAAAGAATCTATTGTAACCTAATAATGGACATTACCTCGGTCTACAGTAATAATCAAGTAATTAAATTTTTACATTTCAAACCCATAAAGAAAAGGACATTATCATAGATTATCACCTCGTGGAGGGTAAAATATGGGATTAAAACGACTATGCCACTAATATATCTCTCTACCTGTTAATAAGGCGTGTGTGCCACACACCGAATGGTACCTTAGGAGACCTACAAATTACGAAAAACCAATTAAAACAACAGTGAGACCATTTACAGCAAATTGTAAGAGATTCTCGTGGTTTACCCCTTTTTCTCACTTATAATACGTGTTCATTTATTTCGAAAGGACACTTTGGCCTAAATGCGGGTGTTCGGCTAAAAATCATGTTCCTGGAACTGTATGGGGAATCAGATACCCGTGAAGGAAAACAGATAAGCTCGCGAAAATTTCTCTTTAAAAACCGCCGTCTCCACCTTTTTTTATATATTCGAAACGATGACGGAAAACTCCTCTTGTTTATTATTTTCTGAGTTTCTGTTTTATGTTACGGTGAACTAGTGTGATATAATCGGTGGAGAGAAGAGGGGATAGAAGAAGAAGAAGAAGCCAAAAGGGAGGGTGGGGGGACAGAGTAAGGTTACCAATGCGACAGCGTCTCGAGCAGCCATGATGAGGATATCAGCGCAGGAGACAACGCCTGGACATGCATACTCCAGGGCTTCTTTGACTTCATCGACAACCTCGAAGGATCTCAGCGAATTGATGTTGGAGAGAGCAAGCTTCTCCCCCAACATGGTCGGGGTGTCATCCAGCAGCAGAGAAGCGTCGCACCCCTGCAGAGAACGATCGACCCACTATTAATTATAAGCATATAATCTTATGGCATGAAAAGTACTTTTAAGAGATGAAGAGCTGGATCGACTCGGTGATTAAGTAATCTTACGTTGACGAAACAGTCATGGAACTGCAGTCGCATGACGGAAGCTCCGCTTCTGGGTTCTCTAGCCATCGCTCGCTGCATCACGTTCCGGACGATCGATTCAGCTTCTGGGCAGGAACTAGAGTAGAATCCTGGTCTCAAATTAGTTCCGACTTTGATAGAGTTGGCAGAGAAGAAGAAGTAGAAAACGAGAAAGAGGAGAATAGAGCAGAAAGATCGACCCATCTTCGATTTCTCTTACACGAGCTTAATTTCAGGGCTTCTTCGAGCAGCTAGTAGAGAGAAGAACTCTCTCAAGTTTGGTCACTTCTTCTTCGTCTTCGTTGCTGGATATTTATTCTGTCCCCTATTTATATGCACTGCGCGGAAGGGAATGGCCAATAAGAAGACGAGGGAGCGGGGCTCTCACTCTTCCAATGTGCGTCAGGCCGCCAGAGGAGGGGGCCTATGACGCATGCCCCTCCGAGCACACACGCGGGATCCGCTCAGTTCCCTTCCCAAGGGGGGCTGCACGTTACGGCTGACGGTGGTGCGTCTGATAATCTCTAACGGTGAGAGGAGTCTCCTGGAAGACAATACGGGTCAGGATTAAGGAACTTCAAACTTGAAACAGATTTCTGGATTCGGTTAAGACTTTAATGTGGCGGACCGGGTCCACAGTTCCGTTCTGTACTTTCTGCTGCAACGGCCTTGCAGTCACCCATGGCTCCCAATTTCGGGCCTCTATTCCATGTGACGGGGGCCATGTGCCTTTAAACAACGATTCCTGCAAACACAGACACCGCAATTTGCACCCTTGCCCGAATGATTCAGAAGAGACACTGCCCATTACTGCTGCTGAATCGGATCTTGTGCTTGTTACGCTTCATGCTTCCATTATGAACAAAAGTCTGGAAAATGGTTAACCGCTTGATCGATGAAAAGACCTCCAACACTCCCTGCAGAGCATCCAAAATTCTGCTCAACCGCTTTGATCGATCATTCATGCACATTTACTCTTAGCTAATATGGATTATCTGATAAACGCACTAGTTAGGGAAGCAATATGCAAGACGAAACTTAAGCCCCTTCATCATTTACTGCTGCTTGCAGAGATATATATATATATATATATATATATATTTTTTTTTTTTTTAAAAGAGCTGTCTGGCATCCCCTGTTCATTTTTTTCAGCCATCGGTCAGAAGGTGAAATCTGGAAGTCTCACCAGGCGATTGGGACCGATGAACCACCCCCAATCAGTAACAGGGCAGCTGTGTCAATGCTGACATGGCACAGAGCCCAGAGCACGACCCAGTAAAAAGGAGCTCGGTTATAAGTTATAATTAACTGCGTGGATAGAGGAATTATTAATTACCAGAAAGTCGAGATTTACATGGTACAAAATACTGGAACAAAAGTATAAATACTCCGTATTATTTCTCCTTTGCTGAGGTATGTGGATCAATTATCATTCGATGCTTTCACATACCAATGCAGGCCTTGATCCACACAAAATTATTGTGATCCTCAACCCTCAGTTTGGTATCTATTCAAAAATCCCCAAGTGGTCTCTTCAACTTCCTCCCAAGATACAGCCGAACGCAGCTCCTTCCATAAACTGAAAATTGATCCCAAGATATTTTCGTCGTGCAAGATACAGTAACACCTGAAAAAACAAACAAATATCAAAGTCCTTAAAAAAGATACATGATAAAATTCTCAAAATTTACTCCGACTAAAAATGAAAAGAATATCATTCATAAGAGAAACGAATGAATGAATGTAACAGGGACTTCACGTTATGAATCAGTATCTGTAATAGGGAAAATATGGCCATTGCAAAGTTAAAAAGGTCTGATTATTAACATACATAGCTCGGTATGAGATCCTTGCAAACTTTCCCTTCTCAATGGAATGATCATTTATTGTAACTTCTGGACTTTGTCGTCTCACAAGAGGAAGTCGATAACTTTCTAGAAACCGCTCTAGTAGCTTAGTCTCTCCTCGGAACACGTCCAAGTATATAGGAATCACGTCAAACAGAGGGTCCCCTAACAAAAACAAAGACATGAAGTGAAATAGTGAAATAAAACTGAACCAACCTTTTACTCATGCAGTAGTAGATATGCCTTTTGCTCTCAAGAATAATATAAATATTTAACACAGATGAAATAGGTAGTACGAACCGGTATCCAGAGATACAGAAGTGACATAACAACACAAAACAAGGTAGTTGTTAAGATAGAAATACACAAGTGAAAACTGGTGGATGTTGTTATTATGTTGAATCCGTACTCTGGTGGGACTCTCAATACTATTGAAGGCACGTTCATAAAATCAGATCTTGTTCTTTACTCCTAGAAATAAAAAGGCAAAAATACAATCTCCAAAGTTGCTAAATTATGCATTCTTTGACTTGCTTGGGAACGCCATCCAACTGATTTGGTCACAAATTAATCCTTTAAATACTTCTGATTCAAATGTAATTACCAAGAAATCCATACTTAACAGAGAAGGTTACACAGCTAAATGATCTCAAACCCCAGTATCATCAGCACTAGCACAGCTAAACAGCACATTTAAACTGTTAAACATTAGCATTAACTATTCAGATAAGAAAGGAAGGGACACCATCCGGTATAACAATCATAGTATTTAAAAAGACTCACCAATGGTCAGATCACTGAAGTCAAGAATGTGGCTAGGACGCCAGTTTGTTTGACCACTGATAAGTCCATCACTGGCACCATTAACCAAATCACTAGTCTCCATGGTATTCTCATGTAAGCAATCAGAGATGATGTATGGTTCCATGTGGATATTGTCATCCATAACATCAGAATGTACCCATGAAGGAGAGCTATTGACTTTGTAGCATCCATCTTTATCCTAAAAACAAACATCAAATGTCATAAAATACTGATGAAATCCATCTCAACCTACTATGCTACAATGAGAGGAACAAAACCTTAAAAAGATCCAGCAAAAATGCAGGGTCTTCTGGAATGTATTCTTCAACTTTCTCTATCAACATGTTTGGAATGGGATCCCCCCTGCAAATCAAAAGGTAAAGCAGGCATCAATGAAAACCATTTCTTTTCAGTGCAAGGGAATAAGTGCCCGAGTTGAACAGGATCAAAAAGCCAAAAGTATAATATTTGTCACAAAAATCATGGTTAAATTTGAGTTGTTCAATGTTTTATGCAGAAAAAAACACAGCTCGTGTACACGATGTCCTATGTTCTTACCGAAACTAAAGATATCTTTATAAATGACTCCCTCCAATAAATAAAAATGTCAGATCATCACTTTCAGTGTAATGCAAACAAAATATAATAACACCACATTTTCCCATAAAAAATATAACATAAGATTACTGTTAAAGTCAGGGTATTTCCGTAATTTGTTATTGACGGTATCATTGTACTATTATAAGTGAGGTGTAAGTTTTTGTTGTTTTTATATTTAAGTTATACGTGTGTATTTAACTTATACACGAGTGGGTCTGTATGGGTTTAATGGGCCACGTAGTGGCAGTGTAGTAATATTTGTTACAGCCTCTGTTTTATTAATGGATTAGGGTCTTGAGTCTGGTTAACGACTACTAACCCTTTCTTCTCTCTCTCCATTGTCTCTCCTCTCTTCCTCCTTCTCCTTTAATTCTTTTGTCTTCAATCTTCACACTTACAACCCGTTATAATTTCCAAAAAAATATAACAACCCTTTCCTGGACAAAGCATAACGATAAACTTATAGTAAGACTTACTGACGAATAGTTGAACTGCAATATCCTTGTTCCATAAAATAATAAATATTCGGAAGCATTTAAGCTAACATAAACTAGTCAAACTGTAGTAACCAAAGAAAAAAGAGTAATGTCAAACTAGCAACACATAATTGGAAAACAATCAAAACCTAACAACTTCACAGAAGTTAGAATCAGTTAATTTCTCTGAGGCAGCCCAATTCCTATAATTTGGTTAAAAGAGGATCACTTACCACTGAGACAACCGAGTGACGACATCTTTTCTCCTCCTTGCCATAATTGTGACAAAAAGTACCCATTCATCTGGGACGGAAACAGTCCCTGAAACAGCTTTATAAGAAGAACTTCCTGAACGTGTTCTACCTGGAGAAGAGAATGATGGTAGTGGCAAGAGGTGAAGAGTACGTAATTGATCTCCCAAAAATGTAGCAAGATTGAGAAATTCCACCTTTGACAATTTCTCCCTTCTGCAGCAATATAAAAATTTGATACACAAAAAAATTTCAGTGGGCCATGCTCATCTTTCTACATACAAAAATGTTCCGCTTAAAATCAAAGGAAGAATAAACTTACAAATTAGCGAAGATGTCCCCCTTGCATCTTTTGGTTATTACATATGGCCATAAATTTGCAGATTCACTACATTCGGAGGAACCATTTTTTAGCTGCAAATCTGCATTTCTAAGCTCAAATTGGTTCTTTTGCCACACACCAACAGAGGGGAAACCATCATTTAAACTGAGATGCGAATATCGATCAGATTTCTTAATCAGATTCGGCATTTCCTTGCCATTCCAAGAAAGAATTTTATAGGAACCAGTCTCACAAAAGACAATGCCACTTCCAAGAATCTCTGGAATATGATTTCTCAGAGGAGATTTGACTTCCAAAATTAGATCATAGAACTCAAGCTGCACACAAGCAATTATTAATTAACGGCAAAGAAAAACAACATAATGGACAAAGTTCTATAGAATTTGGACAGGTACCTCAGAGCCCAGACTAAGAATTGAACATTCCAATCCACCTTCAACATAAATCTTAATTACATAATCACCAAGAAGATAAACCTGATAAGAATCAGTCCATACTTTTAGTGAACTTTAAAGCTTCTCCCTGTAACATATTACATAAAAATTCATGTCTCACCTAAAGGAAGGACCTATTTTAGAGCGAAAAGCAGGCAAATCCAATAACAAAAGAATGGTAGGATCCTCAAAATTTAACGATCATTAACCATTTAAGAAGTTACATAAAAACATCCAGCGCAGATATTTTGTCAACCAAAAATGAAGGCATGGAAAGATAGCTGCTGTCTGGATCTTTGAGGCGTTCACAACAACATTGCACGTTGTATGTGTTTTCCCTATCTATTTGGTAATTGAAATGTTAAATTTACCCTGTCAGATCATTGGTTGGCTTACACAGTTTAGGATAGCCTTTAGTCAGATATTCTTCATTTTTTTTACTCCGGTCATCCCTGGAAACAAATTTGAGTAGACATGGCAGGAAGCACAAATGGGTATAAGGACTTGTGTCACACAATAATAAAATGCTTACCCTTATCAACTCTCACCACAAAAGAAATAATAAAAAATGCAGTAAAATCGACCTTTTTATTGACAAATATTAACTTGTACGGGAATACAAGAACAACAGGAGACAGACCAAATAATCCATAAGCTTCTACGCTATAATTCTTTACTTATTTTAACAAATAATCACAAAATCTTTCATGACTGTAAATAGTGCTAAAATTCCAAGGCAGAACTTACTTATCACTTCACTTTTGTGCTAAATTTTCAGATGATAAAAGTATAAAAGAATAGTATCAGATTTTTACTTACAGGATTGCTACCTGTACCTACTGGAAACTTCTCATCATCTGAAGGAGAAGGCAGATCATGAAACACACAAATCTGTGCCAAGCAAGCAGCCCAGCGTTCAATGTTTAGGGCCAGACATGCTCCCTACAAATAATAAGAAACAGCAATAAGAATCTTGGACACTAATATCCACCACCACACCATCACCGCTGAAATTATACTTCTTTCCTCCCAACCGAAAAAAAGGAACATAAAAAGAAATAAGTGACAGAAGGGTCATAATAATATTACTGCATAAATGTCTATAACAACAATCATAGTAGTAGTTATAATATTTCTGGGGTAAATATTGTAATACAGTTAACAAACACGAATTTCTTATTGTCGTTCTAATGAATATCAATATTGTAATGTTTTGTAACCAACAAAAAAAAGGTAAAATAATAGCAAGTTTACCTTCCATATTAAGTCTCTCATCTGTGCTTTTCCAACCCAAAGTTTATGCAACCATTGCCTCATTTCCTTCTGCCCCAAAGGGTTGCTCATACTCCAGTTATAATTGTAATGGTCTCTATCTTCATCTAGGAATTTCGATAAAAAATTAATTTCATAAGAAAATTTCAGGTTCTCATTATTTAGATCAACTTGGCGTCCAGAAAGTCGAGGCCTCTTCTCTTGCCGACCCACAGCTTTATTCTCAGTATGATTTGTGTCAAATGCTGATATGTTTTTGAGATTTTCATCATCATACAAAGCAAGCGAACCAGCGCGACAAATTCCTTTATGGCGATACCCAGGAGTCAAATCCAAACAAACAAACTCAAAATTTGATGCATTGACAAAGTTTTGTGTGACAGCAGTAGTAGTTTCTAGATTAAGCACACAATGCCACCATCCACTAGGGACAAAAATGGTTTCTCCTGGAAGTTGTGTACATTCAATTGGCTTATCCTCTTCAGCAAGAAAAGGATAAAAATCCAGCCACCACTGCAAAAAGAGTAGAATGAATACGGAAACGAGTCAGTTTAATCAAAATATTTTATACTGGGAGTGACTATGTGAGCCACAATTAATAATACCTGTAGTGATGACGGTGACTCTATGTTGACATCACCATCTTCATCATTCACATGCACATTGACGCCAAAAGGCACTCTACCTGGAGGGTACAGTGCCCATCTGTTTACAGAAATACAGCTTTTTATGCAGTTGAAACAAAAATTTGTCATAGAAGACCACCAAGAACAAAACTTAGGTAGCATACCATAAAACATTATGCCTCATACAAGTGCACAAAAACACAGATACACATACACAGACTCGCATATAGTGGCGGGTTACCTTTTTCTGCCAGAGAGAAGAGTGTTCCAGGCACTCGTAAGGGCCGGATCAACATGCCATGATGCACCAGATCTCTCAGGACCAATAATTAGCCATCTAAAAGGAGGGCGCTGATCTATATCCAATACGTCAAATAGATCTTCTTGAAACAAATGAGGCACACGATAATCTTCCAATAAACCTGGTGCTGCTTCTCCAAACTGAAGAAAGGTAAGATAAGCTGTCTCAAACTACAATGAACAAGTACAAGGACACCCTTCACATAGCAAACTTAAACAGATAACTGCACCTTTTCATCAAAAATGTAAAGGGGATCTTCATCGTGTTGTAGTTTCATGTATGATACATAATCTTTAAATTTCATAGTGATCTTTTTCCTACTTCTTTGAGAGATCTTGAACGGAGTATCCCCATACTTCTGCAATAGCTGATCAGTTGTCCAAGTAGCTCTGGCAGGCCAAGCATCTGCCAGTCCAGTAAGCAAAACCTGTTAATAAATAGACAAGATAATCAGTGAAATCACTGCTCAGAGAGATTTTGTATGTGCAAGGTTAACAGGGAGAAGGATGGCAGCCCTCACAATCTCACATCTTTGGATGAGATGCTGATCCAAAGAGGTAGGAATCACATCCTACAATTATTGGCAAAATATCTAGTAGGAATCACATCCTACAATTATTGACAAAATATCTAAACCCTATGAATTTTTTATATTTCTAATAAACCCACTGATCATTTTTTTTTCAATTAACTACAATAAGAAACAAAAGTACATCTTTTTAAACCATCTTCGATGAAGACGAGTCAACTCATGACTCAGTGACTCGATCTGCTGAACGAGTTGACTTGGTGACTCGGCCAAACTCAGTTGCTGACTGAGTCATCCAGAGTCCTTGGAATTCACCATCCTTTGGGCCATGGAAAGAGCCTTCACCAATACTCCAGATTGAAGCTCCTCCTCAACCTACTGCTCCTAATCCCCTTTCTCCTCAAATTCTCTTAACCGATGATCCCAACCCCAATCTTATCTCCTCTTTCCAAACCAGCAGATCCCCCTCATTCACCCTCGGCTGAGAACCCATCAACTGCTGCTGTAAACCTGTCCCCCATCTCTCCACACAGCAATAAAAGCTCTGTAGCTCAGAATGTTGGACAGAACCATGCCACCATTATGCCCCTCGCACAGCATCAGCCAGAACCATCCATTAACCGTTGTACCCCCCTTGCTAGTGTCCAAGATATCTTTCTGGTCTCCCCCCATCAACCAGAGACCAGCAGAATTCTCCCCCATTAATCAGATTAATTCCCCTCCCACTGTCTATTCTAGAAAACCACCCCTTCCTTCCATGGCCTTGGTGGAAGCCTCACCAAATTCTGTTAATGCTAAACCTTATTTTATAATTCTACCTCCCCAGGAATTGCAATGAACAAATCTGTGGAGTTGAATCAGCCAGAATTTGATGCCGAAGTAGCTGAAAATAAATTTGAAACAGGTGTGGAACAAAATCCAATGGATGTGAGGGGACCAGTAGGATCTGCATAGGCTGAGGAAATTAATAAGATCAGGCATACGATGCAAAAGGAGGCTTATGAAGCTGTTCTCCTTGTTGCTGCCAAAGTTGAAGAAAATTCAAAGAAGGCCCCAGTAGAAGAAAGGAATTTGAAGAGAACAAGGGTAAAGGCAAGGGAGTAGCAACACCACCAAAGAGTAAGAAATGATCATATTATCATGGAATGTGCGAGGAGTAAGAAACAAAAATAAAAGTAATGTTACTAGGAGTACTATATAAAAGAATAAAGCCCATATTGTCTTGTTCCAGGAAACAGAGTTAGAAGAAATGACTGATGCAATCATCAAGGACTTGGTTCCTTTTCAGATACCGTGTTGGCAAGTCATGAATGTTGTGGGCATTGCTGGAAGAATACTTCTTGTTTGGGATTCAAATTACTTTGATGGCAAATGTTTTAGAATTGGTGACTATTCTCTTTATGGAAATGTCTGATTTGTCCAATGGTAAGAATTGGTTTTTGGGAGCCGTTTATGGTCCGAACTCATACACACA
Organism: Aristolochia contorta; assembly: GCA_022405105.1. Taxonomy (NCBI): domain Eukaryota; kingdom Viridiplantae; phylum Streptophyta; class Magnoliopsida; order Piperales; family Aristolochiaceae; genus Aristolochia; species Aristolochia contorta. Next base: position 914,474 of record CM039668.1, on the reverse strand, counting down.
AAGAGCTGCTTTTTGGGATGAACTTAATTCTGCTATCTCTCAATAGAGGAGGCCTTGGCTCTTGAGTGGAGACTTCAATGTCATGAAGTCTAGGTATGAAAAATTTCCCCCAGCCAGAATCCTCACAGCCACAATGAGAAGTTTTGTTGATTTCTTGGAGCCACAGAGTTAACTGGCTTGCCAGCCTCGGGGCAGACCTTTACATGGAGTAATGGCCGTGATAACCCTTCTTTATCAAGGTTGCATAGAATGGCTTCAATTATATCCGAATGTGTGCTGCAAAGTTCTTGGCAAGACTATGTCTGATCATTTATCAATTCTCCTTGACCCCAATTCAGAAAATTGGGGAGGTACTCCATTTAGATTCGAAAACCAATAGCTTGAAGATGAAATTTTGTATCTCTAAGGTAAATGAATGGTGGTCCAAATTTCATATTGAAGAGCTGAATGGGGGAAGTCTTCATGGGAAACTTAAACTTTTAAAAAGGAATTACAAAACTAGTCCAGTTCTAGCAAGGCAGCCCAAGCAGCAGGGAAGAATGAATTAAGCAATCAGATTGATACGCTTGATCGCCTAGAGGAAACCACATTGTTGACTGAAGTTGAAAGGACTGGTAGACTTTCAGCTATGGTGGAATATAACCAAATCCTAAGGAAGGAAGCTATTCTTTGGAAGCAAAGAGCTAAGCACAAGTGGCTCCGTGAAGGTGATGGTAACACTCGTTTCTTCCATGCAATGGCGTCGCATAGAAGGAGAATTAATAAGATATGCACCCTAAATATTGATGGGAATCCTTTCTCAGATAAGGCTATAATTATTGACAACATTGTAAATCATTTCACAAACCTGTTCACAGAGTATTCTCCATCTAGACAACCACTGTTGGGCATTTGTAGCAATTGGATGGCTCCGAATCGCGCTGCCGAGTTGGAGAATCCCTTCTCCTTAGAGGAAATTGATGCTGCTAGGTATGGTTTCCCAAAGGATAAAGCCCCCGAACATGATGGATATGATGGTGAGTTCTTCAATGTTTGTTAGCATATTATTAGAGACGATGTTTTTTTTGAAAGTTGAGGTTTTATTTCATTTAAGAATTACATCCCAAAAAGGGTTACATCAAATTCCTAAGGCGTCCAAACAGTTAGCACTTGCTCATGGACACCCTTTTTAGCTAACTCATCTGCTCTACCATTGGCAGATCTAATTACATGACTCCAAGTTACAACAATGGATGCAAGATCATGTATCTCATTAAAAGTGGAAATATGTCTCCACGAAGGTTTAGAAGCTCTCTTGCACCATGAAATGATGGTCTTCGAGTCGCCTTCCACGTGAAGGGGAACTGAAAGCCCTAAATCTTTATAACATCTCAGACCGTGAAGGAGGCTGACTGCTTCAGCAGTAGTAGAGTCTGAAATGCCAATCGGTGCTGTGTAAGTGAGTAGTACTTCTCCTCTATGGTCCCTGATGAGTCCTCCTACCCCAGAAGGCCCCGGATTTCCAAGTGAGGATCCGTCAAAATTTAACTTATAGGAGGAAGGTGGGGGGGGCAGCCATTGCTGAATAAGTGTAGTACTAGATCTGGCTTCTCTAGCATGTTCAGCCCACGACCTCCAAATTACAGTAGAATCAACACCACAAAATATATCCTGAGTTTTCAACCAGCCAATAATCTGGTGGAGAAGTTCATGACAAAGAACTCCCCAAGGCTTGGCTTCGTTCCGGAATACCCTGTTGTTCCTTTCCCTCCAAATGGCCCAAGGTATGTAACCCATGCAACAATTGTACATAATGCGACCCTTTGTGCCATGCCCAAAATAGCTAATGAGTGGGAGGAAGCCTGCTAGATTTTGTGGGATTACATAATTGACACCGAACATGCCAAGGAAGAAACTCCAAACTTTCCAATTGTACTCACAAAGTGAATGAGAAGGTGATCGGTGGTCTCGACTCAGCCCCACATAGTGGGCAACTGTCGATGGGATTTGAATTCCCCTTCTCGTAATAGGTCCCTGGTTGGAATTTTCCTTCAAGGCAGCACCACATAAAAAGGCCATTTTCCTAGGGCATGAGAGTGCCCAGCAGCAGCTGCCACATGTGTAGCTCTTACCCCTCGGTGAGGCTTTATACCCGGAGCTTTGTCAGATAGCAACCTTTTGAGTGGGGTTTCAAGATGAGTTCATCTTCATTGTGTTTGTTTAAGTATACTTTACTCAAGTGCAGCTAGTAACTCGAGATCTCAAGTGCTTCACAGATCGTTAAGGTTCTTCTAAAACATAGATCCGATTAATATTCCCCAACTGGCCATTTGGAGCAATATCGATATGAGGCAATTTTGGTCTATTGCAACCAAGTATAACCTTGAGTATTTCTCAGCTAAAGATGTGCCTCCAAGCCAAATGTCGTCCGAAAACGAACCTTGTCACCCTTCCACGGCTGAAGGAGATCTTCCGGTTGAAAAAAGGAAAAAATTTTGTTATTTTTTCCAAATGGGGAGGACAATCTGGTTCGACCGGTTGATCCACCTTTGTCTAGGCCTGCTATCAAGGCATTTAGAGACAATCCCTTCCATGTCATGTCTCTTGCTGTATTAAGTTTCCATAGCCATTTCATTAAAAGTGCAGCATTTGTTTGTTTGACCTTTTCGATCCCTAAACCCCATCTTTCTTGGTTGAACAAACCTCCTCCCAATTTATCAAGTGCATTTTTACTTCTTTGCAGTACTGCATCAAAGGAAATTCCTCATTTTTCTTTCAATCACCGCTGCCACCGATGAGGACAATGAAGGAAAGAGAGGTAGTAAGTTGGAATGCCAATTAAGCAAGACTTAATCAAAGTAAGTCTTCCACTTTTGAAAGTAGTCGCCCTTGCCAAGTTCTCGCCTTCTATTTAATTTCTCAATAATCGGGTCCCAAAGTCGTGTTGAAGTTCTACCAAAGTGAATAGAGGAAGCCCAAGGTATGTGGTAGGAAGAGGTCCCACCCTACACCCAAGCATGGCTGCCATCTCTTGTAAAGAATTGTTCTCAATGTGGAAGCCCATGATAGAGGATTTTGCCCAGTTGATTTTCATGCCAGAAGCCATCTCAAATATTAATAATAAACATTTCACCACTCTCAATTGTTTAAAATCCCCTTGCGTAGAAAATAATAGTGTCATCTCGCAAAACTGAACTAACGGAGTACTAAGAAGTTCTCTATCCACAATAGGCTGCAGCCACCCCTCTTCAATTGCAAGATTAAACAAATATCTAAGGCCTTCTCCGGCAATATTGAAGAGCAAAGGAGAGAGCGAATCTCCTTGCCTTAACCCTCTGGATGGTTGTATGAAGCCATGTGTTCCCCCATTAACAAGAATAGAATATCTAGCAGAAGCAATACAAGACATGATCCACTTCCTCCATCTCTTACCGAACCCAAGCTGTTGCATCATACATCTTAGATATTCCCAAGACACTCTGTCAAAGGCTTTCTCAAGGTCTAGCTTTAGAATAACCCTTGGTTCCTGGCTTTGTTTACATTTGTGAATAACCTCATGGGTACATAATGCTGCATCTAAGATGTTCCTCCCTTTGATAAAGGCATGTTGCTCAGGGCTAATTATATGTCCCATAATTCTCTCGTAATCGCCAGCAAGCAGTCGAGCAACCACCTTATAAGAACTACTAGCCAAACTAATTGGCCTGAAGTCGATAACATATTCAACACACTGTTTCTTTGGTACCAATGCAATGAAGGTGGCACCCAAAGCTTTACTTGTCAACCCATTTTGATGGAAGTGCTGCAGGAATTCCATTACATCATTCTTAATAATAGGCCAGCAAGCCTTGAAGAACTCACCATTGAAGCCATCAGGCCCCGGGGCTTTGTCCTTGGGCATGAGTTGACCAGCTGCCTCTATCTCCTCGATTGTGAAGGGAGATTCAAGCGCAGACACGGTCGATTTAGCCAAGGGCAATTGATACCCAAAAGCTTTGGTCCGATTGGGGTATCCTCAAGAAAATCTTGGTAAAATGAGTGGTGATATTTCTAATAATTTCTGATTTATCGAGGTGACCGTGCCATCAATATTGAGAGAGCTGATTCGATTGATTCTTCTCCTTCCCGTGGCAATAGCATGAAAATATTTTGTGTTCCCATCTCCCTCTTGTAGCCATTTGTGCCTAGCCTTTTGTTTCCACATGATATTCTCATGTCTCACAATATTATTGAACTCAATTATTGTTGACATTCTCTCAACTGTCTCTCTATCATTAAGATCTCTTGTCTCTTCAATGCTATCCAATTCATTTATCCGTTGTGTCAATTTTTCCTTCTCATCAATTTGGCAGATTTTTGAGTTTTAGACCAGGCTAGTAAGTTGCTCTTAAGACTTTTAAGCTTTCTCGAAAAGTCTCCCTCCCATTGGGCGTTGATGTCTTGATGTCTCTCCACCATCTATCAACATAGGTGGTGAAATTTTCATCTTCTAACCATTGATTCTGAAATCTGAAAGGTGTGCCTCCCGGTTATCAAAAATGGTATCCAAAGAAGACGGGCCAATGATCTGAAACAGTCTTTCCCAATACTCTACAAGCAACCGAGGATAAAGCTCAAGCCAATCGGAATTACAGCATTTAATCTGTCCAATCTAGAAAGGGTCGGTGGCCTTCTTCTCATTACTCCATGTGAAACTCTTTCCGAGGTAGGAAGATCAATAAGATTAGATGCCCCCAAGAAATCAACAAATCCTCTCATGGTGGCAGTGATTGAAGTGGCTGGAGGATGCTTCTCGTTTCTGGATAGTGTAGCATTAAAATCACCACCTAGTAGCCATGGACCTTGATGCTGTCCCACTGCATTTGAGAGGTCTTCCCAAAAAACAGCCCTTTGTCTATAGGTGGAAGGCCCATAAATCACACCTGTGAACCATACTTTATTGCTAGAGAGATCTGTTACCTCGAAAATTATGTAATAATCACCAATAAGATGATTCTGAACACTAACAAACCGAGGGTCCCAAATACATAGTATACCACCAGCAGTACCCATGGCATTCTTGGCACACCATTCCGGCCTATGGAAAGGCACCAGGTCTCTCTCAACACTGTCTGTCATTTGCTCTAGCTTGGTTTCTTGCAAAAATATTAATTGGCCTCTATTGTTGCTTATCAGATCCCTTATAGCAATTCTCTTACTTGGACTTCTAACTCCTCGTATATTCCAAGATATGATGATCATTCATAAATTTTTTCTAACTCCCTAGCCACTCCTTTTCCTCGTCTTACTTCTGGTTTGTCTTTTGTCACTTTGAGCATCCACTTCACCTCGGGATCCATTATTATTCTGACCCACTTTACTGACAATATTCACCAAAGTTTTGTAGTCCTCTTTAGAAACACCTCCCTTCATTTTCTTAATTTGGGAAAGCCAGGAATGTTTATTTGATTTACGTGTCCTTCCTTGGGCATCAACGTCATACACATCCTCCCTATCCTCCCCACAAACCTCTTCAATTTGAACATCAACTGTTTCAATATTATTCCCCATATAATCTTCTTCACTCGTGGCGCCCTCCTCAATTTGTGCTTGTTCACATAAAGCATTTACTGAATTTGGTGACTGTTTTGATGGGTCATATATTGGTGGGGGTAGAGAGTGCGATTTTTTTCGGGAATAGGCAGTGAGAGGTGAGTTAAATCGGATTGGGGTGATAGGCGAGTTCGTGGAGGGTGAATTGTCATTGACGCTGCTTTCTGGCGTATTCTGACCCCACAAGGTAATAGGATTTTGAGGTGGGCTTGGTGGAGATTGTGTAGAGTGGATAGGAGAAAAGGGTGAAGTTGTAGTGGAGCCGAGAGGTGTATTTGAGGGCTTTGAGACAGAGACAGGGCTGTTTATAGGTTGCTGAGCATTTGCCACTAGGTTAGGAGATTGAATAGGAATAAGGGCTAGCTGAGAAGGGTGGTTGGCAAGAGACTCGGTTTGAAAAGACATTGTTGGGGTCAAAGTTGGTGACTCACCGGAATTTTGGCCCTGGAATAGGGGTGATTGGAGGTCCTCAGCCACACAAAAGCCACCCCATATGTTGAGCGAGAAATCAGTTTCCGAATCATGCATGCTCTGATTGACTCGGTCCAGGTTGACTGTGTTTACACGGCCAAGTTCACCCGAGTCGACTCGGTTTGACTCGATATCAGCTATTTGATGTCTATTAGTGCCCAAATCAGTGCTGTGAGTTTGCCCACCCTCATTTTCTTCACCTCGGTCCGAGTTACATTTGGCGAACTCACCTCCTTCAACCGCTGTCTGACTGCCAATTTTGAATGACGGAATGAAGATCTCTGGTTTTATGCAGATTGCAAAAACCTTTCTCCCCAAATCTAGCTCAGTCCACCTCTCCTCCAAAGGCCATTTATATGGTTTGATCAGAACACGGCCATAAGCCATGTTTCTCCCACTAGTGGTATTCTCGTCAAAGGCAATAATCTCACCCATTTTGCCAGCAAGCAAGCTCAATGCGTCTGCTCCCCACACTTCTACTGGAACACCCCAAATCTGCACCCAATTTGTCACTGGTCCAGTTTCGATAGTTTCCTCCCAAGGCCTAGTGTCCCAGCTAGGTATTTCTTCCGAATGGTCCCATAGAAGCAATTTCTCTTTGGATTCGGTATCTTTAACCTTAATTAGCCAGTCACTTTGCCCTATATATGAAGCAGTTGGCACAAAGTTGAGGGACCATCTATGTTGTATCCAATATTCAAGTTTTTGTGCATTTCCTATGCTCCAATCTGTCTTAATCACCACTCCAAAGTCAAGATCTTTTTGTCTCGATTCCCATTTTCGAGCAAGTCGCCGCATCTTGTCTTACACAGATGATCTTTCTCCGCCCTTACTTATAATCTTCTCCCAACTTTGTTCTTCTCTGATAATCAATTGTATGGGTGCAGCAGTTTCCTCCGTGCGTTGTTCTCTTCTAAGAATCAAATCCTCAAAGGATTTTGCAAAACAGATCTGTGGTGAAACATCATTCAACCCCTTCTGTGGGAGATATAGACGAGCGAGGATTTTTCGATCCCTAAAATGGACAATCTTACATTCCCATGTGGTTCGCTTCAAGACAGAGATGGTGAAAAGCGAGTCTTTCCACCATATATCACGAGAGAAGTATGTATTTGATGTTAGGACCTTCTTCAACTCGAATTAGGAAATTGTCAATGATCTCCAAAGGTATCCGGATAAAAGCCCTCTTCTCTCCGGTCTCAACTTTCAAGACATACCCAATGACGAGCTACGTCTTCTTCAACGGAGAAAGAGGAACTACCAAACTTACATTGCCCCAAACTTCGCATAGTATATAGTCTTCCTCCCTGCTGGCGTCTCCTTCTTTCCACAGTTTGCCAATCGCCTTCGTTATCGTTCCCTCCTCTTCCACCCATCATCATCAATCCTTTAAAAGCAGAATCACAGACCACTTTTTTTTTTTTTTTTTTTTTTTTTTTTTTTTTTTTTTTTTGGTCCGGTTTAGGTGGTCGAACCGGTAAGTCGGGTCGGGTCGGTCCAGACTGAAACGACCTAACTTAGAGCATTCCGAGTTCACTGATCCTGACTCGGGAAGGGGAACGAGTCAACTCATCGCGACTCGTTTTCTTCCCTAAAATGCCTAGGGCTTTCATCGAGTTGTCTTCTTCCACCTGAAAATTTCCACCGCAACCTTCAATCTCTTCTCCACAGTCCACACCTTCTCCGCTCCAACAAGATTTCACAAAATCAAATTACGGGATAGAGACCAAAAGACTTCAATCTGCCGTCGACTTCCAAAACGACCAACGCGAGTCGATTTCGAATCTTCTCTCTTGCTCACACAACACCCCGTCCTCAAACGCCTCTCAGAATCCAAGCTTCGTAGAGGCTCTATTTCTTTTCTGCACTTCGTTACTCTTATTGCCTCCTGTCGCAGCTTCCTGCTTCAAGTAAAAAGAAGTTCCGGACCACTGCACGCGAAGGGAGACTTGCACATTCTTCGGCCTGCGGATGTCTGCCGAGACCGAACTTCCGCTCCTGAAAAAACCATTATTAGAGACGATGTTATTCATCAATTCCAGCATTTTTATCATCATGGCCTCTCTAGCTCAGCTCTTGGTGCTACTTTCATCACACTAGTTCCTAAAAATCAATGTACGGAGTATAAAAATGACTTCCGTCCTATCAGAGCTTAGCAAGTAGCTCATATAAAGTAATTGCTAGGCTTCTAGTAGGAAGGCTACAAAAGGTGATGAGAAACATAATCAGTCCAGAGCAGCAAGCTTTTATTAAAGGGAGAACTATCCTTGATGCTGCCATGAATGCACATGAGCTAGTAAACATTTGCCAGCAAATCGAGGAGCCCCGGGTCGTCCTAAAATTGGATTTTGTGAAAGCGTTTGATAGGATCTCATGGTCTTATCTTAGATCCATGATGACACAATTGGGTTTTGGCAAAAGGTGGATAAGGTGGATCCATCGAGGGGACTTACACAAGGGGATCCCCTATCGCCAATGTTATTTATTATAGTTGTTGAGGGGCTGCGTCACCTTCTTCATATGGCTATGGATGAGGGATGGCTCCAGCCAATTGTGGACAGAGACTCTCCAAGTCCCACTTGTTCAATTCGTAGATGACACCATAATCGTTTATAAGGTCACAATGCAGCAATTAAGAATCATTAAGGGCATCCTAATAATTTTTGAGATTGCTTCGGGGCTGAAGATAAACTGGTCCAAATCTTCAATTATAGGCTTTTCAATGGAACATGATCAAATGAATAATCTTGCTGAGATGCTTGGGTGCAGAATCGTCTCTACCCCTACAAGTTATTTTGTACTTCCTTTGTTTACAGGGAGGGCTCCAAGAAGTTTATGGGATCCGGTGCTTGAGAAGCTGAACCACAAGTTGAATACATGGCAGGGGAAGCTCCTCACTAAGGCTGGCAGGCTAACACTTATCAAAGCTTGCTTACTTGGCATCCCGTCCTACTTTCTATGTTTCTTACACTGCCCTCTAGTGGGGGCAAAGTCTATTGAACAGCTCAAGAGAAATTTTCTAAGGTCCGGCTCCTCTGAGAGATCTAAAATGCACTTAATAAAGTTGCCAATCAAAATGAGATGACGGTTTGGGGATTAGAAGAATCAAGCTAATGTATGAGGCTTTTTTGATAAAATGGCTCTGGAAATTAAATACTGCAGGTAAGGAAACTTGGAAGAGGCTCGTAACTAGAGGACAGAATAATGAACACAGAGAGTGGTGGCTAGATAGAATCAGATCTTGGAGACTTTCCCCAATTTGGAGGCGCAACGTTCCACTCATGCCTATCCTAGCTCAAAATGTAAAAATTCTACCTGGCAAAGGAAATAGAACACACTTTTGGACTGATAGATGGATTGGTGACTCTACCCCTCGCTGAAAATTTTCCAAGACTATTGTTTGATGAGGAACCGAGTAACATTAATTGGCTTCCACTTTTTGGGAGGGAGCTTAGTGATGTTGAGGCTCTTGATTTTGCTGGCTTTCAAGAGGAACTTAATGGAGTGTATCTTAGAAGGGATCATGAGGATGAATTAATCTGGATTCATCATCCTCAAGGGTCATACGTAGTCAGATCTGGCTATGCTTTTCTATCAAATGAAGAGCATTCCCACCTCAAGGCTGCAGCTGCTTGGTCTCTATCCTGCCCAAGGAAGCAACATTTTTTCAGTTGGTGCTGCCTAAGAGGAAGACTTCCTACTCGTGATCTGTTATTGAGGAGGGGAATGCAACTCCAACCAAGTATTTGTCCTCTTTGCAATGCTGAATCTAAAACACTTGATCACCTCCTAGTCCAATGACAATATAGTTGAATAATCTGGACTTATTTCCTCAACAAATTTGAGATCACCCTTGCTGTCCCACAAGATTTACATGGCTTCGCAAGACTTGCTGGCTCTGTTGGTCTCAGCTCAAAAGGAAACTCGATGCTTCAATGTTATTTGGTTTCATTCCATGGATGATATGGAAAGAGAGGAATAACCAAATTTTCCTCAACAAGGCTAAGACATGGTATCAAACATGTGGATCTATTTCACACCAGGTGGTTGGCTGGTTAAAATCAAAAAGGTTTTTAGAGATTTTTTTTTTTTGAAACAATGAAATTGTGCTTTTATTGCCTTTCAAAGAATGATACAAATAATGATAGAGTTACATCAACGGTTACATTCTTTCAAATAGACTTTACAAGGTTACATCAAGAAAAACAAATTAGGAGAGTGGTAATATGTTGCCCACTGCTAGTGTATGTCTGCTTGCACCCTCTTTTGCTAGTTGATCAGCAAGGGAGTTTGCTGATCAAGGAATTATTTTCCATATGATGCTCCAATTCTTGGTTATCTCTGAAATCTAGTCGAAAATCTGTTTGAGCTTCCATGGAATTGATATAGATTGTAAAGCCCAACTTATGGTTAAAAGTAGAGTCTCCTTCAATTATGATAGGCGTTCTTCCTAGAGTTTCTGCAATTCTAATCCCTTCAAGTAAACCAGCTACTTCTGCCTCATTAGAGGTGGCAATACCATGCGGCCCTGAATAAGTGTATATGATTTGTCCATCATTTGAAGTAATTACTCCTCCAAAACCAGCTAACCCTGGATTGCCTTTAGAGGACCCATCAAAATTTAATTTCATCCACCCCTCTGGTGGAGGGGTCATGACCGGTGGTTTGTGCTATTTAAAATAGATGATTTGTTACTTCAAAAAAAAGAATAGATGATTTGTTGCCAATGCTTTCTCATGACAGAAATAGGGAGAGGTGGCATGCCCTTAACTATAGAGGCCCGTAGAAAAATATTTTGTATAACTCTTACAATGAGGCCTCCCAAGTTGGAAGATTTTTTATTAAATGTTCTTTCATTTCTTTCTTCCCATATAATCCACAGTATTGCAGCAATGGCGGCCTTCCATAGTCTTTCCAATCTTAGGGAAGGAACATATTGAAGTCGTTTGGAGAAGGTTTGCATAGGTTCTTGGCATGCTATAGGAGACTCCAAACATAGAAAGAATTGAATCCCAAATCTTCCTAGTAAATGCGCAATGTAGTAGTATATGACTATTTGATTCTTCCTCTTCATCACAAAACTTGCACAAAGAATTGATGATAGTTTGTCCTTTTTTTGTCACATGTAAGGTTTTTCAGAGATATTGATGGTGTTATATTATGGAATTCTTGGACAATACATGCTAGAGAAGGTGAAGGTGAAATTTCAAGAACTCAAAGGGTTCAGAAAACATGTAAGTTGTATAACTAATTATTATTGTTTTAGGAAAGTGGTTATATTATTAAGACTAGGCCATAGCCTGAATACATTGGCAATTTACAAGCTTACGGTGGTTCCCCTACAACGACATTTGGTAGATTAACTCCTTCCTTAGCTAGACTATCTGCAAGACTATTAGCTGACGATGGCTTACAATCAAGACTACAGGTTATTACGTCAATGATCTCCCTAGTCTCCCTAAAATCCTAGATAAATCTCCATGGTGGTCTAGAGATGCCCTTCCCCAAGCTAAAGATGTTCCTCGAATCACCCTCAAATTCCAGCAGGCCGCCCAATCTGTCCTTGAAAATTCTAAGTCCATGGAGTAATCCCATGACTTCAGCATCTAGGGAAGTAGAGATGCCAAGAGGAGCACAATAGGATAGTCTTATAGAACCAGTTTGGTCATGCAAGATCCTCCATACCCTGAAGGACCTGGGTTACCAAAGGATGCCCATCAAAATTCAGCTTTAGCCAACCAGATTGTGGTGGGACCCACTGTACAAGTGCCGGGGATGGCTCAAGAGAGTGCAAACCAGTTGTTTTACAACACAAGTACCAAAGTGATGAGCTACCAATATCCTGAAATTGTTCTAGGTCAGCAAGCCATTTGAGTATTCATTCTTGAGTGCAGCTTGCTCCCAGCTCCTTTCTTTGTCATTGAAGGGCCTTAGATTTCTTTCTTCCCAAAGCCACCATGGAATGAACACAATACAAGCTGCCATCATTAACTTCACCTGAGTGGTTCTGATTTTCTGTGCAAGCTCCTTAGCAAGGCCCTCACGAGAAGGTGGTACGCAGTAATAGAATCTAAGAGACTTGAGATATTCCACCCAAATTCTCCAAGCATAAGGTCAGTATGCTAATAGATGATCAATCGCCTCAGCTTCATTATCCAATATAAGGGACAGTTAATATCACTGACTACCGTTCTTCTTTTCAACATAAGGGCAGCAAAGGACCCACATGCAGCAGCAGCTCGACAAGCCGCGTGAGACTCGCAAGAGTCGCATTAGCAACAGACTGGTGTGAGGCAGACGGCGCCGCGCAGGGGAGCAACCCACGCACGACAAGACGTGGTGCTGAGTGGCAGATGCGATCCTCCACCGCATGTCACGGGGCTGGTGACAGCGGAGGAACTATAGCCTCTGGTCCAACACACATGCGGCTCTACCTCAGTCCCAACGAGATTGTTTAGCCTCGTCCCAGGCTCGTCACCGACCAGAATAAGAGTCATACATGGAGAATACCACCTTGCTCACTCGTGTGCCAGAAGGAATGGATGCAACCGTGAAAGTAAGCAAAGTAAAGAACAACGAGGTTGCGGAAAAATGACTTTGATTACCTTAGAATAGGAGGGAGGGAGGGAAGGAGACGCATGGAAGTTACCTACTTGAGAAAAGAGTCTAACCATTATGGGAGCTGCCTGTTTGGAGAGGACACTTGTCAACATGGAAGTTGCCTGATCATGATAAGGGACGTGTCATTCGAGCTAAACACAGGGATACCTTGGATAGATAGGAATCCTAGTTGAGAGGAGGGGTTTTGTACTTTGTATAAATACCTTAGTACAACTTGTGCAAGAAAGCACCAAGTGGTAGGCATTAAGCAATAGAACATCAAAAAAATTTCCCCTACTATTTGAGTCTCTCTTCCTCTTGCTTTGCTTATTTCATGCACTAGATTGCCACACCCAAAAATTTCAATCTCCAGCTAGAGTGTTTTACCCTAATGTGGGAGAACAACACTTGGAGAAGGCTGACCACCCATTGATGGAATAAGGGTTGGGCTGCACACGGTAGAACCAAGAGCTTTTACGGTTAGGTCGAGTAAAACCACGTGGCACCCAGGGTGGCTTTGACTCTCGTGACTTGCTCGTGTGTCCCCTTTACTGTATTATCCGCAAATTGGGAAATAGGTAAGATTCTTAAGCCCAAGACATGGACAAGCCACCTAACATCAATGCATCCCTTAATGAGGTAAGTAAGCCCTTCCAATGTTAAAGAGTTGGGGGAGATAGGGGTCTCCATATCTCAGACCTCAGGATTCTAGGAAAGATATCCTATGGAGCCACCATTTCTTTGCACCAAAAACTTTTGTTGATGATAAGCGAGGAAGATATCCATTGTCTCCACTTAGTACAAAAGTTCATGACCTTCATTGCGTCATCTAAATAGCTCCAAGTAAATCAGTCAAATGCTTTCTCTATATCAATCTTAATCATGACCCTTGGCTTGCCATCCTTATTTAGAAAATCTATAGCTTCATGCACTAACATTGCCTAGCCCAAATTTTGCCTTAATTATAAAAATCACACTGCTCTCTACTAATTACACTCGTAACACTTTCTTCAACCTTGCTGCCAACACCCGAGACCAGGCTGATTGGTCTTAAGCCATTAATATACTCAACCCCATCTTCTTTGGTATAAGTGCAATTAGAGAGGTACCAATGCTGGCATATTTGATTCTCCTGCTGTAAATCCTCCACCATGCCCACAATATCCTACTCCATGAAGCTCCAAGCTGCCATGAAGAATTCGCCATGAAACCCATCAGGGCCAGGAGGCACAATCAAGATGCATTTTAACAACAACAGACTCAATTTCCTTGCTTGTGAAGTTTGCTTCCAGTACTACCCACTGAGTGTCAGATATGCATAGGAAATGAAGACCATGAAGACATGGCTTAGTGTTGTAGTCAGCAGTATAAAGATCTGAAAAGAAGCTAGTAAGCCCATTAGTAATTAGCAGCCGATCAGTTGTTAACCCCATTAGACTGAAGTCGGGAAGTAAGAGTTAGAGTCACCCTTCATCATTTACCAATACCTAGGCTGTTTCTTTCAATAAATCCTCTCTTTGTGGACTAATCGTTGTAAAAGATTTGATGAGCTATTACGCTAAAAAGAATTCATCATAGGTTAAGTAACTACCTTCCTTGGTTGCATCAAGTCCATCAATATGAAGGCATTGGAGACGTTTTTGGGCAGAAGTAGTAGTATGCGGGAGTTTTACCCAGCTTATTATCTCTTTCAACAACTTCGGCTTCTTTGCAACCACTCCTCCTTTTCCTCAGTGCATGCCCCACCAATCATTAATAAGGTGAATTAGTTCTGGAATTTCAAGCCACTTATTTTCAAACATGAATTGCTTTGGACCCCATGCATGAGACGGCAATAGGCCAATGGTCAGAAATAGCTTTGCGCAACACCCTTCCAGTGGTCTTATAGTTACTTTTATATTGAATTGTGAAATCAGTTTATTAATGGACGAGACAAACATGTGAAGATTCCATATACAGTGTTATAAGACACAACCATCGATTGACCAGGAAAAATGGTAGGTCGGGTCAAAGTGGTCCAGCCAGTTAACCTACCAGTTGAACCATGCTGACATCTTAATGACAAGAAAAAGGAACTTATAGTAACCTACAAAAAATTGCCTCCAAGTAAGGACAGGTCACCTACAAGAAAAGTGGCCTGTGTGTGTTTGTGCGCGCAGGGCGCCCCCACCCCCTCCCCATCTCAGGCCAACGAAGGCCCACTCCCATTTTCTTCCATGTATCGAGAGAAGACGAAGAGGGAAGCAAAACCCTCTGTCCTCTCCTCTCCTCTCCTCTTCCACCTCGTGCATCTAAGCGCACATATAACCCAAGGCCCACCAGGTCGGGCTGGCCTGAATCACAGGTTCAGTGGTCTAATTGCTAAAACCCAGATAGTTAAGAAGTTTTGAGCATTTCCGGATTTTTGCTCGCCGGAATCGGCTCCGGGTCCAAGCCAACCCGGCCCAATTTTCGTAACACTATTTTGTACAAATAAAACACTTCTATACTGGGAGTGCTTTAGTTTGTATTGGTCATATCATTCTTTTTATAAAAGATTTATTTTCCTTATTTTAAATCATTTTCACGATCATATAAAAATTAGGATTTCCTCGCTCATAATTTCATCTCCTCAAGTTATTAGTTAAGGAACCAAAGACAAAGATACTCACAAGAAATACCTATCCCTGGTTCCTTCCCAGAAGCCCTGTTAAAAATACCAAGTTTTATGTTGCCTAAAGATAAAGGAAAGCCACATGGAGATGTGGAATGAAGTGGTGATGGGGAAAGAGACAACCATTTGGACCCCCCTCTCTCTCTCTCTCTCTCTCTCTCTCTCTCTCTCTCTCTCTCTCTCTCTCTCTCTCTCTCTCTCTCTCTCTCTCTCTCTTCCCCATGGAAAATACCACCACCATCCACAAGCTTGAAAATTTAAAAGCTCATAAAAGAACACAAAACAAGCTTTACCGTTTTTTTTGCATCATAGTCACGATAAAACTCATCCAAGGAAATATCTGTTCTTCGCTCCAAAAATCCACTGTTGAAAGAGAATGTCTCTAATGAAGTATTGCATCTGTACCACCTCTTGTAAAGGAAAAAGAATTGAATCCTGCACAACATTGCCAAAGAGCTACATGAGCAAGGCATCTCAGGGATCACCACAACAGCTACATCCACAACTCATCATCACTTAAGCCTCCTCCGGATCTTTTGGAGTCAGACAGAAGAACCCTTTACTTATACTCTGTATCGACTGGTGAACTCAGAGAATAAGGGCATACCACTCCTTTGTATTCGTTACTGATTCTCCCGACTCTCTGTGAGCATGCCACTGTAGGATGAGACCTATAGCAAAGTAACCAAGTTTCCTATGCTTTTCAAACCCAGCCTGAGGTCTCTTGCAAATAATGGTATAAACTATGATGATGAATACTGGAGCTAATTATAGTTATTTAACTTCAAATGGATAAAATTGTCATGATGAATCTGATAGATCAACTGCTATGAGAATATTTGGCTAGACATTCATGCAGTCTCTAATGCTCCGAAACACGAAAAGTTTCAAATTTCAGAAACATAAAAGATCACATCCCTCCCGAGAAAATTTTGCCCGCATTCACAAGACTTATTCCATTGCTCTGCCAAAGGTACAACTTTTAGCAGAGATTTGAAAATTTTCTGCCCAATACATTTTTTGGGTGGAAAATACTTCAGGGTGATAAAGGAACTTCTACCCCCATTTTTCCATGATAAATGTTAGAGAAGAAATATGTATTCAACCTTGTAAAAGAATTATTGACTTAAATAAGACATGTTAAAAATGCTAAAGAGAATTTTACACTGCTCATTACCATCAAAATGCAAATGTTTTCTACAAGACTCTGTGTAGTTCGAAACTTGTTCCCTGAAAATAAGAAATTATCATTTCAAAAGGACAGTTCCGCTTCAGATTTAAACACAAAAAGGAATTGCAAAATCAAATTTAAGATTTGAATAATCACAATGGAGCAATTCACTCAGTACTTGAAGAGTGTTGTCTCTTTCCAGGAACTTCTGTACTCGAGCAGACCCTCAGCACTTTTTAGGCATAAAGTCATCCAGAGTGGCTCTTCATTGCACAATATGTACATGACACTGCAAAAATTTAATGTGGACGACTGAGGAAGATGCCATAGGTCACAATCTGATATTTTCATTCAATCTCATAAAGTAACAGCATGTAAATGGATTTGCGAACATAAAAATAAGAGAGGGATAAAGGGGGACGGAGATATGGAGGGAGGGAGGGGGGAATGGAATGAACGAAAGCAGTATGATGCCAATTATGTTGCAATTAATCAGGTATGGACGGAACCTTTGCCAAATGTATACAACAAGAAATGCATGAACTCAGTAGACGTAACAACTGAAGAGCAAACCATCTCAGTCTAAACTGAAACTGTATTTATCGATAAACAAGACGCGACGTTCTCATCTGGACACTTCAAATTTTCTATTTAGCATGTTTAACAAAATACGATAGATGAACAAATTTGAGACTCGTTATGCATCAATTTCAGTTTTTCTCGTTCCATAATCTCAAAGCTTTCTGAATACGTACAAAATTAATCCGAAATGGTGAGTTTGAAAGAAAAAAAAAATCTTAAAATAGCTGTCAAACCGGTTCCAATTTCGCATCATAAATCCCCATACGATTGCTGCAAGTTGACAGGCATAAGAAAAACCGCCGAGATCAACAGGACAAAAGGTCAGAAGAATATTGTCTGAGAATTTTAAAAGATAATATATGTCCTCTTCCTGCCACACACTCAACATCCTGATAAATTGGACTAAACGAAAGCCTTCTAATTATTGCTTCAAAGATATCAAGTAAACACATAATACCAGCTACTCGCAAGCACGTCGAATAGCAATCAGCGGGAAGACGGAAAAAGACGGAAGATAAGTTGTTTCGGAGCCAGAAATTAGATCAACCTGCTAACACACGAAAGCCGAGCGACGTCTCGAGCAGTGAGATACTCCAAAATGATAGAAAGCAGTTCATCGGGGAGTACTCTGAGATCTCCAAGAGCATCCGGTCTTCGATCTCTCGGTAAGGATTGCGGATTCTCCATCGACGAATGCAAAATTCGATATCGAAACCTCTTTAGAGGATGGTTGGAGCTGGCTTATCGTGTCTTTAGCTTTGGCACGCTGGTTGCGTCGGAGGCGGAAATGCAGATGCGCAGAGGGGAAGAAATTTAAGTATTGGACTAAGAGCGCGTACCGTAACAGGGGAGGACGTAACGCACGTGCGCCGGACGCTCTTGCGCGTGCGTAGACGTATTCCCGCCGCGTATATGACTTATTTTATAAAGTTACGAGAAAGAATAAAGAAAATGCTAGGTGCAATCACGCACAATTGGCGAATCTGAAACGCAGGTGTTATAAAATAAAAAATATTTTTTTATCTTTTTAAGTACGTTGGATAGGTATGTGCTAGGTGCAACTAACATTACTCATAGTTGCACCTTTGTAGTACCGCTCTTATTGGGTTTTAGGGTTTAGAATTTAGGTTAAAAATTTTAAGAAGAAATATTAGAATTTTAAGGTTTC
>CM039668.1:197500-217500 GCA_022405105.1 Aristolochia contorta | reverse complement strand
TCTCTCTCTGATTTCTCTCTAGTCTCGGTTTTCTCTCAAGTTCTGTTTCACTCTTTAATCCTCTCCCTCCCTCTCTCTTTTATCTTTCTCTACCTCTGACTTCATCTTTGATGGTGTGATCATATAGAACCTGAAATGGTTTTTCATGTATGTGGCGTAAAAATAAAATTTTCACCACCCTTCAGAGGTGAAAATTTGAAAGCGCTTTTCTACAAGAGAAAAAAGAAAGTATAAAGGATTATATTTTCTCTTAAGTTGTTCTTGTGCCTTGCTATTTGCTTAGTATAGGACAATTAGCTGTTTGCGTTCTGCTGCATGTTTTATTTTGTGAAGTTATTTCTTTTTTGTCATTCCCTGTCATAGTTTTACAGAAAGATTTTACTGCTGCTACATGCTTTGAGTATTTTGTGGAGAGTTGTAGATATTGTTGTTCCTTATTATGCGGTGGCATGCTTTTTATGCTTAATTTCTTGTTCTATTCACATTTCCAGCAAGTAATGAGATGTTGGTGTTGTCCTTTAGTAATATAGAATGCCTTTTCACTCCTTCAAAATGCTGGTAAACAATTTATCGTTTGCTATCTGATTATCCTTTTACTGATGTGGGTTATTAGTGCTGCAACATTTTCATAAACTTGGTCAAGATTTTGAGAGCAGATGCCTCAGAATTTTTTTCTCAAAGTTCAGGCTACCACCTCACTTCAAATATTTTGGGATCAGATTTGGTGACCAACCAACACAGGTCATTTTGCCACTTCTCTCTATCTCTCTCTCTCTCTCTCTCTCTCTCTCTCTCTCTCTCTCTCTCTCTCTCTCTCTCTCTCTCTCTCTCTCTTTCTCTCTCTCTCTCTCTCTCTCTCTCTTTCTCTCTTTCTCTTTCTCTCTCTCTTTCTCTCTCGTTCTCCCTTTCCTTCACTTCCTTTCTCTCTCTCTTTCTCTCTTTCTCTGTGTATCTCTTTCTCTCTCTCTCTCCCTTTTCTCTCTCTTTCTCTCTTTCTCTCTTTCTCTCTTTCTCTCTTTCTCTCTTTCTCTCTTTCTCTCTTTCTCTCTTTCTCTCTTCTCTCTTTCTCTTTCTCTCTTTCTCTCTTTCTCTCTCTCTTTCTCTCCCTCTCTCTCTCTCTCTCTCTCTTTCTCTCTTTCTCTCTCTCTCTTTCTCTCTTTCTCTCTCTCTCTCTCTCTTTCTCTCTTTCTCTCTTTCTCTCGGATTTCTTTCTTTCTCTCTATCTCTCTCGGATTTCTCTCTTTCTCTCCTTCTCTCTCACTTGGTTTTCTCTCAAATATTCTGATTTCACTCTAAAATTCTCTCCCTCCCTCTATCTCTCTTATCTTTCTCTATCTCTGACTTCATCTCTATCTCTCTCGGATTTCTCAAACTTTAGTCTCTCACTTGGTTTTCTCTCTAACTATGTCTCTTACTTCCTATCAAAATCTGTTTCTTATCTGTACTTCTCTCTCTTTGAATTCTCTCTCTCTCTCTCTCTCTCTCTCACTCTCGGTTTCTCTCTCTTTCTCATTCTCTCTGATTTCTCCATTGTTAAATATTTCTCTTTCTCGGTTTTTTCTCAAATTCTGTTTCACTCTTTAATTCTCTCCCTCCCTCCATCTCTCCAATGGAGAATCCATGATAAGGTCACAGCTGTAGTTGCTCTTCGCCATGTCTGATTTGTAGTTTCTCATACCCACGAGGTCAAATCTTTCAAGGCTATTTTGTTTTCTAGTTGCCTTGTTCCCCACAATTATTAGTTTTCACTGATTATGCTTCTTTATTCATTGTGATAGCCTTCTCTGTCTAGTTAGGTAGGTAGCGAGTAAGGTGCTATGTTAGGAACATCAAAGTCTGATGAATTTGCGGATTGTTATGTGAGTACGAAAAAGTCAACCCTTCTAAAAAAATTACTGTGAAGTTACTAAATTACTATTTCCGTTAGAGGTTGTCATCCGTAGTGTGCATTGCCATTACACCCCTATTTTACTTTTACTTTAGAAAAAAATCTGTGGGTTTTCATAGCCTTGCAGATATTTGGCATGGTGAGTTACCCAATTGAGTATTAAACACTCATTCTTTTCTTTTGTGTAGATTATCTTTCATCAATACCATGGATACGGACTATTTGAATGACAAAAGAGGGATGTATGAGTACAAGTCAAAGCCAGCCCCGTGTCATCCTAGATTTGTTGTTGGAGTCAATTTTTTTATAGATTATGCAAGAGAACGGCTGGGAGTGCAAGGCAATGGTCTGATGCCTTGTCCATGTCGGAAGTGTGAAAATGGACAGAACTTTCACTGTGAGTCTATCAAGGCCCATATAGTCCTAGAGGGTTTTTTCCCACTATACGAAAGCTGGTCATACCATGGAGAGCGACCACAAAATCAGTCCGACATTAATGTGCCGACTGGCCATGGTGAGGAGATGGGAAGGATGTTGGGTAGGTGATGCTTTCATGCACAATGTGGAAGAAGACAATGTTCCGAATGATCCTGATGATGCAGAAGAATGTAAATTTCAACAGTTACTGGAAGAGGCGAAGAAACCGCTATATGGAAGATGTGAGAAATACTCAAAACTATCTTTTATGGTGCACTTATTCCAGTTAAAGTGTTTGAACAGATGGAGCAACAAATCATTTTCAGATGTTGTTTCCCTTCTTAAAGACGTCCTTCCCCCGGATAATTTGCTTCCACGAAGTTAGTATGAGTCAAAGAAAATGATGGCAGACTTGGGATTGAGTTACGGAAAATCCATGCATGTCCGAACGACTGTATATTATATAGGAATGATTTCAAATATCTCGATAAGTGTCCAAGATGTGGATCCACAAGATGGTCTGTCAAGAAAAAAAAGGAGAGTGCAAACTGCTTCAAAGCTTGCAAAAACAATACAAAATAAACAAATGAATGACAAACTTTAAAAATTATTACAATAGCAAATTAAAACGATATAAAATAAACGAATGAATGAAAAAACTTTAAAAATTACAACACCAAAAACACTATAATTAAAATAAACAAATGAATAACAAATCCACAAATCAACGAGAATAACACTCAGTAGAAACAAAAAAAAAACGAAAACAAATCATCAACACTCCTGTAACTTGGGTTGCTTCAGCACTGATACACACCATGCAACCTTCTTCTCCAAAGCAACCAGCAGCAACTTCATTTTGAAAGGGTTCTTCTCGATAGCAAGAGAAGCAGATGAAGTAGTAGCAGTAGTAGTATCAGAGCCGTCATCTTCCTCTTGATGATCCAGTACTAATCCTTGGCCATGATCAGCAAGTAAATACGGCGGGACCTCATCATCAAACTCATCGAAATCAATCCCGCACTCGAGGTAATCAGCTCCCAACATTGCCAGTGCATCAATGGACATGGTCTAATTAAATATGAATCCCGCTCCTATGTATTCGTTCGATTTCTTCTCTGATCTCCTGCTTAAGATCCGTCCAACTGCTTAGGACGTGTCCTCTGGATCGTACGTACGTGTAGATAGATATACCCAAAATGAATTCAGCAGTACTACTGCGGTATTGTATGATATTTATAAGCTCAGACGCCTTGGATGATCACGGGTGATCGATCGATCGAGGAGTTGTAGGTGCACGGCAAACCATTTCTGGAATATATGTTAGATTAATCTCCCCAGGTTTTTGACACGGGCGGCTCCCATTAATTCTACGTGCTTAGCTGGCTAGCGGTGCTGATGCATCAATATCACAAAAAAACGAATCATGGAATGAAAAAAATACATTTATAAGATGATATTGGATGTTGTTTGCATGCATGCATTTTAATTTAATTATATACGTTCGTTTTCTGTGACGGAAGATCGAGAGAAGGTCGCGTTGCTAGCTCGCCGTGGGTTGAATAGAATTTTTTGACGACGACTGTACGTGTTAAATGGTCGTGATCAGGTCAGACGAGACCTCAGTAGTATTTCACGTGTGCTAGAGTGAAAAATATCCTTACATCTAGCTCCTGGTCAATCAAACAACTCTTCATGTACCAAGCCTACTTAATTACGTACGTACGTGGTAATAAGACCAGGTCCAAATTGGACGCCTCCGGCCACAGAAAGGCTGGGACCGTTGTGACGTCATACCAGATCTTTACAAAATGAGTTGTGATAACGCACTGCCATGTTTTACAAAATATGAAGATTTACAACATGACATGGCATCCTCGTTGGCAGTCCAAATTAAAGATAAAGTAGGAACTATTTACCCATTCTTTAGGTAAGTCTAAACCTTAAATCTTATCTTGACTACCAACTAGGCTACATGAAGATGAAAAAACTCACAAAATTGAAATCATTTTTCTAACAAAATAATTGTTGCGAAAATTGAGTGGTAAATATATTAGTATGTTATTTTGAAAAAAAAAACCATTTCTGTATAATTTTCATGCATCGGAGTTCAACCTTAAATCGTGTACCGGATTGGGAGGTCATGAATCATGTACACGTCGATACTGATATTGTAAGCATAACAAGAAAAAGGGATGCCTACAATGTACGTAGAGGATGATTGAAGAGTAATTCTCCATATAGAATACTATCGAGTCAATTCTCACTATACGATACTGTTGGGACGCTCTCACTTCAAAGTAATGATAAAATTTCAAATAATATTTTGGAGTTTGTAGATGTTCGTAATCGATGTGCAGTCAGTACTACTGAATTAAGCTGGTCATGGAAGAGACTAACGAATTGAATCAAAGCGCGACTTTCTACGTATACGTAAGAAGGGGACAAAACGCGGAAGGTTTCAAGTTTCAACATATTTCCTCCTCGCAGTGCCCGTGATCACTCTCCTAACAAAGGAAAAGCTTATAAATATGTGAAGGACTACGACTCTGTTAACAAGACAGACACAGAGCCCGGAGAAAGAAATTGTAAGAGAAGAGCACAGAGAGATTATATTATATTAGACCAGCTGGGAAGGAGCAAGACACACTAACTAGCTACAGAAGCTCCCCAAATATGTCGATTGATGCTCTAGCAATGTCAGGGGCTGATTACGCCGAGTGCGATATCCAGTTTAATGAGTTTGAAATCCCGGAGTACTTGATTTCTCATGATCAACAACGATCAGAAGATCCTGATCAAGATGATCATCACGACGATTCTGGAAGGAGGACGGAATTGTCTCAATCTTGTGACGAAAATTGCATGGTGATGAAGATGAGGTTGGCTGCGTGGGTTTAGAAGGTTGCTTGCTCCATTACAGCAGATCATGATGGGAGCGTTAATTACTTTATTTCATATATGCACGTACGTACGATCAGTTTTGGTTAAAATTCCCTTGTAATTTTTATTCTTTGGAGCAAGTATCCCCCATATGTTAATTCTTTATTGATTTGTAGATTTACGTTTCCCAACCCATGTTAATTCTTTATTGATTTGTTGATTTTCGTTTCCCGGCCCATGTTAATTCTTTATTGAATATTTGTAGATTTTCCGCCACTGATATCAAGTAATTAAGATACTCAAAGAGTCAAATTAATAAAATTAATCTAGAAATATTTACTTAAAACTTGTTAGGATGATATCAGGCCATCAATCGTGGAGGAACCTATCATGGACGTTGATACATGCAAGATCCCAATCACTCACGCGGTAGAATTGTATTGTATTAATGAGCTAATAGAGTTGAGTTTTATAAATATTAGAGATCACAAAGGAAAAGGGTGTTTAGATGAGTGCAAGAGGACTTCAGTAAGTATATATACACAGTTGCATGCAATGACTAAACGGATTCCACTTCTATTTAATTATAAACCCATCACCTGACAAAAGAGTAGTTCATCTTCTATATAAACTCATGAATAGTCAAAAAGGAATTTCTCAATAATATTCCATGTTGTCGTACGTGTATTAATCGATCTGCAGGCGCCGAAGTGATACAATAGGACACGGATTCTTTATTAATCATTTAAGAAAGAACTCTTCCTTGTATATATCAGATTCCGATTTCGATCGTGTAATTAGAGAGCAATTACAATTGTCACGCGCTCGCGAGGTTATATAACCCCCAGATCAAGTACTTGATCTCAAGCTACTTAAAAATTACTCTGGTTTTGATCTCGACGTCGACGTTGAAAAACATCGCTAGCTGGAAAGAAGTTGACAGCGCAGGCCAAAACTCCACAGGGTAATAAAATGACCCACCAGCTGCTCGTACGAGGGACGACCGAGAGGAAGCTGCAGGATCGTCAAGCGATCAAATTACCAAGCAGGAATTACAATAAGCTGGGACCTGCTCGTGTGTCCATCGAAGCTTTGGCCATGGCGGGGGCCGATTACCTCGAGTGCAACATCGAATTCGACGAGTTCGACGAGAGAGTTATCTCCGACGTCTCCCCATATTTACTTGCTGAACATTATCACGAAGGAAGAATTTCGTGTACTAGTAGTATCAATGATCGGGAAGATGATTCTTCTGCTACTTCATGTACTTGTCTTCAGGCCCTCTACGAATGCGAGTCGTCCAAGATGAAGGACGCAGCAGCTCCTTGCCTGGGCTAACAAGGTCACGCCCTCTATAACAGACAGGCAATTGCCTCGTTGATTAGTTACTGTACTAGTACTACTAGTGGTATTCCATCTCTTCACTTTTGTTACTTGATTTTGACGGCCTCCTGCATGCACGCAGCCTGGTAGTTGATTAATGCTGTTTTTCATTGATATTCGCAACCCTGTTTAGTTTCATGAATCTACTTTTCCTGCGGGCGCACACAGGATCCAAACTGGTCCTGTGACTTCCGTTAGTTTTACTGTTTTTCCTGTGAAAAGCTTTCCCTTTTTGCTTTCTCCTATATCTTTTTTTTTTTTTCGAAAGTGCTTTCTATATCTTGAAAAGACTAAATATCTACCCCGTGAGTTCTTTTCTTCCCAGTACGCGCGCTTTACGTACTTCCTGAGGGCTATAAATTATTCCCAGAAGTCCAGATCTAACGACCATGCACCCTCTTCGCAGGCTCAATTCAGTGTAGTAAAAATTACTAAGAGAAATTCTTCAGACATGTCGATCGAAGCTTTGGCCATGGCGGGCGCCGATTATACTGTGTGTAGGTATCGGCCTCCGGCTTACCTTCTGCAAGACGAACAAATCGATAATAGAAAGGAGCTGGAGAGATTCTGTGAATATGGGAATGCGGTGGATGAAGGGAAGATGAAGAAGAGGCTGCAGGCTTGGGTCAAATATGTCGCACACTTGAATGGCACTCCTCTCCTTGAAAGATTGTATCATCTGTACCATCTTTTATTATTTGTTAGTAGCGCTCTAATCTAAATTGTGTTAGGCTCTTCTTACTTGTATTTCAACAAAGCAATACGAGTGTAGAATGTGTTACAGCCGGCAATGCTGATTAGGCTGAACAGAAGGCTACTCTTCGAGTGAGAGGCTAACTCTGGGAAGAATCTGCAAGAATAGGGCAGAAGGACGAAAAAATAGAGAGAGAGAAGTTCCTGTTTCTTCTTTGGTTTTCCCCTTTCTGTTTTACACGCCTTTGTATATTCCTCTCTCGACATCTCATGTGCCATTCTATAAAGCAAAGGAAAGTAATAAATAATATTTCTTACTTTAACTAGGAAGCGACTAAAACATTTAAAACTATATCAATTCAATGTGCATAATCATCCATCCACTTTGGCTTTCTCATCCGTCGCTTTGGGCGAGCACAAATTTCTTCATCATCTATGGTCACAGCAAGGGTTGGAGTGGGACCCTGAAGGTCACTGTGGTTTCCCTCTCTAGCAGCCATGTTCGTATCATTCCCTTCCCCTTCAAACACCACCTTGTCCTCAAGGTGAAAGGTCGGGTATGTAGCAGAAAAATCTTCAAAGACTCCCAAGAAGCTTCCTCAAGTGGGCACCCTTGCCACTGTACCATCACTTGAGTTTGAGGCTTACCATGGACTAGAATAGTGCGAGTTGAGCAGACAGCCATCGAAGTGTCCACTGGTTTGTTGTCTTGACTTGCCGGGGGTAGGTCTCGAGCTAGTTGAGTAGCCGTGCCACGAAAAGGCATGAGGACCGAGACATGGAAAACCGGGTGTATGCGGCTTCCTTCAGGCAGCCCAACGCGATAGGCAACCAGTCCGACATGTTCAATGATTGGGAAAGGCCCATAGAACCGTTTCGAGAGTTTGTGGTGTCGACTGCGGCTGACTAAAAGCTGACGATAGGGCTGCAATCGGACAAGCACCAGATCCCCCACCTCGAAGTTAAGTTCTCTACGGTGAGCATTTGCCTTCTATGCCATCCGGTGTTGAGCAGCCAGTAGGTTTCCCTTGAGGGTGCGAAGGAGGTCATCACAAGTTGCGAGTGCCTCATCCAAGGCTTGGATTGAAATAGAGCCCCAAGTATAGAGAGGAATAGAAGGTGGCGTACGACCATAAAGAGCCTGAAATGGAGACATTTTAAGGCTGCTGTGATAGCTAGTGTTGTAATGAAATTCAGCCCATACAAGGAAGGAAGCCCAGGAAGTTGGCTTGTCTTGAGTGAAGGCACGGAGATACTGCTCTAAGCTGAGGTTAACCACTTCAGATTGCCCATCAGTTTGTGGGTGGTAAGCGCTGCTCATAGAGAGTGTTGTCCCACACAATTCAAACAACTTACACCTAAAGGAACTCATGAATATAGGGTCACAGTCAGACACCACAGATCGGGAAACCCATGATGGCTTACCACTATATCAACAAAAAGAGCAGCAACTTTAGCAGCATTAAAATCTGTTGTTAAGGGCCCAAAATGTGCTGACTTGGACAACCGATCCACTACCACCATGATGACGGTTAAACCTTTGGAAGGAGGAAGACCTGACACAAAGTCCATTGTCACATCTTCCCACACGGCCTCTGGAATTGGTAAGGGCTGCAATAAACCGGCCGGAACTTGAGTAGAGTATTTTATTTGTTGGCAAGTTAGGCAAGAGGCTATGTAAACTTTCACTGAGCGCCTCATGTGGGGCCAAAAGAAATTGGCCGCCAATCTGACCAGTGTGCGCTTGATACCAGCATGACCTGCACTTGGTGTGTCATGGAATTCGCGAAGGAGTTGGTCACACAAAGGTGATTGTGGGTTCACCACATAACGCCCCGAAATAGTAATAAACCATTGTGTACTATATAAAAGTGTGGAAGAATTCCTTGCTGGTATTGTTCATGGAGAGCACGAAAATAAGGATCAGTGGAGTTGGCTTGACGAAGCTGTTGAATGATGTTGAATGTGGGGCCAGAGACAAGAGTGCGTAAAGAGGGATAAATCATAGACAAAGACGGGGGCCACTCACTCGGAACATGAGATAAGGCATCAGCTATTAATTCAGATATAGCACCATCCACTGAAGGCAAAGGACTTCTGTGAAACATAGATGATCGAATGGACTCAAAATCATCACAAAGTGCCATTAGGAATTGAACCAAGTGTACCCTCTCAATATGCTTACGAAAATTTCTGTATCGGCAGTGCAAACAAATTTCGGATCCATAAAAATCAGAAATCGATTGACCTGGAGCTTGCTTTATAGACTGAATATCCATCTCTGACCTGGAGCTTGTTTTATAAACTGAATATCTATCTCAAGTTTATACTACTCAACAAAATTATTTCCTTTATGTCAAGTATCTAAAAATAACCAAGCATCCGTAACATTCTCAAATTTACCAACTTCCAAGCAAAGGGAAGAGGACGAAACAACACAGGCCAACATTGTAATAGTCCGAGAATTATTAATATCCCATTCTTTTATGGTTTTGGAAGTACATTCATCAGTCAATTGACAATCAAAGAGAACATACTTCCATAAATTTCATCCTTTCAAAAAATTACACATAAGGGAGGCCCATTCAACTTAATTTGTGCTATCTAACTTGACGAACACATGTGCATAAGTAGCAAATCCTCAATCAAAAAGCAAAGCAGGCTCAAATTGCAAAGAAAGAAACCCAAAAACCTGATCTGGAATAAGCCTGGGTTGGTTTGGTTTGAGTTGATCCAATCTGCCCCGGTTCGGTCTGAGCAGGCTCAGTTCGGTCTGAGCAGGCCCGGTTCGGTCGAATCGGACCCGGTTCAGTCGGTTGGACCCTGTTCATCCGATTGGACCCGGTTCAGTCGGTTGGACCCTGTTCATCCGGATCGGACCCGGTTCAGTTGGATCAGACCTTGTTCATTCGGATCGTACCCGGTTCAGTCGCATCAGACCAGGTTCAGTCGGATCGGACCTGGTTCAAATGGATCAGACCCGGTTTGTTCATGTAGGACCCGGTGCGGTCGGTTCTGTCGGTTCGGGTCTGGTGCGGTTGGTTCGGTCAGTTCGGGTCCGGTTCGGTCGTGCTACAGTGATACCCTAACTAGGGTTTTATCACCCCCGTGAGGTAGCTCCATCGCAATGCCAGAGATAGAGCCGCGGTGACAATGCGGCACCGGGATGACGACAATGGTGACGCGCGGTGGGATGATGACCGCGGCGGCGGAGACGTGGCGGTGGGACGACTATGACGGCGACGCAGCGGCGGGACGACTATGACGGCGACGCGGCGGCGGGACGACTATGACGGCGGCGGCGGCGGCGGGGCGACTATGGCGGCGGCGCGGCGGGCGACTGGGCGGCGCCGCGGCGGGGCGACTATGACGGCGGCAGCGGCGGCGGGCGACTATGCAGCGGCGGCGGCGGGGCGATTATGGCGGAGCGGCGGGGCGGGACTATAGCGGCGGCGGCGCGGGCGGACTATAGCGACGGCGGGGGCGACTATGACGCAGCGGCGGGGCGGCTATATGGCGACGCGGCGGCGGGGCGACTATGGCAGCGGCAGCGGCGGGGCAGGGCGGCAGCAGCGGCGGGGCGGCGGCGGCGGCGGGGGCGGCGCAGCGGCGGCGGCGGCGAGCAGCGGCGCGAGCGGCGGGCGGCGGCAGCGGCGGGGCAGCGGCAGCAGCGGCGGGGCAGCGGCGGCGACGGCACGCGGGGCGGGGCGGCTGCGCGACGCGACGACGGTTCAGCAATGCGGTGATGGTGCAGCGAGGGGGCGGCAATAGATCTGAAGACGAACGCCGCGACGGCACCAAAAGGGCAGAAAACGAGCTCCAAACAGCTGGTTATAGAACCAAATCCCGGACAACGATGACTAACTCTAGCGGAACAAGCAATGAGGGCAAAAGACCAAAAACGAACCCCTCTATGCTTGCATCAAATCGGACATCCAAAACTGAAATCAAGGCTTCGATCCAAAAATCTGAGGCAAAGATTAAGCATTTGACAAATTTCCGACCCAAACAGGTGGTAAATCGAAAGAAATCGGCGATGGAAGAAACCAAAAAACCAGGTTGAAACCCTAGTTCGGAGTTGGGGAAGATGACAAGTCGGACGAGTTGACTTGTCCGAGTTGAACCCAAATTGTAATGTTTTGAATGCCAAGAGGTTCAGCCACTGCCCAGTATTAATGATTTTAGATAAGAGCCTACTAACAATTGTCTTATTTACAGTGACATGGCATCTCGTTGGCAGTAATAAAGTAGGAGCTATCTACCTATTCTTTAGGTAAGCCTAAACCCTAAACCTTATATAGACTACCAACTAAGCTGCCACCACAACAACCACATCACGATGTAAAAAACATATGGTACTGAAATCATTTTTCTTACAAAATAATTATTCCGAAAATTGAGTGGTAAATATATTAGTGTGTTATATAAAAAAAACCCATTTCTGTATAATTATCATGCATCGGAGTGTTTTTTCTTTAAAAATCGTGTACCCGATTGGGAGGTCTTAAATCATGTACACGTCGATACTGATATTGTAAGCATAACAAGGAAACGGGATGCACATGCGTACAGCGTACGTAGAGGATGATGCAAGCCCGCCCTCCCACGGCCTGAAAAGTGTAGAATATTATTGAAGAGTTATTCTCCATATATTGAATACTATCGAGTCAGCTCTCACTTCACGAGAAAGAAGCAAAAGTAATGATAAAATTTCAAAAGGCACATTTTCGAGTTTTAACATGTTCGTAATGGATGTGCAGTCAGTACTACTGAATTAAGCTGGTCATCGAAGAGCCTAACGAATTGAATCAAAGCGCGACTTTCTACGTATACGTAAGAAGGGTCAAAACGCGAAAGGTTTCAACTTTCAACAATATTTCCTCCTCGCAGTGCCCGTGATCACTCTGATCATCCCAAGCAAAGGAAAAGCTTATAAATATGTGAAGGACTACGACTCTGTTAACAAGACAGACACAGAGCCCGGATCAAGAAATTGGAGGAGAAGAGCACAGAGAGATTATATTATATAAGGCCAGCTGGGAAGGAGCAAGACACACTAACTAGCTACAGAAGCTCGCCAAATATGTCGATTGATGCTCTAGCAATGTCCGGGGCAGATTACGCCGAGTGCGATATCCAGTTTGATGAGTTTGAAATCCCGGAGTACTTGATTTCTCATGATCAACAACGATTAGAAGATCCTGATCAAGATGATCATCATGACGATTCTGGAAGGAGGACGGAATTGTCTCAATATTGTGACGAAAATTGCATGGTGATGAAGATTAGGTTGGCTGCCTCCATTACAGCAGATCATGATCGGGAGCGTTAATTACTGAATTTCAAATATGTACGTAAGTACGATCCGTTTTGGTTAAAATTCCCATGTAATTTTCATTCTTTGGATCTAGTTTCCCCCATATGTTAATTCTTTATTGATTTGTAGATTTACGTTTCCCAACCCATGTAAATTCTTTATTGATTTGTTGATTTTCGTTTCCCGGCCCACGTTAATTCCACGTTAATCTGATATAATGTAATTAAGATATATTTGTCAAATTTTCCGCCTCTGATATTTACTTAAAACTTGTTAGTATGATATCAGGCCATCAATCGTGGAGGGACTTATCATGGACGTTGATACGTGCAAGATCCCAATCACTCACGCGGTAGAATTGTATAGTCTTAATGAGCTAATAGAGTTGAGTTTTATAAATATTAGAGATCACAAAGGAAATGGACGTTTAGATGAGTGCAAGAGGACTTCAGTAAGTATATATACGCAGTTGCATGCAATGACTAAACGGATTCCACTTCTATTTAATTATAAACCCATCACCTGACAAAAGAGTAGTTCATCTTCTATATAAATTCATGAATAGTCAAAAAGGAATTTCTCAATAATATTCCATGTTGTCGTACGTGTATTAATCGATCTGCAGGCGCCGAAGTGATACAATAGGACACGGATTCTTTATTAATCATTTAAGAGAGTACTCTTCCTTGTAAATATCAGATTCCGATTTCGATCGTGTACTTAGAGAGCAATTACAATTGTCAGGCGCGCGCGAGGTTATATAACCCCCCAGATCAAGTACTTGATCTCAAGCTACTTAAAATTACTCTGGTTTTGATCTCGACGTCGACGTTGAAAAACATGGCTAGCTGGAAAGAAGTTGACAGCGCAGGCCAAAACTCCACAAAGGGTAATAACATGACCCACCAGCTGCTCGTTCGAGGGACGACGGAGAGGAAGCTGCAGGATCGTCAAGCGATCAAATTACCAAGCAGGAATTACAATAAGCTGGGACCTTCTCGTGTGTCCATCGAAGCTTTGGCCATGGCGGGGGCCGATTAGCTCGAGTGCAGCATCGAATTCGACGAGTTCGACGAGAGAGATATCTACGACGTCCCCCCATATTTACTTGGTGAACATTATCACGAAGGAAGAATTTCGTGTACTAGTAGTATCAATGATCGAGAAGATGATGCTTCTGCTACTTCATGTACTTGTCTTCAGGCCCTCTACGAATGCGAGTTGTCCAAGATGAAGACTTACGCAGCAGCTCCTTGCCTGGGCTAACAAGGTCACGCCCTCTATAACAGACAGGCAATTGCCTCGTTGATTAGTTACAGTACTAGTACTACTAGTGGTATTCCATCTCTTCACTTTTGATACTTGATTTTGACGGCCTCCTGCATGCACGCAGCGTGGTAGTTGATTAATGCTGTTTTTCATTGATATTCGCAACCCTGTTTAGTTTCATGAATCTACTTTTCCTGCGGGCGCACAGAGGATCCAAACTGGTCCTGTGACTTCCGTTAGTTTTACTGTTTTTCCTGTGAAAAACTTTCCCTTTTTGCTTTCTTCTATATCTTTTTTTTTTTTTCGAAGAGTTCTTTCTAGGCGCTCCTATGCCTTGAAAAGACTAAATATCAGAATGCCCCGTGAGTTCTTTTCTTCCCAGAACGCGCGCTTTACGTACTTCCTGAGGGCTATAAATTATTCCCAGAAGTCCTGATCGAACGACCATGCACCCTCTTCGCAGACTCAATTCAGTGTAGTAAAAATTACTATGAGAAAGTATTCAGACATGTCGATCGAAGCTCTGGCCATGGCGGGCGCAGATTATACTGTGTGTAGAATCCAGTTTGAAGCGTCGGAGACTAATAGAGAGGTCAGGTATCGGCCTCCGGCTTACCTTCTGCAAGACGAAGAAATCGATAATAGAAAGGTGCTGGAGAGATTCTGTGAATATGGGAATGCGGTGGATGAAGGGAAGATGAAGGAGAGGCTGCAGGCTTGGGCCATATCTGTCGCACACTTGGATGGCACTCTTCTCCTTGAAAGATTGTAACATCTGTACCATCTTTTAATATTTGTTAGAAGCGCCTAATCTAAGTTGTGTTAGGCTCTTCTTACTTGTTGTAGTTAGTTTTTAATAGTTTAATGTTTTTCTAGAAAGCAATACGAGTGTAGAATGCCTGTAATTAAGCCTTTGATGTTACCCATAACAGAAATGTGGAAGCAGTAATAAAGTCCCGACTAATTTGCATATTAATTAACCTTCTTGCACGATCTGATTGTGCTGGCGAATTTTCATGAAATAAAAAAAAGAAAAAACAATGTTGATTTCATAAGCCGGATCGAAGGCAAACAAGGTATAATACACTAGAAATCAGAGCAATATTGGTATAATATTATAAGGGATTAGAGAAAACCCTTTTTGCCATAGTATTGGCATTGCCATTGGCAATTTTGGGTCCATGATGTTAGACTTAATAAAAACGGGTTACATGTTATTAATGAGCTAACATATTTATACACATGTTTATAATGGTCAAATGACCAAAATACCCTTTAAGGGTGAAAAGACAAAAATACCCCTACTTTATCTATTCTGACATCCCCCCTCAAAGTCAAGATGGATCAAATTACTACTAAAAAACGGCCCTTCACTGGTGGTTTAAAACCGCAGGTGCAAGCCTTTTAACCGCCGATATACATCTCACCGGCTGTTTAGTTGTTAGAATTTCTGGATGGGCCCGTTGGGCCCACAACTCCACATTGTAATGATACTGTCCGCTCTGGTCTTTCTTTTTCAGATGTTCTCTTTGTTCCTCGCCTGTCTATGAATTTGTTATCTGTTGGTCAATTGTGTGATCTTGGATTTCATGTATTATTTTCCTCTTCTGGATGTCAGGTACAGGATCCGTCAACGAGGGAAGGTACTTGGGACAGCCCGTAAAGTTGGACGGTTGTTTCAAATGGATGTTTTGAATCTTCCATTTGGTGTTGCTTCTTCCTTGCATAGTAGTTTGAGTGTTTGTCATAGTTCCGCTTTTTCACTTTGGCATAATCGATTGGGCCATGTATCTTCAACTACTCTTCGTAAATTGATTAATATGGGCCAGTTAGGGAATGTTTCCTCTGAATTATTACGTTGTGTTAGTTGTAAACTTGGTAAGCATACTGCTTTACCTTTTAATACTAGCTTTGTGCATTCTTTAGCCCATTTTGATATTATTCATTTCGATATTTGGGGGCCGTCTATGGTTCCTTCCATGGGCGGATCTTGCTCCTATGTTGTGTTTGTTGATGATTACTCCCGCTTTGTTTGGATTTATTTGTTACGGACTTGTTCTCCATTTTACGAAACTTATATTGAATTCTCTACCATGATTCGCACCCAGTTTACTAAATCTATTAAAGCTTTTCATTCTGATTCGGAAATTTATATCTCATAAGTTTCGAATGTTGCTTAAGTCACATGGTTCTTTACAACAACTTTCTTGTCCGTATACTCTGCAACAAAATGGTGTCGCTAAAAGAAAACATAGACATATAGTTGAAACTGTTCGCACTCTTCTTTTGTCATCTTCTATTCCAAAACATTCTGGGGTGAAGCGGTTTTGACTTCAGTTTATCTTATCAATCGGTTGCCTTCGGTTGTGTTGAACGGTTCTACACCTTTTCATCAGCTCTATGGTTTGTCTCCTGATTATTCTGCCCTTCGTGTTTTTGGTTGCACATGTTTTTGGTTGCACGTGTTTTGTTTTACTTCCTGCACGTGAACGTGATAAGTTATCTGCTAAATCTGCTATGTGCGTATTTTTGAGCTAAGGTATTGAGCAGAAAGGTTTTCAGTGTTATGATCCACAAAGTAACAAGTTGCGTATTTCATGACATGTTACTTTTTGGAAAAATTTACCGTTCTACTCTTTACCTTCTCAGACATCATAGTCTGATCTTTCTCCTCCTGTTATCTTTGATCTTTATCTGATTCTGTTCCAGGTTCACCAACTGAAACGTCTCTGTCCCCTACGCCTTCTCCCACTGATGCTCCTGTGCCATCTGTTGACCTGCCTCGTCTTCTGCTTTGCCTCCTAGCTTGACGGTGGATTCCTCCCTTGCAGATCCTGCTAGTCAACCTCGGTATCCGTCTCGTTCTTGTCAGCGTCCGGTACGTTTAGATGACTATCATTGTTATTTGTCTGCTCTTAGTTCTATTCATGAACCTTCTTCCTATCGAGAGGCTTCTTCAGACCCTCTTTGGCAGCAAGCTATGAGTGAGGAACCACAGGCTTTGGCCAAGGCTCGTACTTGGGATCTTGTTGATCTTCCTCCTGGTAAGGCTACTATTGGTTGTAAGTGCGTTTATAAAGTTAAAACAAAAGCAGATGGCTCTATTGATCGTTATAAAGCTCGCCTAGTGGGGAAGGGTTATACACAAGAGTATGGTATTGATTATGAAGATACCTTTCCTCCAGTTGCTCGGTTGACATCTGTTCGTCTCTTAATTACCATTGCTTCTGTTCTCCATCGGGATTTGTTTCAAATGGATGTGAAAAACGTTTTTTTGAATGGTGATTTGTTTGAAGACGTTTATATGATGCCCCCACCAGGATTTACACATCCCTCTGGGCAAATTTGTAAACTCTTGTTATTCGACTATCTGTTCGAAAATAATGCAATACGGTTATTGCCAGAGTTCTCATGATTCTGCACTGTTCATTCGTCAAACTTCTCAGGGTATAGTCTTACTCTTGTTATATGTTGATGATATGGTTATTACAGGCGATGATTTGTAGGGCATCTCAGCCCTTAAGAGCCATCTCTGCTCTTGTTTTGAGATGAAGGATCTGGGACGGTTACTGTCTTTTCTTGGTTTAGAGATTCTTCTACTACGTGATGGTTATGGACTCTCTCAGGTGAAGTATGCTTCTGATTTAATTACTCGGGCCGGTCTTTCAGATAACAAGACATATGATACACCCCTGGAGCTTAATGTTAAGCTGAGAGGCACAGATGGTGAGCTACTCTCTGATGCTACACTCTATCGACAACTTGTAGGTGGCTTCATTTATTTAACGATTACTCACCCTGATATCAGTTATGCAGTTCATGTTGTCAACCAAATCATGTCTGCTCCTCGAACTGTTCATTATGCTGTTGTGTTGCGCATTCTACGCTATGTTCGGGGCAATCTGTATAGGGGTTTCTTGTTCTCGTCTGCTTCGTCTCTTACTTTGTCTGCCAATTCTGATGCTGATTGGGCCGGTGATGTCACTGATCATCGTTCTACTATCGGTTATTCACTTTTCTTAGGTGACTCTTTGATTTCTTGGCACAACAAGAAACAAACTACTGTTTCTTGTTCTACTACATAGAGGCTGAATATAGGGTTCTCGCTGACACTACCTCTGAGCTCGTTTGGTTCGTTGGTTACTTCAAGATATGAGTGTTTCTTTGGATTTTGCTACTCCATTTCATTGTGACAATAAGAGTACTCTTCAAATTGCTCACAATGTTGTGTTTCATGAGAGAACCAAACATATTGAGGTTGATTTTCACTTCATTCGCCATCATTATGTTTCTGGTACTCTCACACTACTGTAGATACCCTCTGAACATCAGGTTGCTGATTTATTTACGAAGTCGCTTACTTCTTCGCGATTTCGATATTTATGTTCCAAACTCCAGATGTGCTCTTTTGATCCACCTTGAGTTTGAGGGGGGATGTTAGAATATGTAAAGTAGGGGTATTTTTGTCTTTTTACCTATCAAGGGTATTTTGGTCATTTGACCATTGTAAACATGTGTACAAATATGTTAGCTCATTAATAAGATGTAACCCATTTTTGTCACGTATATCATTAGTCACCGGTGGTGATGACTGCATCAGTAGAACTTCTACCGACGCTTCCAACCGCCGGTGACGAATTTTTTTCACAGGCCGTAAAAACAATGCCGGTAAAAAATTAGTATGCCGGCGGTTTCAAATCGCCGGTGAAAGAAAGCGTACCCAGGCCGGGGAAAGCTCAGAAATGAGCCAAATTGCCTTTTTTTTTTTTTTTCACCGGTGGTTTGTTACCTAAAAACCACCGGTGTATTCGTTTGCATATTTTTGTACTTGACTGGACACTTTTGAAGAGAAACCCGACGAGAGTTTCAAATCATTCAACACACAGAGAAACCTTGTTTACTCTTCTTTAGTCAAAATGTATGAGGCATGAGAAATGATTACATTACTAGCAATTTTCTTTGAAATCTTTTGGTGCATTGGTTTCCGTATTTGCAAACTCCGCATATCCAACATAAACTTTATATTGTCTTTTGATTTCCTGTCTTTGGACAAAATTGTATTCAATATACTTTGACATACATTCTTCTCGACGTCTATGATATCAAAGTTTTGACCGATCAATAAAGTGCTTCAGTATGGAAGTTAAAATAAGTTTTTCTTCCAACCTTCGGGCAGTTGTCGAGCCTCGAATGCATTTATTTTCCCTTGCCAAATACGATATTGTCATATCCTTCCCATTATTTTAATATATCCACACTAGATAGAAGCTATGGAGCACTGTCAAACTCCTCTGTCCCAAAAAATGACCTCTTATTTGACCCCCATGAACTTTATCTGACCTCCATGAGTGATCGGAGGGTAGGACCATTCAGTGCCGCATATAGACACATTTTCGACAGTGGGGAAAAAATTTTGAACCATTATTCAAATGACATGTGGGACAAGATTTATAACCCTTAATACTCCAACCAAACAACATTAAATAAGCAGGGAACTCTAAAATGGCACACATCATAGCAGCCCGCATCAGAAAGAATAACCTGGTTTGTGTGCCATATGTCTTTACGCCGTCTCCCCATAGAACCTTCCACTCATCAATTAAGGGATACAAATAAATGTTAATATTGTTCCCCATTGATTTTGGTCCATCAATAAGAAAAGTCATGAGAAATAACTCTACTTCATTGCCAACCAAGGAGGCAAATTGTAATCAGTTACGGGCCTGAATTGGTTTGTCGCCCGAACCCCCTTTTCTTCTAGTGATGCACACAATGTGACTCTGTAATGAATGAGCTCGATTTTATCCCAAAATGACTAGTCAATTAGGAGGCATTTTGCACAACCTTATTATTGCATATCATTGCTTAAAATTTTACAATGTCGGAGTTTTTCCCTCTTTAATACAATATAAGGGCAGCTAGTATCCCTACTTACCTCCCCGCCTCCCTCACATCAATGAACTTTCTCTGTCCAGATTTCAATTAACTAATTTCTATCTAGATTTCACCAACTTCTTTCATCACCAGCTTTTTAAATGTCAGCACTTAGTCCAGGGAACTGTAATCCACGTCCAAAGAATAAAATATAAACTATGCACATTTCAGTTTCAAACAAATAAGGAGGGCTCGTGATCAAATAGCCTCAGGATA
>CM039668.1:0-190000 GCA_022405105.1 Aristolochia contorta | reverse complement strand
TGCACGTACGTACGATCAGTTTTGGTTAAAATTCCCCTGTAATTTTTATTCTTTGGAGATAGAAATGTTTACTTAAAACTTGTTAGTATGATATCAGGCCATCAATCGTGGAGGGACTTATCATGGACGTTGATACATGCAAGATCCCAATCACTCACGCGGTAGAATTGTATTGTATTAATGAGCTAATAGAGTTGAGTTTTCTAAATGTTAGAGATCACAAAGGAAAAGGATGTTTAGATGAGTGCAAGAGGACTTCAGTAAGTGTATATACGCAGTTGCATGTAATGGCTAAACGGATTCCACTTCTATTTAATTATAAACCCATCACCGGACAAAAGAGTAATTCATCTTCTATATAAACTCATGAATAGTCAAAAAGGAATTTCTCAATACTATTCCATGTTGTCGTACGAGTATTAATCGATCTGCAGGCGCCGAAGTGATACAATAGGACACGGATTCTTTATTAATCATTTAAGAAAGAACTCTTCCTTGTATATATCAGATTCCGATTTCGATCGTGTAATTAGAGAGCAATTACAATTGTCACGCGCGCGCGAGGTTATTTAACCCCCCAGATCAAGTACTTGATCTCAAGCTACTTAAAAATTACTCTGGTTTTGATCTCGACGTCGACGTTGAAAAACATGGCTAGCTGGAAAGAAGTTGACAGCGCAGGCCAAAACTCCACAAAGGGTAATAACATGACCCACGAGCTGCTCGTTCGAGGGACGACGGAGAGGAAGCAGCTGCAGGATCGTCAAGCGATCAAATTACCAAGCAGGAATTACAATAAGCTGGGACCTGCTCGTGTGTCCATAGAAGCTTTGGCCATGGCGGGGGCCGATTACCTCGAGTGCAACATCGAATTCGACGAGTTCGACGAGAGAGATATCTACGACGTCCCCCCATATTTACTTGCTGAACATTATCACGAAGGAAGAATTTCGTGTACTAGTAGTATCAATGATCAGGAAGATGATGCTTCTGCTACTTCATGTACTTGTCTACAGGCCCTCTACGAATGCGAGTCGTCCAAGATGAAGACGCAGCAGCTCCTTGCCTGGGCTAACAAGGTCACGCCCTCTATAACAGACAGGCAATTGCCTCGTTGATTAGTTACAGTACTAGTACTACTAGTGGTATTCCATCTCTTCACTTTTGTTACTTGATTTTGACGGCCTCCTGCATGCACGCAACCTGGAAGTTGATTAATGCTGTTTTTCATTGATATTCGCCACTCTGTTTAGTTTCATGAATCTACTTTCTCTGCGGCGCACACATGATCCAAACTGGTCCTGTGACTTCCGTTAGTTTTACTGTTTTTCCTGTGAAAAGCGAAACCTTTTTGCTCTCCTATATCTTTTTTTTTTTCTAAGAGTGCTTTCTAGGCGCTCCTAAATCTTGAAAAGACTAAATATCTACCCCGTGAGTTCTTTTCTTCCCAGTACGCGCGCTTTACGTACTTCCTGAGGGCTATAAATTATTCCCAGAAGTGCAGATCAACGACTATGCACCCTCTTCGCAGACTCAATTCAGTGTAGTAAAAATTACTAAGAGAGTCTTCAGACATGTCGATCGAAGCTCTGGCCATGGCGGGTGCCGATTATACTGTGTGTAGAATCCAGTTTGAAGCGTCGGAGACTAATAGAGAGGTCAGGTATCGGCCTCCGGCTTACCTTCTGCAAGACGAAGAAATCGATAATAGAAAGGAGCTGGAGAGATTCTGTGAAAATGGGAATGCGGTGGATGAAGGGAAGATGAAGGAGAGGCTGCAGGCTTGGGCCAAATCTGTCGCACACTTGGATGGCACTCCTCTCCTTGAAAGATTGTAACATCTGTACCATCTTTTAATATTTGTTAGTAGCGCTCTAATCTAAGTTGTGTTAGGCTCTTCTTACTTGTTATAGTTGGTTTTTTATAGTTTAATGTTTTCAAGAAAGCAATACTAGTGTAGAATGCCTGTAATTAAGCCTCTGATGTTAACTGTTGCCCAGAACAGAAATGTGGAAGCAGTAATAAAAACCCGACTAAACTGACGACATAGACCTCTAGTTTGCAGATTAATTAACCTTCTTGCACGATCTCATTGTGCTGGCGAATTTCATGAAATAAAAAAAATAAAAAAAAACGAATGTTGATTTCATAAGCCCGAAGGCAAACAAGGTATAATACACCAGAAATCAGAGTAATATTGGTATAATATTACAAGGGATTAGAGAGAGACCTTTTTGGCAGAGTATTGGCATTGCCATTGGCAATTTTGGGTACAT
This sequence comes from Aristolochia contorta, assembly GCA_022405105.1. NCBI lineage: Eukaryota > Viridiplantae > Streptophyta > Magnoliopsida > Piperales > Aristolochiaceae > Aristolochia > Aristolochia contorta. The sequence continues at coordinate 187,724 of CM039668.1, read as the reverse complement.
GAGACGATAAATAAGGTTTCCTTTAGACCATCCAAATATGTATCATTCTGGAGTCACCCACAACATGGAGCTTTCCGCTGAGAGAAGAAAAAGAAGCAAAGATCCGGAAGCCTGGGAAGAGAGGCTCATAATTATAAGCTACGTGAAGTAGAGACCATTTAAACAAATTAGCATACAATTAGTTGTTGATCCTGTTGAGAAAACTACTAAAAACATTATAATGTTTTGAATGCCAAAAGGTTCATCCCACTGCCACTGCCCAGTATTAATGATTTTAGATATGAGCCTACTAACAATTGTCTTATTCATCATGTTTTCTTCCCAAAAATAGAATTTCTGTAGAGTTATCCAACCCAAAATAAAAAAAAATAATAAATAAATAAATAAAGCATTGGATTGCAAAATACTAGTACAACCTGAATAATCCAAATAAACTGTATCCAAAGAATACAATCGCAGATGAAGAAGATACACAAGAAACCTAGAACCAGAAGCAACAAAATACCTGTTAAACCTTGTCCAAACTTGAAAATCACCCCAAAAGATCATCTATTGGACTACCATCGATTGAATCAAGAAGCCCTTCAATGAAATCTTCGTCCTCAGCATCTTCCTCAATATCCGTGTGAAACTCCTCTGCAGCAACCAACTCCTTGATTTCTCTTCCTCCATAACTGCTGGCATATGTCCCTGAAACAAGGCCAGATGCCCAAACAGTTTGTCTTTCCTTAAAAAGCTGGTTCCACAAGAACACTTCCACCTGCACTTCCCACAGTGTTTCAAGTGGCTCTTGAGGTCTGCCAGAACCGAGAAGCTCTTCTTGTTGCATCTGTCGCATAAGTACAATTTCGGGCAGTGGTTTCTTTTGAAGTGGGTTTTCGCACAAATTGCAGATTTCAGAGGGTGGAATTTCTTGTGAGCACGGTTACGGTTGCAACCAGGAAAGGGGCACGAGAACAGGGTCTTAGTAATTATGACGCTTCTACTAGTACGCGATTTACCGGGCTTCGCCAAGGCTTCCAATGTCTTGAACTGCTCTCCGTGCGCCCTCATGTGCATCCTTCGATTTGCGTCCCGCTTGAACCCCTTGCCGCAAATGTCACAGAAGTGGACGTGCTCAGCGAGCAATTCCACCGCGTCAAGCTCGATGATTTCAGAGACATCTCCAGAAACTGGGTCCGTCTCACCTGCCCTCGAATTGCGCATACTCGTCGCCGGAAGCATCTGATTTTCCAGTTTCGAAGACTCCCCCGGATTTCTCCGCGCTACAGGGGTAGAAACATTTTCCAACCCTAATCCGACCGTCTCTTCCACGTTTCTGGCCGAACCCGGCGGCAGACTCGGCTGCTGCAGAGAGGAAGCGACCAAAGCCGCACCATTCGAGAAAATATCGTGAATAGCCGACGTTATCTCCGTGGAAACAAAACAGACCTCATCGTCATTGAGCTGCGATTTCGATTCGATGGACTGGGACAAGAAATCATGGAGGGAATCCATTCTCTGTCGGAGGACCCAGAGGTTAAACAAAGGATCCGGCGTCGATAACGGGTTGACGGGAACGAGAGCCGCCGGCTGTGCGCCGGGAAGGCGAGCGCTTCCCTCAGACGAATCCATGGTGAGAAACAGAGACGAGTGGAAGGGACGACAGAGAGAGAGGGAGAAAGAGAGGGAAAGAAGAAGAGTTAGAGATGGAAAAGAAGCCCGTGGGCGTCTTCTTCTTCGTCGCTTCCAAGTTCCATGGCGTTGACGAGTCTGATGTTTGATGGAAGGAGGAATTTCTTTCTTTAAAGGGTCAAAAATGTTCTTTTCCATATGGAAGGGACACTAATCAAATATCGAGTGTGCTATTATGAGAATTACCAAATTTAATTTCTACATTAGAAATAGGCGTTCTTTAAGTAACCATAACTTGCTTGGATTCAAACGTAACCTGTCAATGTTGCTTCCAAAGTCCAAACCAGCCGAATCATACATCTAAGATCCAGCATAGGGAGAAGTGAGAATGGGGGATTGCACCTCTCCAAAATGTGTAGCAAGAGGCGAAAGACTCAATTATTGCAGGGTGGAATGTCTCATTACTATGGAACCTGTCTTATTTGAAAATTTCATCTTTGAATGAAAACACAAATTATGCCAAACAAAACAGAATGCACTGTGGCAGTGGCTTCAAGAGAACAGTAATGAGGAAGCCACCGCTGAGACGAGGACAATCAACTTGTATACATGGATCAAGTATCACAATTTTGGAGAATCGTTAAGCAAGATCTCCTTTGATTCACATGGACGATCTTTCTCTATCTTTGTGTATCTATTTTATTCTTCAGATGACGCGGGAGCAAAACAAAAATTTCTTCAAACATGTAACTTTCCTCATTTGTGGACATAAAAATGTCAATGCCGAAACTTGGGAATTTATTATACAGATGGGATATCGGGGAGGCTGACTTGCACTTGGGTGACAGCAACTGAATGAATGGAACCTTTAATGCTACCCTCTTGAGAGAATTGGATTACCCACAACATTGCAAAAATTTTCCAGATGGGTTCTTAGTATTCGCAAATTTTGCTCATGGAAAAAATCAAGCTGCCAGCTTTCTCAGCCTTTTCTCAGCTTGAAGTGCTGCCTTTGTTTTGTGGCTCCAGAACTAGGGCATGCTTGAAATCTAAAAAATCACACAAGTGAAAGTGTTAATAGTGAAGAAAATGAGTTACTACCTCCACTAAGTAGAAATTGTTCTATGAAATAAAAGAAATAGGGTTTTTGCATCAGCGATTTTGGGTCCCCAAGATTAAGTCTAAAACTCCCAAATCAGGATTAACACAGCTGGACAATTCGTGAGCAACACAAGGCAGAAAACACCGTATCTGTAACTTCCTTTCACATTGTCCAGAAAGTTTTGCTCAGTCAACCAAATTTTTATAATGCAGAAATGAATAAAGAACAAGGATTTAGCATCTAGTCTCACTCGTTTTAGATAGGAGAAACTGTGGTGTTTTTACCATGCCTAAGCCCACCATGTGGTTGAATGGTCAAGCAACAGAAAAGAAGAATATCAAGTAAAATTGATAGCACAACCATCTTTGCTGATACTTCAGCTACAATTAGTGTATAAAATTAATTTTCTTGTCAAAAAGGCCTCTGGAAGATCTATCAGGGTTTTATCTATCATGCACTCCGTCTTCTTGATTCTCTCTTTTTTACCCATACTATAGACGATACACCGAAAACTTTAGTCCATCTCTTATATTAATGAACTTTATTTCTCATCATATTCCAAAGAAAGAAAATATAAAGCAAAATTTTTACACACCCTACTTACACTCAGCTAATAAAAACTAGATAATGGAAAGAAAATCATAGTTTCCAGATGTATGAATATACATGACATGCTTTATGTAACAGCCAAATACCACAATCATCATAGTAGATACTCAAAAGCAGTAGCAAGATGTGGGCCTTACCATGAGCGGCTTCTTTATAATAAAGGAGCATTTCCCTGGCCGTTCCTCGCCTCAGATATGCTTTCACATTCTGCAGGCAAAACAAAACCCAACTGAGAGAGATTACAAATAAAAATGAACTGTGTAGAGCACCTAATCTCAAAGTGAGACCACAAAAGAAACCCTTGTGGGACATAATCACTAATGACCAAGTCATGAAATTATTGCCCTGATCTGGCCAAATAAAGAAAAATATCCTACTTAAGATCAATGAATTTTAAAGAAGAAGAAAGGTGTTCTATAATCGAAAATCTTGAACTTCATAAGACAGCAGCAACCACAACTTGCCTCTTACATAGAGGATGAACAGCTGCACTGAGTCAGCATAAGAACTTCAATCTTGTTCTTATATTTGTTAACACTAGTTCAATTGAAACAGCCTCCTTCGATGGGAAAAGTTTTACTATGGAACCAAATCATTAACGAAGAAATATAATGCAAATGAGAAACAACAGCAACTAATAAAAATTCAAAACGGAGTGATGCAGACCACAAATGAGCATCACAAAAAATTCAAAACAGAGTGATGCAGACGGCAAATGAGCATCTTCTAGTACAGAATCACATATAGAAACTGCCATTACAAAATATTTACTCACTTTATAATTATAAATCTTGGAAAGATAGAAGAATTAGAGTTTCCAAGATTTGTAGTTCAACCAGAAGGGTTAGTGTAACAATATGAATTGGACTTGTATTCAGTTTTCTGGTTGAAAGAAATCAAAAGCTAGTATATCCTATGATACCAATTTCTATGCAGAAATTTTATCTTTGTTAACTATAGCACATCAGTTTTAGAGCTGCTATCAACTTTCTGCTTCCAAGTGTTGAGCTTTCTTATCGCATAGAAACCAGAACAAAAGTGGCAATAGTATAAGATCAGTAATCTATACTTTACCTAACAGCTCTACTTTTTCCTTTGAAATGGTCAAATGCACAAGGCTTAAACACACACACACACACACACACACACACACAAAAAAAAATAATAATAATTAAATAAATTAAAATATTAAAAAAATTAAAACTAGCCCTGAGCTAATTCAATTGAGGCTTCACCCCACGTGTGTAAGCACTCCACCCTGAGCCAATTTACAACTACACTACTAGCAAAACATAGTTCACTGTCGTGATACATATAGACAATAACAAAGAAGTACAAATTCTGAAAAAAACGTGGAAAAACCACCACCGCTGTGAGAAGAGAATCTTAGCACTTCTTTCCCTTGAGTCTGAACTTTATTCTATTATTCTTTTATTACTTGACCAACAAAAACAGAGGCAAACCCCTTATTGAAATGTCCAATAGAACATCATTTTGTAATTTCACAAGCTTGAAAGAACGAAATAGCCAGGCAACACACCATAATACAACTTTTCCTTTTTGTTTTCCAAAAACTACACTGACAGCAACCATATATGTGTATTGACACTTTTTCATAGTGCAAAATCCCATGCAAATGGTAGCACAAGAACCCAGTTTCTACCTTCTTATCAAGTGAAATTGCTAGTGTGCAATCTGCCTCAGCTTGTTGGAAACTGCACCAATTTTAATCAGTTGGTAAACTGAATGGCAAATTTTAAGAGCACAATCTGCACAAAAACTAACAAATAAACATTTGACAATACCATCCAAGCTCTAAATAAGCAGCTGCCCTGTTAGAATAGTAGGTTGCATTTGTACTATTTAACTTAATAGCTTCAGTGTAAAAGTTTACAGCTTTGTTCCACTGTCTTCCTTTAAATGCAGCATTCCCCTGGAAAAGAACAAGGACAGATAATATGTCAAATGAAGTCTATTGTACAATATATACTTTACAAAAGAGGCTCACTCCAAACGTCATTTATTTATCAACTGAATTAAAAATGAGTAATAAAAAATGTTTCCTACATTTTTTTTTTTTAGGAAGAAAATGTTTCCTACGTTTTCACCAAAAAAGCTAAACTAATAGGTTTAGTCACATAAAAACTGAAATAAATTGCAGAGGAAAAATACTTTTTCTTTCAAAAGTTCTGACGTGTCCATGTCCCCATTGGCATCTGGCAAAAGCACAGAATTTGAGGCAATGCTGACTTGTTCTTGGACAGATGAACGCATGTCCAGAATAGCGTCAAGAAGAAATTTATCAGCTCCATGTGCAGCTATAAATGAAACTGAGATAGGCAAGCCATCATGAGCTCCAAGAGGAATGGTAACCTGGAATTAGGAACTCATAAGTTAAATAAGACTTTGGAAAAATAAATAAACAAATAAGGCTACTCTCAAGGTCCCTTCAAACTTTTCTTTACAAGTTTCTTTCATATGCCAACAAGAAAAAGATAGGTACCTGACAACAGCCTGACATCCCTGCAATACTCAATAATGTTAAGGCTCTATCATGGAACTCATTGGACAGAGTTTTCTTTGAATTAAGTTTAAGAGGGTCGGGTGCTGTTGGAATGACTAGTATTCCTTCATCCTGAGGAAGTAACCAGAAAAATTTAAATTAATAAGAAAAAATTGAACAAAAATATCACAACTAAACTTCAGTTGGCAGATTAAAAAGTTGTATAGAGCTCAAACAAGCTCTACGACACAAGATTCTCATCCCAACATCCTGACACATGATTCATTTGCCTAAATATGCTAATAGGAGTCCCATTATGACAACAGCCATTCAGTGGGAAAAAAGACCTACAGAACTTTAGTGACAAATGCTGCAGGAGCAATTTTGCTAAAGCACATAACAAGGGAAGATACTTAAAGAGAAATGCCACTTATGGTAACAAATCTGGTTAGTCAAAACAAGCCTAAGAGTTTCAATCAAATGCGAATTGAAATGAAGACAAATCTGGTTAGTCAAAACAAGCCTAAGAGTTTCAATCAAATGTGAATTGAAATGAAGAATGAGTGTACCTTCAAGAGACTATTTAGTGCAGAGCGCATTTCAGTTCTGACTTTATAAAAAGACTTAATATTCTCTTGAGTGGAGTTTACTGCAGCAAGAACATGGGTAGAGATATTAGAACCCAACTTGGGTTTCACTGTTTTTACCCATTCTTCATGATTTGATTTGAACTCATATCTGGAAAAAGCAACAGTAGTGATACACGTTGGTCAGCCCACTGACATTAGTTAAACTCCAGAGAATAGGGTGCACATGAGGCATACATGAAACATATTGCTAATTGAAAGTTTAAAATTTCTACATACCCAGCAATTAGAAACCCATCCAAATTATAAGCATTACGGACTAGAAATAAAATGCTCTAGTTCATAAATAAATGTACATATATACACAAACAACTAAGCTATAACTAACCAAGTATGTAAAGTCCCCTAACACAAAATGAATTAGTAGTTATAAATAACAGTAATCACGATAAAATAGTAAATGAACAATATAGACAATTCTGTTTACAATACCTCTGTAGCAATAACATAACACTTGAAAGAGCTTTCAGACTAGAAATTCCTTGCTGCATGTTTCTGTTTCCTACATGAAACTCTTTTAAACTGGGAACATTAGAAGCAATGTACTGGCCAATATTCATATGTTTGGGCTGCTGGTCTGCACATATAAGACAAGCTCACAACATCAAATACTTCACAATCCAGAAAAAAAGCAGAAAAATAGAAACAGATGTGTTGCTCTCTACTCTTAAAAGATCATAGGAAGCATTCTTACATCCAGATAGAATCTCAGTGGCCTTCTTTATGACATGCACAGTCTTCTGTTTTGGGCACCTAGAAAGCTGAAAGCAATCATCTGCAAAGATAAATTGCTTGGATCTTCTAAGCTCAGAATTTGATCCCTGCAGTAATACATGCCCTACCCGCCGCAAAATGGATGGGTCTCGTGCAAACCACCCTGAAATAGACAATCTATTGAGCATTGGTGAAAAACAAAAAGAAAAGAAAATCAGAACAATAGTAAGAAAACTTCTAAAAAAATATAAATCATAAGAAAAAAAGTCGAAAAAGCTAATATAGTTTGTGTGAGCTGCTGCACACAAAACCAAGCAAGTATCATGGCATTGAAACACATAATTAGATTTCTAAGATAAAAAAAAAATTAGTTCATCCAAGGCAGCCAGGCATCAAAGTATATATTGCTTGCTGCAGCATCGATGTACACCTTTGCGTGTCTGAATAAATTATACTTAAAAGAGAGGTTAGTCAACAAGGATTTTAGAATAAGCTGCAGCGGCAGCTTGTGCCAGCTAATATTTGGAAGCGGACAAAAGTTACATGTGAGATTGTGAAATTCAAACTAACTCCTCAGACTGAGGCCACCAACTATATCCACCCCCACCCTGCAATGGGCAGCAAGCTAAACATCCAGCATTTAGGTTTGTTATGGAAGGCACCTAGATGATCATTCCTACTGCCAGAGGTCACTAAAGAATAAATTAACAATATAATAAGTTCATATCAAGAGTTCAAGATTTCCATCATACCTACTGCATCTAAGCTCTGGGAGTTTGCCAGAACACCAATAGTAGAAACTGCACCATGAGAAGGTCGGAAACCAAAGACACCACAGAATGCGGCTGGGATTCGTATGCAGCCTACAGTGTCAGTACCTGCATAATTACATGAATTACAAATACGACCTGTTATATGTATACAACCAAAAACTTTTGCAGCAGGAGACCATAACATAAGCTACTATATCATATGAACAATTACAAAAAGAAGTAATATAAGATATTCTATGAGTAAGCGGGCTAACACTGGGGTTGCAAATAGGCAAAAAATAACTGAAACTTAAACATACCAAGAGAGAAGTCCGCAAGTCCAGCTGCAACAGCCACGGCAGAACCACTTGAAGAACCTCCAGGAATATGTGATACAAATTCAGGGTTGTTTGGGGTATCATAGTGTATATTCTCCCCTGTGATTCTGTAAATGCAGATAGACAGGGGCAAGTCAGAGTAGCTTATATTCGTCTTGCTTTTTGAAATCGGTATACCATTTGGTTGGTAAAGCCCAGAATGCAAAATACAGTTCCTACACCTTGGAAGACTACTCCCAATGAAAAATATCAATTGACATAGCCAAACCCGAATGAATTTGAACCTTATAGAAACAGTAAAACCTCTGCTTGAGGGACTATAAATTTCTGTTTAAAAAAAAAAAAAAACAAAGAAGTCTGCAAAACAAATTAGAATGAAAAAAGAAAAAGGACTAGTTCGTGCAAGTAGATTACAACTCAAAAGGAACACCGAAGACGAAATAACCAACCCAAATGAGAGTTCATCCATGACAGTCTTTCCGACACAAGTAGCTCCATTCTTTAAGAGTAGCGAAACTGCCACAGCCGTTTTGATCGCCGGGTCATGCGTTCTCTCCCAATCCGGATTCCCGAACCCGGTCACATACTCCTTGATATCAAAGCTGCTTCCACCCCAAACAAACACAAAACTTATTTAAAAAAAAAAATCCGAAAACACTCCATAACAAGCTCGCAACAAAACAAAAAAAAAAAATCACACTCATTGGCACGCACACGTCCTTGACAGCAAAGCAGAGGCCCGAGAGCGGGTGACGAGCTGCAGGCGGTGGGGGCTGCGGTGCCGGAAGAATCTCGAAGCGCTGGATGAAAGCTCCGAAATCATCTTTAATCCTGGCGACCTGGCTTTTCTTCAGCCGCCTCCTCGTCTCGGCGAGGATCAGCAGTCCGGCGACGCCGATTCCGACGACGATCCAGACCTTGGAACCGGTTACGTAGACCTTCGCCAGCTTGTCCGAATTTGCAAATGCTCCGGAAGTCCTAAGCTTGGAGCAAAAGTCGGGAATGGCGTAGGGTTTATGAATTATGCTCCCGGGGTTTTACGGTCTGCAAGTTTAAGACGGCGACTAAGTTTATACGCATTTGTATTTTTAGTTAAGAAAACCAAAAATACAGGTCCGTACTATAACCGATACAGATTTGAACTAGAAATATAAATCAAAATAAAGAACGGTAAGGTAAATCTACAATAGAATTTATGATTTCATTATTTATAATATTAATTATTTTAAATATTTGAATATAGAAAATATCTAGAAGATTATAATTATTTTATTTACTTTTTGCGTTATTTCTAGAAAATTTAATATTTTTTATCAATAAAAATATATTTTAAGACCATATATAAATAAAGTATTCTATTCTTGATATAATTTGGGCAGATTTTTTATTTCTATCTTTGATACAAATTATAAGCTATGTAAGTTAGAATTAATTATTTTGAACCAATGTATCACAAATTACTTATTTTAATAATTTTTTTTAAAATAGAATTATTGGTATAAAATTATTTATTATTTTATAAAATTATTATATATAAATAATTTTTAATATCTCTTCTTAATTTTTACTATGTTTTCATATTTACATGCGTTTTTTAGCGTATTTATGTGTATCTGTATTTTGCGTCTCTGATAAGTCTGCAGAATACGCTTAGGATACATGATATGTTTTTGTGGAGTTATATTAAAGAGGACGCTTGATCAAGCAAATGGCCTATTAGCTCAGTTGGTTAGAGCGTCGTGCTAATAACGCGAAGGTCGCAGGTTCGAGACCTGCATGGGCCATAGTATTTTTTTTGTCGGTTGAAATATAACCTATTTAATTTATAACTTTTAGACCCGGAAACATTAAGCATTTTAGCTCAGTTTTTGGTTCAGTTTTTCTTGTATTCACTCTCTCGATCTTATTTCAATTCATAAAACATGGAGTTTCTTTTTATCGATAACCACACTGTTTATTACTTCATCCTCTGCTCCACCGTTGAAGGCATATCCTAGAAAACCTCATCAGCGCCAGCAAGCTAAAGTTTTGGAATCGAAGTTTGAAGTTTACAGGACCATTTATCTTCTTCTCCCATCTCAATATAGAATTTGGTATCGATAAAAGACCTCGGTTTTAAGAATAGTGAATTTAATTAAAGTTGTAAAATATTCCAGAGGAAGGGAGCCCTGTGAGCAGAAGAAGCAGCCACTCCAGGACACGAACCCCCAATTCCCTGGATAACTTTATGCCTCCAGAACAAAGCCACCAAGAATAGATGCCAAAGCATCCTCAGTCTTGAAGCTGAAAGAAGAGGCAAATTATCGATTGTAAAGGGAACGAAATCGAATAAAATGAAGGGTTGGTGGTCAGCGAACTGACGACAAAAGAAAAAAAAACAAAATGAAGAAAGAGAAGATAGGGAGTAGAATCATCGCCGCGGCTGCCACAACGATATGCCTTCCCGAGCATAGATGAGATCATCCTGCTCGTTCGTCTGGAGGAGGAAGAAGGATAAGAAGACCTTAAATAGACGAAACCCTAAATGAAAACCTAAGCGGGACGCTTTTCGTCTTTTTTTTTCTTCCGCTACTACCCCTCGTCTAAAAGATTTTTCGGGTGAGTTTCAAGTTTATGTTATTATGTAGAATAATGCTATGAGTACGAAGGCTGTACTAAAAAATGGCCTTGTTTTCTTGTTCTTGCTGTGATCTATCAGTATTTGTTGCAAGCTTTAAAATGTATGTGATTGATGGTACGGATCAACTGCAGTTGATCTCCATCAACGCATACATTTTAAAGCTTCAACATATACTGATCCAGTACATGCTGAGGATTGTGATTACCAAATACAGATAGATCAGAACAGCAAGAACAAGAAAACAAGGCCATTTTTTAAACTGCTGCTCTTTTTATGTGTTTGGGTTGCAGTTTTGTTCAACAATATCCGGAATATGAAATCCTTTTCTCTTGATTCTGCGTGCTTTTATCAGGAAATCCAAACGAAACAGGAAATGGGTTAGATCAAACCAAGCACAAAAGAGTTTCTGTTTTTCTGGTATTCGCTCAATGAGAAGATCAAAGAGAAACAAACTTCATTCATTAATCAAATAAAATATACTTAGTGCTGATATAGCTTCAGTCTCCGTGCAAATGAAATTAAAACCGGGTATACAATTCGGCTTTACCAACATATTGATGAAATCAAACAATAACAAAAACCTTACAAACAAAGAACGAAACAAAATTTACAGAGAAGAGAGGTAATGGAGATCTGACCTCTACATCGAATTTTCATGATTCATGCTGGCTTGTATCATGTACCGGCTCACCCGGATTTTATGAATAGCTGCAAACTACGTAAGAATTTCCACTATAAAGAAACCTCTTCGATAAGCCTTCATACCCTAAATCGTACAACAACACAAGATATGTCATCTTTACTGTCTCTATTCAAAGCTTCAGCTGTCAGTTGCTTGGCAGCAGATAAAGGATTCTTGACCTTTCTTGCAAGATCGATGGCTTCTTGGTTATCCATGACCTGGACCACACCCACAAGAAAGCAGCAAAGGATTTAAGTAAATGCCGCCACATGAAAAAAAAAATGCATTGGAATCAACATTACACGCCCACATGGGGCCTAGAGAAAAAAGATATATCGAAAAATGGAGAAGGAGAAATGTAAATAAAAAAAAGAAATGGAGAAAGACCTTCCACAAACCATCACTCGCAAGGATGAGAAGTTCAGTTTCATGGTCAATATCTGCTTGATGAACGTCAGGTTCTGAACTTAAGTGTGACTTCAGGCTCTTATCACCAAATGCACGAGAAACCGCTAACTGACCATTGACTCTGGGCACATCTCCTATATAATGTTGTCAAAGTAATGTCAGTGTCTTACAAAAGGAAAAAAAAATGTCGAAAATACCAGTTACTTTGAAGTATGTGGAGAAAAGACAACCAGTTAAGGTCATAAAAAGGTGAGAGGAGAGAAGTTTGAAGCATGTCAAATGCCACTGTGTGTGCAAATGACCTTTAACTGGTATGCGTTCTAAATCACATTGGAAAGGCTCCAACTATTGACTTTAGCCTCCACCAACATATGAAACAACTAAAGTGGCTGACCCAGGAAAAACCCTGAGTCAATTTTATTAATCAAGTGGCATAAAAGTTGAAGTAATTTTTTTTTTTTTTGGAGAGATTGATTCCATTACATGTGGGATTAATAAGTGGCTACAATAGCCTAATACTTCGCAGTCTGAGAGTCTCGAACTCGAGACCTCCTACAACACACCCCTCGGTGTTACCACTGAGCTATGCTCAGGTTCACTAAAAGTTGAAGCAATTTGTAATCAAAGAAAACAATAATTGCAGAAGACGTATCTACCCAAAATTCAACTGGTAGATTCATTTCATAAGAATAGGGTCTGAAGATTCCTACTAGTCTTCGTGTGACTATTAATTTCCAAATTCACGTATATGAACCACATGCCAATAATTTCAATTTAATGGTAAGAATGGAATAGTTATGCATATATACATCATCAAATTCTCGACAGAACTGGCACACTGTCATGCTGCAGTACCAACTGCAACCATGACTCCATTAGGGTGTTTGCCGGTGATGTACAGAGACCATACATTTTCCCTTTTCAGGTTGCCCATGAAAACACCAAATGAGATTTCAATAATTTCTTTTATTATTTTTTCCTTCTACGCATCAATTTGAGTTCCCTTTCAGTGCCTGCTATGACTACACATGCTCCTTGAATGCTATCATCAAACCCCAGTCAGTGTCAACAATAAAAATATCGAGTGCCTCTAAAAGGTTTAAACAAGTTGCAAACTCAAATGCTCAAGTACTGCAGCAAACTCAATGTTTTCACAAAATTTCTTATATAATCTTCGTTTTGGATACTCACATCCCTTTCAAATTCAATCATGATGTAATTATAGAGAATACATCTACAGGGTCCAAACTAAATGCTTAAGTAGTGCAGCAATAGCTTAATGTCTCATCAAACTCAATGGCAATATAGTTTCTTATACTGTTTAACATAATTATTCAATAAGAGAAAACTATCCCATGTCAGTATGCAAAACAAAGTCCCAAGCATGAACAATCAGAGTAGCTTCAAGCTGGTGGCAGTTGACATAAAATTTGTATCACAAATCCATAAATTATTTTCAGCTGAGAATAATGATAGAACCCCATGAGGGGTGTTATATATGTTCATATACCAGATGAAGACCAAAAATGGCATAGATGGAAGTGTAAGAAAGCCATGAAGAGGTTTGGCTCAACAACATTTAAAGGCAAACCTTAATTTACTGCAGCAAAGGCTAAAATGAACAGAACAATAACAATTTTAATAACAAGTAATAATTAAGAATTTCATAAACAAAATAATTACAAATAAGAAGTAATTATCCATGTCACTCAATCACATATGGCGTATTACTGGTCTTCAGTATTGCAAAAGTCTGCAGGTTCCAAGCCACATTGCTCAGTTGCTCAGAGAGAACAAGGTTAATTTCCGCAAATTCTCCTTTGTTACTTCCAATATGATAAGATGGTTACATTTGGTATTTGCTGACACTCTAAAAATTCAACCCAAGCAGTTGATAGTAAACGTTATAGATCAAATAACAAACATATCTCATGAAATATCCAAGAGCTACCCCAACACTTGAACAACAAAGACATGATGCCAATAAATATATAAAAGTCTTCAAGCTCCTAAAGCTACTTATATTAACAATGTCAAGCTCTGGTACTCCCACCAAGCATTTCAAAAGGCAAAGGGTGATAACCACCAGGTGTACTAAGTTAAAATGAAGCTGTGGTGCACCTACATAAGCATTTTGACAAATTAAAGGGTGCTAGGCTTCAGGTATACTAAGTTGTTGATAAGGAAGATCAATATCTTATGCAGCAGGGTTGACTCCTGGCAAAACATGCCCACCCTTCCCTCTTCCCTATCTCAACATACACATGCACAATTGGTTTAGACAAATGCACCTCAATGGTTTGCTTCAATATTTTTACTGTTTAGAACTAGTTATAATGCAACTCCACAAAATGGTGTTCTAGACAGTTTGGGTCATCAATCTCTAACAAACAAGAATGACGAAAGGGCTTGTACAAATGATAAAACATTTCCTAATAGCATGCAGCATATCCACAAAAAGAAGTGACTATAATCTGACCCCAAGTGGTTATAAAGTTTTGACATTTTAGTTAGGGTGCAGGAAATTCTACAAGTGAGAAAACATTCCCCTGACAGCATGTAGTATAACTAGGGGTATAAGTTTTAACCAGACACCCATTCTACCATCTGCCGATTATTAAACAGAACAGAAACAAAAGAAAAATTATTACCTGAATAATAAATGGGTAGCCTGTTTACCTGTATACCTTTTATTATTCAGAACGGAAAAGGAATAGCTTATTCCAAACCCCTTTTCCCGATTACCATTTACCTAAGTGCAAAATGGTCATTATTCAATATATAATACACAACCCTCTCTTATATAGTTACTCAAAGAGTGCATATGCTTATTTGGAGTTTAATAAATTTGACTTTTGGGTGTAGTGTACATTATATTTGACCTTTTTATTTGTTGAAACAGTGTGATAATATTATTATGTATTTTTCCAAGTTTTTTTTATTTTTTTAAATTTTTAAACTTTTTTGAATTTTTTTACTATTTTTATTATTTTTCATTTATCTACCGTTTACTACTCACTTACCTGTCGGAAAATCGAGTACTAGTTTGAAAAGGAATGACTTAGACAATAATCGGAAGAAACAGAAGCAGAACACAGTATGGAAATTGGAAACCATATACGGAATAACCTGTTTTGTTTCGTCTATATACCATTTACACTCCCTAACATAACCACAAGTGGAATGACCAATCGCTATCTGTTGAGTTTAACTGTTTACTTACTGCCTTGTATATTCACCACAAAAATCTTTTCATTTATAGAAAGAAGATTTGGTTATATAAAGTCATTAAACCAAAACCCACAGGATAGAAAGCCCACAAGTGGCTATAGAACCAAAGACCAACAACACATTTTAAGCAAAAAATTCCATTACTAATTAAGTATCTATGGCCAATAATATTTGAATCTGTTTTGATTGAGTCTGTATTGTGACAACGTAGTTATTGTAAAGGTCCTTTTACCGAGTAGAAATAAATTTCTCAAGTTTTTTTGGAAAAACCTGGCATGTTTGAAACGAACCCTCCTCTTGTTTCAATGCTCCCTCGCTCTGTGCTCGGCTCATGGTCAGTGGTCATTTGTCTTGCCTCTCCACCCCTTGAAAGAACTGCTCTAGAATCTCCCACATTGGCTATCCACAACTTTTCGCCATTTATAAGAATGGCAGTTACTGCAGTGGACCCACCTCGTCCCAAATCTGGACTATGAGAAAGAATTGCCTGGTCAGTCCTTTCGTAGGCCTTCTTAATTGATCTATCTGGGTGGGTCCAAAATTCTTCCTAAAAAATATAAATAAATTAATTAAGCAGAATTCATCTCAATATTTTCAGAGTGAGGACATAAACATCTTGAGGATAAGGTTTTATATCAATGAATCTATATGAAACATATGAGGCAATAACTAACTACATGGACCTGCTAGCAATTGCACAAAATGTTACTGTTTGAACGATCATGATCATAGGATGAATGACTTTATACCTACTGTATGAAACAGAACTAAAGATTCACAGTGTACTCTAACAACTCATGTGATCTCCAAAAGCAGAGTATGATCCACCTATGATAACCAAGTGGGTCTCTTTAAATTTTATAGATTTAAAAACTACTACAGCATACCTCCTTTAGAATATTGGAGAACAAGTGCTTTTGTAGGTATGCTGGCACACTATCTCCCAAATGGCCATCAAAAATAGCAAACAATCCAAGCTCGTGACCCTTGACTTGAACAAACTTGGCGACATGATAGTCTTCCATAGGATGATTTGCCTTCCCTTTGATGAGACTGAATCCATAGGTAACCTTCATTGGACCCTGATGATTTCTGCCCTTGCCAGAACCACATGATGAACGTACTCCTACCAGCTAAAGAAAAGAACAAACTTCATATGTGAACTATAGTAATTTTAAAGCTGCTCTAATGGCAAAACTTCATGAATAGAAAAACACAAAAACAACAACCATGATACGCCTCTCATTATAGAGCTAATATCTAACGCAACTTATATATGTCACTATGTTTAACACTATACCCCATAAAACATACAGAAACTAAGTTTTGCAGAAGTTGGAGATAAAAGAACACGACTAAAGAAAGACATTAGCAGAACAATAAAGATGATAGACCACCGAGTACAGAAACCCAGAAGAATTTTATCATGATAAAAGGAGATTTATATTAACTATCCATTTCAAATGGATCCTGCTTGAACCAAATGAACCAAAACTTGGACTTGTCATACAAAAGTGGCAAACGGCATTAAGCGCCAGAAAACTCAGGCTTTCAAAAATAACATATCAAATGAAAACTCTTGAGGTCGTACAGGGAGGAGGAGTAGCACAAATAAATCTCAACGTCGTGTCTAAAAGCACCATAATTCAATTTTAAATTAGAAATGGAAACTAAAGCACTAAGAAAGACCGGAGCGTAAACTTCTTCGAACTCCTCGATTTACATTCCATAGGCAAAACGACAGAATTTACTTTGAGTCTTTTTTAGTTCACCTCACCAGCAAAAGACAGGCATGAATCAGAAAAGTAAACAAGAAAAAGCAAAACCATTTTACCTGAGAATAGGCAGAATTAAAACAGCAGAGCCTATCCATACACATCTCGACCGAGTCGATCCGCCAGCTAAATTCACAACATCCGTGACACCGAAAATGAAAATTCAACAAAACACACCTGAGAAAACTTCAATACATTAACCAATTGTACCCAGCACAAAAAAAGCAAAAAAATGATGTAATTTTTTTTTAAAAAAAAGCAGAAATATCCCATCAACGAGCAGAAGACCCGAACTAGATTCTTCTGGGTTTTCCAAAATTCAATTCACCGATCAGTATGCTGCCGTCTTCCTCCACTAAGCTGAGGCACACAGCAAAAAGAAGGGCCAAAAAAAGAAAAAGCAAAGCTCAACTCCGTATTTCTCCCCTTCTACTCCAACACCAGGAAGGGGAGTAAAATAAAAGACGGAACCCCAAAAGAGCCGCTGAGAATCCTTTCTACAGAGGATTATTGAGTATAGTCAATAAACTAAAAGAATTCCCCGGAGTTGTGCTCTTTGCGACTTTGTAACCGTTTTTGGGTCTTCTTTGTAGTCCAAAGGAAAAAAAGGCTGCCACAGGCAGACTTCCTTCCTGTTGACTTTCCTGTCTTTTGCTTAAATGATAACAAAAACAGATAAATTTAATCTTGACTCTAGCCCAAAATAGGAACGGAAAAAACCCCTGACCCTCCCCCAAATCACATCTTCAGCCTTCTCAAACCCCATATCCACAGTTCCACTCTCTTCTTTTCATTTTTACCAAAAAATTACATTTCTAATTTCTAAAGCTAATTTCTTCATCCCATCTCCAAATTTCATCTTATGTTTTCCATTTTATATTAATGTTTAGATCTATTTTACAGCTCTGGATACTTTTGATGGAGTTCGGTGACATGGGAATGTCCTAACTGTGTTACAAGGCCTACTCAACAAAGGGCTTTGCATATGTTTAAGAGAAGGAACATTTGAGAACTTAAGAAACAGATCCTTAAGCATTGATTACAGTATTATGTTGATGCTTTTAGACCTGGTAACAAATTAGAATAATCTCATGAACTAACCATTAGCGGCAAAGACCTCATATCTTAAAGACTATTCTACATTGCCATAAGCCTGGCTATATAGACCTGGTCATAAACGGCTGTCTATTCTTAGCCCTAACAGTTGACACTAGGGATTCCTACATGAAAGCTGACTTTTCAGTGGTTTTGTTGCAGGGTGACCCGCAGGACCCCTTGGAATCATGACTTGCCCTAGTTGTCCATTCTATTTGTTATTGGGACCAATACGAGTCATTGACTCGGTGAGGTGACTGAGTTTATGTGAGGTAGGTTGTTACCCCGGTCTCTATGACATAGATTGATATATAGATAGATAGATTAATAAATAGATTGAAAGATAGATAGATAGATAGATAGATAGATAGATAGATAGATAGATAGATAGATAGATAGATAGATAGATAGATGAAAAATGATTTCAGTATTTTTGAGTGTTTTCTGTCAGTGTTTTATATTCTGATGTGGCTGTCCTACTGGCAGCCTAGTTAGTAGTCTAGATAAGGTCTAGGGTTTAGGCTTACCTGAAGAATAAGTAGATAATTCCTACTTTATCTCTAATCTCGACTGCCAACAAGGACGCCACGTGACGCTGTAGACCCTCATAGTATAATCTGGCGGTACAGTTATCTTCGCTCTAGATAAATAGTTAGATAGATAGAAAGATAGCTAGATATATAGAGAGAGAATATTTAGTACTTGGGCATAAGGGTCGTCTATTATTTCACTGGTTAAATAATCAAACCTAGAGAAAACATAAAGCATGACTCGATCCTCGTACCTAATTGAGCGATCAAGTAAATGAACATGGAATTTGTAACCCTACACCATTACGGTTTTTAATATGTGTACAGATAGGTGTGTATCCTTTCACATATTGCTGAGAAGTAGAGGGTTCTTTAAATTAATATATAATATGAAAGATACATAAAAAAAAAATATTTATTGCTGTTAGATTATTCTTGTACGTCTAAATTTATGATGTTAGACATTAACATTAAACTCTTTCTAACTAGGATAGTAATCATTTCACCATAGAGGACTCGTGCCTTGAAATGCAGGTTCCGAGCTATATCATGCAATAAATTAGATTGACATAAAATATTGCATAGCGATTAGAAGTGACCAAGAGGTGGAGTATGGATAGACCAAACATCCTTCCATTTATTATATACTCTTGGGTACCAAGCTTTTGCTTATTGAGTGAGTAATTTGATGTAGAGTGTTACCAAAGGCAAGTACCAATTCTGTGTTTTGAAATCATGGCTGTGTGACCTAACTCAACTCTTATAGACAAGAAGTGGAGTTGACTCAGTGGAGTCATACAAGTTACAACCATGTTGAAATTAATCTACATTAAAGAAGAATAGAGCATTGCCCTAATAACATTCTCACTTGGAAGTGGAGGATTTTCTTGTAAAATTAACTAAAAAATTTTAAATGTACTTGTACTAAACTTGCAATTGCTCTAAGATTCCAATGATATATATATATATATATATATATATATACTTTATCAAAGAATAATTTGCATCACTATCTAATTAATGGATATGGTTTTGTCATTCATTGATATAACTAGGTTAAATAAAAATTAATGAACTTCTCTCAATTTACCCAAAACACTTTCAAGCTTCTCTACTTTGACATCTTAAATTATCCAATGTCTTTTTTAAACAAGGTAAAACTGATAAACTTTCTCTTGCTAACTATATGATATAAACTAAGACATTTACCTGGAGCTTATTTACAAGAATTTTTAATGTTGACTCTTGAAAGGTACTTCTCTAATAAAGTAAATACAATGGAGAAAGTAATGATATTTTAAGGTACATCTACTTAGTAAGCAGAAATTAAGATGCACTTAGTCTAATAAACTAATTATTAAGAAATGATTAGATATATTGTTCTATCTTGTTCTCACACGTGGGAAGCACTAAGCTTTTATCTAAAAGGAAAACCAAAGCAAGCATCTACCTTTGGGTCCCACTAAATTTATAAATTTCAAATTGTACCTTTCATTCTAATGGAATATCCTAAAGTAAAGAAGTGTTGGTCACAAATCCCAATATTACCGTCCTTTTTTTATTATAATATTATTATTTTGTTTCATGATATGATTTTCAATATTATGGTAAAGTTTGAGTATCTATAAAAATGTACCACGAGATTAAAAATATGCCACAAAATAAAAAACTATAGCTTAATAGTATAATTATACCATAAAACACAAAATGGAAATGGAGACCATAAATTCCTTAAGTCTATTGTGAATTGGTTGGGTTAATATATTCAATTTTCAAACATTTCATGGGAGACATGCCTTTTATTAGGAGGGAAGGAAATGAAAGTAAAAGTTGGGACCATAGAGACATGCTTTTAGCTTTTTTATAGCTCTCTTAATGGTGGAAATATTCTTAACGCTCTTTTTCTTTAAGCTTCACCGAATCACCTTTCTTTATTAGAATAAGAAAGAACTTTTTCTTTCTATCAACTAATTCTTTTTTTTTTTTTTTGTATCTTAACTTAGATCTTTTACAGCATATACTTGTTTTTTACAAACTTAGTGATGGAGAATTGATGCTAAATAGACAGATTATGAAACTCTAATCGTCAACTTCAGGGCATGGTAACATTGATGGAATTTTTTTTAGTTAGGGATGAAATATTTTGGCTTTTTAAGATAAGCATTATTTAAAAGATAAAAAAGATTCTTGGCGTGTGTGAATGAATGAAATTGGAGTATATATACACGTTACAAAGTTGTTTGGTTAATTTAATGCTTTACTATTTTGTGCATCATTTCCTCAAATTACGTATAAAGTATTAAATTTTCTTTATTATTAGTTACTGATAGTTAAATAATGACTAAAAATATAAATAAACTATTTTTTTTATGAAAAATAGTAAAATATAACTTTTTAACATGCATAAAAAGGTGGCTACTCATACATACTCAATTAAAAAAAACATTGTAATATATATAGATTATAGTGTCCTAATTTGATTCATAAGCAGGTAAATAGAATTACTTTAATAAGTAAAATTACTTTTATATGCAGTATTATTACTGTATTTCAGTACTATTTAAAATCATAAAATGGTAAATCAAAGTTATAATTTTATATAACTTTAATATTTTTGAAAAAATGATCATATTACATTCAAATGTCTAGGGGGTTGGTTTTTGTAAGCAATGCTGTTATCTATCAAGAGAACGAGCCGAACCCATCAACGACAACGAACCGGTAGGTACAAAACCCGGTTCAGTTACCGATCACTTCTTTTGTCGTTTTCGCCGCTCCGCTTCTTCCAACGCAGGGAGAATGAAAAAAAAAAAAAACCGAAGCAGCGTCGAGGCAGAAATCGCCGTACACGCCACGACGCCGCAAAATCCTAACGGACTGCCACGTGTGACGCGGCTTCCTCGTTATGGCTCTGCTGGGCGACACGTGTCCCCCAGATCCTCTTCTTGTTCCTCAATTCTCTGCAAGAACAGAGAGGGGGGGAAGGGAAGAGTCATCTCTTTTGGCGGAACAGTCTTGTGTTTCTCTCTTTCCTTTGGAGGAAGATGGCGAGATTGGTGCCCGTGATGGAGTACTTGAATATCAGTACAGGGGTCGGATCGAATATGTGGGACGACGTTGACGACTCGCCGGAATGGCAGGATGGCATCTTTTACTCGCTTTCTGTGGCGTATGCTTTTGTGGGATTCGTGGCTCTGGTGAGAGTGATTCTCTCTTCCTCTTCTTGATTTGTTAATTCATATCGTTTTCATTTTTGTTTCAGATGTTCTCTTGAGAGTACGTGTATAATTATAATGTTGTTTCTGTTCGCGTTGGAGTGGAAGTTATTGATCATAGATCGTGTTAAATGTGGGGTGTTTGTCTCCGAATCTTATGTATTTGATATATATGCTTCTTGATTACATTGCCGAAGGTAATTACAAGTTTTACTTGATTAAGAACTATGATATAGCTTCAATGGATCTTGAGTCTGAGGTTTGCTATTGGGGCAAATTAATTATACACAAAAAAAATGAGCTACATGGAACTTGAGCGGTGTAGAGATAAGCTTTTGAGATGCGCTTGAAGAAGACCTAAAGCTAGGTTGGTAGAAGAGAATCCTTTTTTAACGAGCCACCTCGTTAAATAATGGGTGTGAATTTGTTTGAACATTCTTGTTTTTCAAGGTCATCCTTAGTGGGATCAAAAACTCCTCCACGGGCAACTAGCATGAGTGCACTTCTTGTGGTACTAGTAGTTGCTGTGTGGGTTGAATGGTTTGAATGGTTTGAACTCAATCTGCTCGTCCCAATGTAAAGTTAGGAAAGTTTCGTTGGATGATAGGAAGCAGGAACATTTTGTTAATTAGTATGAAACGAAGATGAACAGTTAAGTTGGTTACCAACAGTCACAAAAAGGGATGCTCTAGAGTCTGCTTTGTTGTTTAGTGCACTTGAACAGAACGCAAAGGTTTGTGGAACCTCTATATGCTTGACCTTCATTTGTCCTTACTACACGTTGTGAAGTAGCATATATATGAGAAGGCTATGGGAGTAAATGTTGCACAATGATGACTTATGATGCATCTCTCTTGAGGCTATAATTACTGAGGAATTCTCCAGGTGCAACTCTTCCGCATCCAACTACGAGTGCCCGATTATGGTTGGACCACGCAAAAGGTCTTCCACTTGTTGAATTTTCTAGTGAATGGATGTAAGGTTCAATTAGCAAGTTCTTTATGATCTCAATTCTGTCTGAATTTGCCTGTCTGCTAACATGAAATATGCCATTGCAGTGCGTGCTGTCCTTTTTGGACTGTATAAGAAAGTGTTTCTTCTCAAACCGCCAGTGAGTGTCCCCCCCTCTGTCCCATTGATTACTGAGGAGTTGCATTACCAAATTTTAGTTCTCATATTTTTTATTTTCATAAAGTTAAAGAACAGATGTATATGAATTTGCTTTAGCAAATGGTCTTGTGAAATTTAATATGCTGATAGTTATGTAACAATCACCTTGTTTCAAATTCTATGCTATGATTATCTTTTGGCATTTTCTTCAGTCAAATTTCTAAAAGATGTCATCTTCTGATATTTTTTAAAGATGTTTCAAGTATCAGAACTCTTTTATTGATTTTTTTATGGGAAATGGTGACAATATGGCGTCATTACAGGTACTTGGGATGGCTCTGCTAGATGCTCCTGGGCTCCTATTCTTTTCAACTTACACATTACTCGTGCTATTCTGGGCAGAAATTTATCACCAGGTACGTGGTTTGTTTTTTTTTTTTTTTTTGGAATTAGTTTATTCTCCTTAACTAATGAGTATGGCAGTGGGGTTGATATTTCATTTCTGTTATAGGCAAAGAGCCTTCCAATAAATAATCTAAGACCTACATATCTTGCTGTCAATGGAGCTATGTATCTAGTACAGGTACAAGATGCTATATAAACATTTTTTCTCATGATATCAGTGAACAGTTTGTCACTATGGGATAGACGTTTGTCATCACTTGGAAGTGCTTGCTGTTGACAGGTTAGCTTGTGGGTTTATCTACATTTGAATCATGGCAAAGTTGCACTTGAAATGTCTAAGCTATTTCTCTCAGGTCATTTAATTTTAATATTTGTAAAACATGTTTTTGCCATTTAATTGTTTGGTTAAAGTATAATTAATGCTTGACTTGAGTTTGTTGTTTAATTTCCTTTGATCAGTTATTTCCTTCATTGCTGCTGTGGGATTTTTGATATATGGAGGGAGGTAAGAATTTTTTAACCTCACCTTTGTTCTCATGATTAGATGTTATTCAAAATGGCTGTGATCTATGGTTCTTCTTGTGGTATTTTAATTAGCTTCACGTGACAAATTTCAACTTGAAGGTTGTTCATCATGCTGAGGCGCTTCCCTATTGAATCTCGAGGCCGCCAGAAAAAGCTGAATGAGGTTTGGGAACTGGTTTCGTTTAAAAGCTTATGCTTATTAAGTTCAGCATTTAAACCTGCAAAGTTTTGTGTCTAGTACAGTGGTCAGCTCTGAATTGAATCTCTGAGTTAAAGAGTTTGAAATAGCAATTGCCTTTTATGGTCATCTATTGCAAAAAAAGTGGGTGGACAAAAGTTTTTATAAAAAAAGCAGCTAACAAACCCACATGCTTATATGAGGAAATTCAGGGGTGCGACAATCATCTTGGAATGACTTCCAGTATACAACCAGTGACTTGCTATGTCAAAAAAGATTCGTAATAAGAATTGAATATCCTGGATTTCATGTGGTTTCTGGAGTTGAGCATTTTTTATCTTTAAACAGGTTGGCTTTGTTACTGGAATATGTTGCACCTGTTTCTTGATTAGATGTTTTGTTGTAAGTGACCATACTTTTCCTCTTTGCTTGGCTAATCCTTTTTTCTATAATTTTTTGTTTTTAATTTCATTATATCTACTTTATATGCTAGGTTGGTATTTCGGCATTTAACAAGAACACGGACTTGGATGTTCTTGATCATCCCATTCTAAATTTTATATATTACATGGTAAACACCCAACAAAAAATTATGACTTGTATACTTTCTGATACTTAAAAGGTTATTTGTCTTTTTCCGTATCGATTCAGGCGGTAGAGATTCTTCCCTCAGCTCTGGTACTATTTATCTTGAGAAAGCTACCACCTAAGCGCATCTCTGATCAATATCATCCAATCGAATGAGATAATCTGTCGTTAATTGAGTCAGTCAGGTAGTAAACTTTAACACAGAAAGTACCAGAGTGAAGACTATCACAACTTCAAATTCATTCTATCAAGATCTTCCCATTTTTGCAGGGTACCCAAATATATGACGCTAGTTATTCCGGACGCTAGTAGGTAAGTTCCGGGAGGATCCACTGGAAGTACTGGACATTGTACACTTGCTACAATATGATAAGAATTGTTCTTTCGTCCAAAGATCAAACAACTTGTTTCAACTGATTGAATAGTCCTGCCTGATGATACACCGTGTTCTCCTTGCTTCTGCAGAAGAAATGACTCTTATTCTTCCTAGTCTGGCTCTGTTCTGTTCCATTTACCTCCACGCTGGTTTGTACAGAGTATTGATTTTTCCAAGTGCCACTTCTGTCAAATAAGATTCAGAAAGCTGAGACCTTGAATGTAGTGTTGTTTAATTTCTTTTACATGCCTTAGAATTAATCAAGACGGCTAAAGGATTTTAATAATAAATATGTGATGTTTGTAATGTGTTTGTCTTGATCTTTGGCGACTCTTGACTCTCTGGTGGATTTTAGTGCCATTTGTCACTTCGTTGGATAAATTCTTGTAATCTTTATCTGGGTTTGCCGGCAGAGTTAGGCTCTATTCAGCGGCCTGAACAGGTCCCTGAACGCGTCTGTATTTCTTCTGTGGAAATCCGAGATATATTTGTTAATTTAGAGTACACAACCAGGGTAATTAATGCACTTTGTTTCTTCTGTTTGTTACATTCAACTACGGGAAAAGACGGTTTGTTCGGACATTTGGGGGGTTATACATGGTGTATATTGTTGGGTTTTTGCTCTTATGTTTCTGTAAGCATGTGCAGATGGCGTTAAGTGAAACAGATTTGATCTCTTATATTAGTAGGGCCAAATTATAATATTGGCGTTAGGGTTTTGAGGTTTTCTGGGTTTGGAGTACCTATCGTTTACGAAATTGGTTGGGCAAGTAAACTTGGACATGAATTGCTTAGACATGTAAATATTGAACCTAAGTCGATTTGGGGTAATGTGAACCCAGTAGAGGGGATAATGGGATTTTTTTTTTCTGCAGTTAGATGGGCGAAGCCCTTCCCCATCGTGGGGCAACAACCCTTCTCCATTGTGGGGCAACAACCCTTCTCCATTTGGGGCAACAACCCTTCTCCATTGTGGGGCAACAACCCTTCTCCATTGTGGGGCAACAACCCTTCTCCATTGTGGGGCAACAAACCCTTCTCCATTGTGGGGCAACAAACCCTTCTCCATTGTGGGGCAACAAACCCTTCTCAATTGGGGACAACAAACCCTTCTCAATTGTAGGACAACAAACCCTTCTCAATTGTGGGACAACAAACCCTTCCTCGTTATTTGACAACAAATCCTTCCCCATTGTGGTACAACAATCCTTTCCTTATTGTAGGGCAGCAATCCTTTTCGCTTTGTGGGGCAACAATCCCTTCTTCATTGTAGGGTGGCGACCTCTTCCCCATTATGGGGCAGCAACCCCTTCCTCACTGTAGGGGAGCCATCCCTAACCATCGTGGGGCAATAATCCTCTCCATTGATTCACATTGAGGTAAAGGGGTATGTTGCACTCTCCTTTCTCTGAGTCGACAATGGGCTTGGGGAAGGACTCTGGGACTGTGGGAGTTGTTGTCGTCGTTTTCTGAGAGAGGAGAGAAGGGAGTCCCCTCCCAGCCATTCTTGAGAAAAAGGGCCGAGAAATCCGATCCCACGAAGAATTAAAAATCGAAAAACTAATGAAAAAAGTTAGACAAGTGGTTGTCATTTTCCCTTCTCCGAACATTCGGTCGGCTATTCGAAGCAGAAGAAAGGATCAGAATGAGATCTCGGTCGACATTTCGAAGCAGGAAAAAGGACCAGAATGAGTTCTCGGTGGGTAGTTCGAAGTAGAGAAAGGATCAGGATGAGATCTCGTCCTCTCCTGAGGGAAGATTTGGATTAAAATAGGGGTTTACCGAGTTTCACTACGCTCTGCATTCCAGAATATAAGTAAGAGTCCACTACTGAACTCATCGTTACTGAACACGGAGATGCTTCAGTTCACTTCAATCCAAGACTCTTCACATCAACTAGTTAATTTCTAGGTCTGTCTTTCTTGTTCTTTGTTAGCTGAAACAACAAAAGATTCCATTTACAATCCTGCTTGAGCTTAGCATTTCTCGAACTCGGACAATGACTCTTTTGCGAAGAGCATATCCACGAACTGAGTCACAGTATAAAGATCAAAGGCAGAGCTCCTTGCTTGTTGAATTGTGGAGAAGTAGAGATGTCTGTTGTGCCACCTCCATCACCAGCTGGGGTGTCCCCGAACGCCCAAATTGCAGTTTGGGTCTCCCCAAAAGCTCAAAATGCAGCGCTTGGGTCATCTCCTAGACTTCCAAACCGCTTGCCTTCTGCTCTGGAAGAAGGAGGATTCAGTCAATCCTCCATTACCAGAAACAGACGGTTTAGAGTCTCCTACAATGGTTCAGAAGGCAAGGCAGCAAAGCTATCCATCAATATATCGAAATTCAACTGAATAGAACGTTTCTTTTGTTTTCCTGACTGATCCTTCGTGCAAATGACAGGTCTTGGCAGAAACTATTGGCACATTCATTCTCATATTTGCTGGTTGTGCATCTGTGCTAATCAACCAAGTGGCCCAAACAAGACTCACTCCGGTGGGGATAGCAATCGCTTGGGGTTTGGCATTGGTGGTGGCCATCTACTCAGTCGGGCATATTTCAGGGGCGCACTTCAACCCTTCAGTCACAGTCGCTTTGGCTGCCACACGCCGCTTCCCATTCAAACATGTAAAACCATCTTCCATTGAACAAGATGAGTGCGAGATTAGAGATAAAATTCTGTAACTGGACATATATCCAGTTCAAAATATGTGATTCATGTGCCAGTGATTTGGTCTTCCTGCAGGTCCCTGCATATGTTGCTGCTCAAGTGTTTGGTGCTACTCTGGCGAGCTTCATTTTGAAGGGACTGATAGATCACAAGATTCATGCAGCAATGACTTTACCATCTACAGGAACCAGTGATCTTTCAGTAATCGTCTGGGAATTTATTACCTCCTTCATGCTTATGTTTGCTGTGTGCGGGGTGGCCACTGATGATAGAGCAGTATGGTTTCTGCATTTTCATTTCAGAGCTTAATAATGCTGTGGTTTTTTTCATGGCCAAACTGAAAAGGTTAAACCTTTATGTACAGGTGAATATTTTGGCCGGAGTTGCAGTTGGAGCCACTCTGTCGTTTGATGTCTTAATTGCTGGGTGAGGCAGGGAGGGAGATTCATGACTGGTTTGTGTATGTCGATGGGTTGAAATGTCTCTTCCATTATTCACTCATGCATCTTGGCTGTCTCGCAGGCAAGTCACAGGAGCTTCCATGAATCCTGCAAGAAGCATAGGGCCAGCACTAGCAGCAGGGAAATTTGATAGTCTTTGGCTGTATTTAGTTGCCCCTACGCTCGGCACTGTGGCTGCAGCCCTGTTTTATGAGCTTCTTCGGTTGCGGAAATCTGGTCGTCAAATGCTCAAGGCTGTGCGATGATTCTGTCCGTTCTAGCATTTGAACAAATACAAGAATACCAGTAATATGGTCTGGAACATCAATCTGATGTAGACCATTAAAGTGCGAATGATGCCATGTAGATGTAAATCTGGTCTTTTCAACCTGTTAGAACAATGAAACCTGAATACCATGAAAGTGCGAATGATGCCATGTAGATGTAAATCTGGTCTTTCAACCTGTTAGAACAATGAAACGTGAATCATATCTGCCTATGACATTCTACATATATATGCAGCAAGATATCCAAAGACTATGGCAGAAGTTTGTGTATGGTCTATCAATCCACGTTCTGCTCTTAAGACAAACCCACCATCTCTGCGTTCTTTCATGAAAAGCTCTCCGTTTTCAGAGGAATGTTTTGACATATTATTCGTTTGACATAAGAAAACATTTGATGAATGATTTGCGAAACCATCCCTTTGGAAAGCGAAGGGTTCGTGGCATATTTACAAAGTATGTATTTGTGGAAGTTTGCAGAATATGAAGTGCGTATGCGCAAGCTATAGGCGAAAGAGGAAATCCCCAAGTCATATTCGAAGTGGGAGCAGAAATGAAAAACAAAAAAGGATAAGAGAAAACCCACAAGATATACCTTGAATATGCATGAGAGCGACGAGCAAAACTTTAGAAAATACAGTACAAATTTCAAAACGCTAACACAAAACCTCCATGAAAGATGCTTTAGGAGAAAGAGACCACCAGTTTAGTGCTATCGATGCGACTAAATTTTAACATAAAAACCGAGTACTGATGATTTAAGTTATCATATGCGGCAATTCAATTCATTTTAGTGAGTAGAGAAACCGAGAAAGTGCTAGTGTTGCCTTTTGCTTGGCTCAGTGATGGTGTAAACTACGATGAATTGATGATGGTGCTATTTGGTGCAAGCTTCGGTTTTTTCTTAGTTTAGAAATGCTTTGGTAGTAAAACTGCTCTGTTTCTGCATCTTCTTCTACAACTTTTTCTTCCCCTCATGGTTCACATGAAATAAAATTTTCCCAAAGGTATGGTGCTGTATGCTTCACGATTCATGGGTATGATGCTAGCTGGTCTCTCCTTTTTCGAAGAGCTTTCAACGATTCAGAGACCGGGGAATTATCGGATTTGGTCTTGGGTTTACAGGTTCTTTTCTTACGGAGAGAGATTGTTCACATGTTGATTTGGGGTCCTAATCCTAATGGATAGAACTCTGTGAAGTCTTGCTATCAAGCAATTTGCACGTAGGGCGTCTCATTTCGCTTCACAAGTCTACAAGTTTGTTGACACTGTTAACAAAAGGAAGCACCTACTCATGAGTGTCTGCAGAGAGTCGACTCCCTTTCCTCTCCGATTATTGTTGCAAGCAGTAAACTTTTTAGCTGCATCGCATTGTCTTTTCGCATGCCATTTTTATTGCCTTCTTTACCATCTCTATGGAGATTCCCTAGGTTTTACCGTCTTCCTCAGCTGTGCCTAACAAATAATGGTGGTGAGCGCTCTAGGTTCCATGAACAGTTGATCAATCAGAGAGGCACACGAGGTGAACATCCATGTATCTGTATAGGCCATAGTTTAGCTTTGATAAATCATCACTCCCATTCTTGGATGAAAGACCGACCATTCACCCATATTTACCTCCATCAGTCATATTACACATAAGCATTATTGCACTAGCAATACGCGCTGCCTAGAAGTGTCTACTCATTTAGTTCAGATGTATACACAATGCAAAATGATACAGTGCTGGTGGTGGGCAATCCACCCATACCCACAGTTTTTGGCTGGAAGTAGAGGACACTCTGGTATCTGGAATCCTCTTATAGCCTGCGAATGACAAAATGACGGATGGCTCCAACTGAAGAGTAACATGATCTGATAGTTGCTGCTACAAACAGGGACTGACAGCTGACCTTCAGATTTTTATTTTTCTCCAATGGCAGGTGACCAGATATATAAAGGACCTTCAGCATTCTTTCAGGACACTCAATCCCTTAACACGAGCAATAGAAGTTACTATACACCATATGATACAGAGAGGTGACTGAGCAAAATCTCTATCACATTAGTTTGGAGATTTGTGGTCTGCGGTCGTGAAGCTGTGGCATCATTACCATCCCATGAGAAGATTAGGATTTATATCCAATGGCTACACTCCAGCATCTGTTTAGCCAATAGCATTGGGTGGCACTGCGTTTTCCACTTCCCAGCCTCGGGGCCTGTCAACAAGTATTATTGGTTGCAAGATTAGCATATGGCATTGCAGGTAGAGAGATAAACCTTTGAACAATGGCAATTATGGATTAGTTTCTCAGAAAAATAGTCCAGATTGTCTCATATGCAACTCTACTTGTAAAGGAATACTGCTCGAGTCATTTTTTCTGTTTTATACATCATTGCATTCAATTATAAAAAGTACAAGATGTGTTTTCACCAATACGGCCTCTCATATTGCCCCGAGCATATGTTATGCATGAACTCCTAAATAAAAAAAGTGGTCATACAGAAGGGGCCACCAAAAGTGGCAGCAGTTAACTCTGTATAGCTAGGAAACTGGGACAAGCATTACTGTTTACGAATGTATGAACTTCAAGGAATAGCAACAGAGTAGGAAAGGTCAT
This sequence comes from Aristolochia contorta, assembly GCA_022405105.1. Lineage (NCBI taxonomy): Eukaryota > Viridiplantae > Streptophyta > Magnoliopsida > Piperales > Aristolochiaceae > Aristolochia > Aristolochia contorta. The sequence goes on along the minus strand of CM039668.1, from coordinate 156,721 downwards.
AGAATTTATAACACCAACGCCATATGAAGTATGTTTAAGTTTAATTGGGCTATAAAGATGAAAGATGCTTGTAAAGCTTACGCAGCACGTCAATGCAGCTTACCCCGTTTGTGAAAGCTGTCTCCAGTTCATTACTTGGTGAGGATGAGGATACCTTGCTAAATAAGGTGAGCTGCTACTGAGACCTGTTTCCTCATCTACAAACTGTTCAGACTGACTTGAAGTTGCTGGAGACCATACTGGCACCAGGCCTCCATCTCTCTCTCTCCTTCTCCCTCCACTATTACTTGATGACTCCTCAATGAACTCTGGAATATGCAGATGGCCAATTATATTTCTGGTCATATGCGGTGCTCTTTGGTTTATCACTTCTCTTTGAGGTTCTGCTCCAACATTTACATTTGATGGCACTTGTGGTCTACTATCTTCAACTGAGGCTCCACTACTCATGGAAGGTTCTTCCTCAAATCTAAATGATGATGCAGTGATGCTAGGAACCATCTGGTCCTGATATCTCCTGACTAAGTTTGTATTATTGGCATTCACATTACCATTGTTGTTATTATCATGATTTCTGGCAGGTTCAGTATCAAGGTCCATCTGAATGTCCAGCGGAAAAGCTATGAGGGGTGGAGATTCAGACGAATCTCCAAGACCTTCTTCAATTCCATTCTCCATTGCAGCTCTTGAAGCTGCTTCTAGTTCCCACATCTGTGAAATAGCATCTTGTAATCTGGCTTTTGCAGTAGAAATATCCACGATGGGTAGAGGGTAGTTTGAGCCAAGTTCAACTCCGGCAGCTTGGAGTACTGATTCAGGTGCATCCCATGGATGGTGAATCCAGTCAGTAGGCAAGCGGGCCAATTCTGGAAGCCACCTTCGTACATATTCACCACGTGGGTCAAACTTGTAACCTTCCAACTGCAAAACCAAATAGTTTAGTTGAATCAAAACATGTATAACGCATCATCAATTGACTAGAATGAAAAAATTGGCCCAAGCACCACAAGTTTCACTAGAAGGAAAGTTGGATCACGTAAAGTAAAAGAAAAGGGCAAGCCATGTTTAAATAAACAACACAAAAAACAGGTCCAACCCTTAAAATGAATGGTTGTTCTTCAACTAGCCACACAAATGCACTAAACATGGTTAACATAAAAAAGAATTAAAAGATATTCCAGATCAGGATCATTTCTCTGAATTTAGAACACTAAACCATACCTGGGGGTTATCAATCCGATCAAGCTCTCGACCATCAGGAAGAGTACCTGATATATATTGCCATCCAAGGGCATCACTCTCAAGGTCTGCATCTAACAAAGTGTCCCAGAAGTATTTCATTCCCCAACTCCATGGAAGTTGCAAAACCTTAACAAAAAAACTTGATACCACAACACGTATTCTATCGTGCAACCAACCAGTCGCCCATAGTTCTCTCATGCCTGCATCGACCAGTGGATAACCTGTTCGACCTTGTCTCCATACCTTAAAATAGCTCTCATCAATCCTCCATGGGAAGAACCTAAGGTGAGCAAGAAGGGGCCTCTCATGACTACAAGGGTGGTTGAAGCTGGTGTACCTTGAATATTCCCTAAGACCAATTGACTTAAGAAATAAGTTTACGCTTTCTTCACCAGCCTTGTTTCCTTCATTAGCCCACACAACTTGCTTTAGTCGCACAAGATGAAAGGCCTTTCTGACACTAACCTCCCCAAAATGAAGATGCGGAGAGAGAAAAGAGGTTGTGGCACTATCTGCTTTTTTGCGGTTAACAGAGTACTCAATTAGCGGACCGTTTATAAAAGCAGTAAGAGCTTTATCAGCATTGCTCCAACCTGGGGCCCATGCACGAGAAAGAAGAGCATTACTGCCCTTCTCAGATTCATCCTCAAACACAAGCACATCTGATGGGCACTTTGACACATCACCTATACCAAAAACAATCATATCTACCTCAGAGACTGAACATTCCAGCATGATGTATATTCTAAAAAATAAATGGAGCACGAAAGAGTGGCAGAGATCGAACAGTTTCACCTTACTGCATATCCTATAAAGAAATGGAGCAGGAAAGAGTGGAAATTGCATGATCAGATGAGAAAGTTTACAAGCTCGCTTTCTTGGCAAATCCCACTCTTACCTTTATGGTTGATAGTTGAAAATGACAAGGAAAAAGGTTCAGAATTGTTACCTCCATCCAATTATTCTCAAAAGAAAAAAAGGAAAAAGGTGTGTTCACTATTACTTTTCAACAAAATAATTGGTTGACATTGAAGCACCATACAAAGTTCTAGGCACTGCACTTTCAAAAAAAAGTTCTACCTCCATTATGATTAATTGTTAACATGTCAAGAAATAATCAGAAATATTAATTATGGATAATGACATTGAAGCAGAAATAATCAGAATTGTTACCTCCATCCAATTATTCTCAAAAGAAAAAAAGGAAAAAGGTGTGTTCACTATTACTTTTCAACAAAATAATTGGTTGACATTGAAGCACCATATAAAGTTCTAGGCACTGCACAACTTTCAAAAAAAAAGTTCTAGGCACTCCAATAGGATAATTGTTAACATGTCAAGAAATAATCAGAAATATTAATTATGGATAATGACATAAGAAACGTTAATACATCATTCTCACTAATCTCATATACACTTCTAAAAGGGATAGTGGTTAGAATCTCCAACACAACTCAAAACTGCACTTCCTGCTTATTCTAAATATACCTGGACCCACTAAACATATAATCCCTTGGTGGCTTAAAAAGGTTGTTGTAGACAACACTGATCATGAATGAAAATCATGTGTAAAAGAATTCCAGTTATTATGGCTTAATAAATCCGTAGGGCAAGAAATGAATGAAACAAACTAAAAGACCAACAGAACACCAAATGCTCAGAGCACTTCCATTCATGAAATCATGGCCATGGATAACTAATGGTTTCCTATCATGGTGAAACCTAGGTTTTCAAAATGAACTTCTAAATGCTCATTTCCGGAGCACCAAGTCAAATTAAGAAAGGAAAATATGTACAAATGAGTGAAGCCTTCCAATAGCATAATGCAAAAATCCTCAGATCAGCCGATTCTCTGGCAGATGGCCAAGCCAAAGGAGTATATTGAGTTTGTCTTTTCTTCTTGGCATGCTTTGCCACCTAAGCTAATAAAAAATGTTCTGATCTATCACTTGTGCTCTATGTTGTATCTTGTATTGCTCTCTTACCGCTTTTACTCTTTAAGTTTATATTGCTAAAGCATTAGTCATTCCAAAAAATAAAAAATAAAGCCATAAGATGCAAAATATAGAAACTGTCAAAGGATAAGCAACAATACGCAAGCAAATTCATGATAAACCTGCCTAAAGAGTTAGCACATTCAAACTCTTATTCCTAGAAATAAATAAGGCAATAGACAGGTAACTGTCAGTATTTAAGAAACTCATCATATAATAGAAATGAGTAATAAGCTATGGCCACTTCATCTGCTCATGAACTCAGAATCCAGTCGTGATTGAGAAATGATAAGACCTGACACTATTTTCTTGGGTGGCAGGAGCGGTGCAGCAGGGTCATAAGGCATGCTAAGGCATCTGTCCCAGAAGGCCGCAAAAGTGGAAAAAGGCCGCCCAAGATCATCATGCACTTCCCATGGTTCATAAAGTAGATCCCCGTTAAACGATCGAACAACAATACCTTCAGCTGTCAGAACTTCCTTTACTCGATGATCTCGAGAAAGAGAGATTGGATCTGCAAAACAATGTATGAGTATTCTGGCCAATGCACAGATCAGCCAACTCTGTTTCAGAAAATCTAAGAGCCAGATATTCGACATAGTAATTCAAAATTATGAACTTTAACTGACTCAGAAAGAGTTGAGCAAATTGAAGTTTCATAACAGAAATTTCAATAATATGCTTTGGCTCCAGCGCAGCTCTCAGCAACAATAGATCAAAATCTGAACAAATGATAACTCAGTTTTTATTAAAGAAGTCTTTTAAATTTTTGGACAAATTGACACATATTGAAGTAAAAACAGTTGAAATTGTCTAATTATATACATTTCCAACAAACCAGAATACAATAAATTTAACCAGAACCGGAAATAACAAGTGTCAAATTGCATATCAATAAATCCTAAATAGCCTGTATATTGGCCACTTTGAAAGCTTTACAAGATTAAAAGGTGTTTAAGAAATTGCTAAGACAGAAGAAAACACTATGTTAATCCTTCCAGACTTGTACTGGTTTAGCGGCAATTCAATATCAACTTTTTAAATACTACCAGAATGAATAGTTTCTGAGAAGGAACCCCAGAATGAAGCAAAGAAAATCCAATTTCTCCATAAGATGCAAGCAGACACATCTCCAGATCAAGAATAAAACGCAGAATAACCTCAGAAATAAGAACTCAACGTCAACTCAACAAAGGAGAGAGATTCTGATCCATTGAATTTGAGCAAGTAGAGTTAAATTATATCAACAAATGACAGAGTTTAAAGTTGGATTTCTAACTATCAATCGGCCTTAAGCAAAAAATCAGGATACAGAGTCAAAGGGTTATAAAAAGGAAAAAAAAAAAAAAGAACTAACCATAGAGATGGTTAAAAAAGAGTTGAGTAGCCCCGGTAGACTTAACAATATCAACAAGAGAAGAAACGCTATCTGTAGATCTCTTAGTAACTAAAGACGTGCCAAGCTTTCTCAAAGAGCTATCAAGATGCTGCAAACTCTGTTTCTGCCACCACCTCGAGACTCTTCCGGGATAGTAATGTCCTTCTTCTTCAGGTGCCCAAATAAATACAGCAACAACTGCTCCTGCTCTTACTCCTGCTGCAAGTGCAGGATTGTCTTCAACCCTCAGATCTCTCCTGAACCATACTATACTACAACCACCACTAGTACTCATTCTGTCTCTAAAGGCACCACTCTCGGTAGCAAAGCATCATCTGAACTGAAAACCCAGAAAATAAAAAGTGTTACATACACTCATATCCAGGATCAGATTCCATACAGTAAAGGAGGAGCTTATAAGAGCCTTTACAAATCAAAAAGGGCATTATATCTTTCTCTTTGCCTTTTTATGCTCATGAGCATTAAAAGCAGAGGTAGCTCAGTAGCTCCAGAATCATGGGGCAGAAAGAGCCGGCTATGCTGTTAATTACCTTTTCCTGTAGCCCAGAAACGGGACGGTACGCAGATCTGAGCCTGGTAATTCGTGTTTGCCCGTTATCTAATCGGCCGTGTGTGGTGGGGAATGAAAGAGAGAGGGCGCAATTCCTCGAGCAGCCCGTTAGATGGATGGTTATCCACACCTCAAAAACAGGCACATAAATTATAATGACTCAAAGCTAATAATATAAACTGCATAAGGAATATCTAGCGAACCATTTGACTTGGACTCCTTTATCTAGTCGGAAGGAGAAAATGTCTCCAGTACTTATCCACAGCCTTCTATATGACAAAGAGAAGGTATGAGGCTTATTTTCACCTGGGTGTGTTCCGGGGTGTCTCTTTTCTTGTTCCCCTTGGTCACGGACGGTGTTTATCTTTTTCTTTGCTGTGCTCGATTTTACTTTTGACGATGTCCAAAGTCACAACTCCCAATTACAGAATTTATCTGCCAAATTTTAGGAAAGTTGGTAGTGGAAAATGAGAGCTGGAATTTAAAGCAGAGCCACATATTCAGATGACTCGACTGCCACAACTTTATCGGTGATGTTTTCTTCTTCCCAAACGACAAAGGCCTGAGCACAACGCACTCTCCTCTTTCTTACCATTTGACACGATGCGGGCCGACTGCGGCTTTCTGTTCGTACTCATCTACTCGACAAGGTGGGGACTGCAACTTGTGACTGTTCAACTGATTGCTTCGTTTTCTTCGCGGTCCCTCTGTTTCGTGTCTCTCTGTCTACCCTGATATTCTGGAACCGGTGAAACGGGAAGAACTAAGACGGTAAGCTCGATTTAAGGCCCAGCCAAGTATCAGATTGACCAAAGAACTGAATGTAACATCAACATTATTGAAGAATCTCGATAAAAATAATTGATAGTGAATTGCAGAGAGTTATCTTCATCGTCCAGGTAGTGGAGCTGCTCCTAGGAAATTTGCAAGAAGGTTTTATACTTTATACCATTCTTGGCCTAAAGCAAATCTAAGAATAATAGCAACTAAATCATGAAACTGCTGCAATGTCGAAGTCAAGAAGTGCGCTTTGTTGTGGGGTAAAAGTAGAATCATAGAGAACGATAAATAGCATTTCTTCAGACAGCCACAGTACTTGATGTGATTTTCTGGCCGGACTTCTAACTCAATTCTTCTGTAACGGACAGTTTCTTGTTGTACTGCACTACTGCTGAAGATGCCACTCGCTCATTCAAGGCAAAATAAACTCCAATCTGTACCAGTGTAAGATCTCGTAGTGCGTTGTTTGGTCTTTTCTGTGTTTATTACAGCCTCTTCCTTATCCTTTTCCTTCTCAAGGGAATATCTTCCTGCTTTCATTTTTGAAGGAATAGATGCCTTTCTCTGTTCCCTCCCCAACAAATCTGCAAATCATATCTTGCATTTTCCTTGTACCCCATTATGCACAAGCCATAGTTAAACAATCTATACTTATAAATCAAGCTTTTTCTTTTGTTGTAACTTCTGATTGGAAGAATGAACCTGCAATCTGCTCAGCTATGAACCCCACAAAGAAAAAAGTCTGGAAATCCTCTATAGAGGCTGATTTCTCGATTTCGTATCAATATCTTAAAACTGAATTTCTCAGTTGTGTTAAGACAAAGACATTCAACCGTTTGTACAAGAAAAGAGGGTCCGCTCAAGGAGACCCGACACACGCACCTCCTTCTATCTTCCTGATTTCCTGCATATCATTTTCTCCATATAAAAGGCACCATAGAAATGACAAGCAAAGATTTGACGTGGAATCTTTTGATATAGGAATACTGCTGTTACCTTCTGATTTCTCTTCCCATCCTGTGGCCATTATGGATGTCCCCAAAACATAAAAAAGCAAAAACTCTTTAAAACCGTGAAACAGATCGAAATTCCTTGACGAATCATTATTGTGGTCCTAAAACTAGGTCACTGTAAGCTATCAGACCTGTCCAGCTCGGGACAGCGAAGTATTTGAGGTGCCTTGGATGTCAGTCATCTTGTGTTCCCGTGCCTCCACCTCCAACTGCCTTTGCATTCATTGCTAGCCCATACCCACAAAGCAAGCATTTTCTTTTGCAGAGAAGGCTAAAAGAACTTGAGGCAGCTGAATTCCTAGTATCACCTTCTTCAGAAAGGTCCGAAGTTGAACTTCTCACAGGCCTCTGAGGTCTGTATCTACAAATTTCCAGACCTTTTATTTTACAAATCGGTTTGATTCTTAAAACTTGCCCAGGTATTGGCCTCAGTAACATCACCAAGCAAGCTAATCTCAGGCCAACTTCAACTTGGCATGTCAGGTTTGAAATGAGAGCTAATTTAAATGAATTCAATGTTGCCTACTTCCGGCTGCAAAGAAACTTGCTGGAATTGAAAAGGGCAGCTCATTTAATCTTGTTCATTCTTGCTCTGATACTTCCTTTTGCAGCTTCAACAGGTCACTGTTACGTGACTCAAGAGGATGGGGATAACACAGGTGGTGATAGAGCCTGCACATCCTTCTAGTTGCCTTCAAGATGTAGAAATTTTGTCCTGGGATTGTTGCCAGTGGCCCAGATACGAGTCCAAGAAAATTTCTGTCTGTCTTTTATTTATTTCTTTGCGTCTAGAACATACTAGGAATTCTGAATTAAGTAATTTTTGAGAAAAACCTAATTTCTGTCAGATCAAATGTCTTAGCATGACTATATTGACAAGAAACTATACATGCTGTAAATCTTACCAGAGACAATAAACCGAATGTTTTAGTTTGTGATTATGTACATTAAAATTGGTTACAATTCTTGAAACATCAGGCAGAAAAACTGGGTTCATTCAGATGATTGTCAAATAAGAGATTGGGACCAGAGATGCAATAAACTGAGATAAAAGAAAATTTTCCTACTTTAAAAAATTTTCAATTGCCATATTTTTATCTGATTTTATATTATTACTGCATAAGGCAAAAGAAACGACAAAATAAAACTCAAACCTGCAAAAAGTCAACTAAAGCATGCTCTAAGGTGGTGTACACATGTCCTGAATAGAACTTATTGATTCTAGAATTTAGTGACATTTAGTCTCTAAGATGAGATCACTGACTCTCTGATAGGGATGAGAGAGAGAGAGAGAGAGAGAGAGAGAGAGAAGTGGAATCTCCAAAAGGTGTTATAAAACAAGGGAAAAGTAAATGAAAGTGGAGAAAAGAAGGAAGGGCTTCTTGTGGTGTCTCGTAAGTTCTTGATTGGTGAGGAGAAACAATTAAAGGTTGTCTCTTCCCAGCTCAGAACCCATCCAATAATACCCACATGGTGACATTAGAGAGGCTGAAGAATTTTGGTGGAGATAAGGGACTATAGTCCTGCCCAATGAGTGAGTCCTTTTTGCTCTTTTCTGAGGCTTCTGGGAATCACACTCCATCTGAATACTTCCACTTCTCAGGGACCCACCCATCAAACCATTCCATAAAATGGGAAATACTTTGAATCGACAACTTACCCTATTTAGGCCAAAATTAGAGATAAAGAACAAAAGCTCCTTTTGCCCAGCTTTTTCATCTGCCAATACTAGTTAGTTAGACCATCAAATTCGAAGATGTATTAATTTCGGTTTAACCTCGTTGTATCCAGATGTGACATTATCCTAAGTCTTATTATATCATTATATTTCTTGTAATTTAAGATTTCACACATGCCGTCTTTAACCAATGGATCGGTGGTTCAGAACAAATCAAAAAATGTTTTTATTTTGGTTTCATTAGATTTTGAACTGGCTAGTTTAATTCGGTTTAAAATAATGCTAGTTGAACTTAGCCCAGGCACCTATCTCACACTTGTTAATTGAAACCAGCCTAGGATTTATCCTCTAGAAAATAAGATTTTATAAAAAAAAATTTATATTTTTTAGGGCTTAGATTAACATGTAGGTCGAATAGGTGCGTCTACTATTACTCATGGGTTTCATAGGATTTATCCTCTAGAAAATAAGATTTTATAAAAAAAATTATATTTTTTAGGGCTTAGATTAACATGTACGTCAATTTAATAACATTTTTTAAAGATTCTCTTAAAGATTCCATAAAGAGCACACTATTATTGAAAGGATATATATATGCATCAAATGGGTTGAAGTAAGATTGAGATATAAATATTAACGTTATGTCCATTTTGACATGATAATGTGTACATTATAGTGTGTGGTTCTCTATAATTAATGTTGCAATGACTAGTTATGTTTCATCATGATTAATAGGTCTGTACCTAAACCAGACCAAACGGTAGGAAACTCCCATAAGATAAAGTATCATAGATCAATCATATTTTATCTTTGGTTTTGTAAACAATGGTTGAGAAATAGCCAAAACCCATATACGATCGGTTTTGGGCTAAACCCATTATTGGTGGGTCTGAAACATTCATTTACTAGCTGAAAGAAGACAGGTCAGTGGTCCAAATCCGTATGTCACTGATTATAACAAGTTTGGATAAAATTTGAAACAGGACCTTAATTTGGCCCATGAGTAACTCCACTTTCAAAGTAACGTATTTGTAAATTCTGAAGTAATTGAGGAATTTCTTTAGAAAATGTTTTTATTTAGAATAATGCTAGTTGCACTTAGCCCAATCACCTATCTCACGCACTTGTTAATCTAAACCATTGATGCCTAGGGTTTATCTTCTAAAAAAGGATTTTATAAAAAAAAATATTTTTATATTTTTTTCAAATAGGTGTGCTTAGATTAACATTACTCCTTTATTTATATAACAGTATAGGAGAGAATTAAATCACCTGATTCACCCTGGTTGAACAAGAATTGAAATTATTTTTCCTGTTTGTCTCAAAACTAACCTGTTAAATGGGTGGGGATTGATAAACCAGGTAAAGGTTTAAATCATAGAATTTTCTAAGATGGGGCATCCACGTTGAAAGAAACTAATGTATGTTTTACAAGCATTCTATGAAAAATACTTAAACCTAAATGTATTGCAAATCCAGCCCAAACTTGGTGTTGATAGCACGATCAAGAAGGTGACTATAATCCTAAAAGAAAAGAAAAAGAAAAAGAGGAGGAAGGAAAAGACAAAACACCACCAGATATGAAGTTGAGACACTATCTAGAGTAACAAATTACGTGAATGTATTTTTTTATACTTCTCATGGAAGTTGAGCCATCTATAATATCATGTGCAGCCAGGATCAAATTAGCTTATTGAATCCTCGTGGATATCCAATAAGAACGCAATAAGTTAATGGATTTTTATAATAGATACCACAAGGATTAAAAAGATTTTAGCTAAATTTATTAACAAAGTTGAAATAGAGGGAGCAAAAAAATTCATTAACAAAAGTACAAGCCAAAAACCTAGAAATAGAAATTTAAAATAAAATATTGAACCTTCCCATGTCAATGAATGTAAGGAAAATACCCGAATGACATAAGTTTAAGTACAGATTTTTATCTCCTCTTTAATTTAGGCTTTTGATTACGAAATGATGAATCAACGATATACTATCAATCTATTAGAAAATGGATATTTCAATAGAATTAATATCTTAATAGATATCTGTTTGATATAGTGGTGCAGATTATTTTTCTTAATGATTGGGACGTTCATTTGATACAACTTTATGTTGGGAGAAACTAGACTAGCTAGCCAATATATAGATTGGGATTCAAGGTGAAATAATTAACTCTAACTTAAGCCAAAAACTATATCAATTATTTCCACCTTTATATCAAGTTACTCAAGATTATTCTGCATAAATTATGAGGTTGGAATGCAATCATATATTTAATTCTCTATCCATTCTATGTATTTATATTATATTATATCAAGTTAACTTAAGATTACTCTGCAAATTATGAGGTTGAAATTTTTATGAGTAATGTTATGTCCATGGCGGCCGTGCCTAGTTTTTGCACACGCCCCTCACAAGGCATTATTTTAATGCCCTTGATTTTCACATTAAAATAATGCCCTATGAGGGGCCGTAAGCAAAAACTGCAAATGGCCGCCATGGGAATAGTATTATTCTTTACTTATTTATGTATGTATTTATTTTTATTTATGATATTTATGACCAAGAAGGGCAAGTATGTTTATGACTTGTAGTAATTCCGAAGTGAATATGGTGAGGTGGATCGATGAGTATCCTATGCATGTAATATTCATTTACTCATAAATGATATTAATTCAGGTGGCTCAAAAATCGGATACACATACTTACCCGCAATTAGCTAGGCAACCCATGTTTGCGTGCTTTTCAAGATTTAATGGTCTTGCTTGTAATGGCTTAACACCGTACCTGGACCAGATCTGGTTGCATGCATGCATGCCGTGAATTATGAAGGAACGTTAGCATTAAGTGCTTGTACCCTATTGGAGTTAATATTGATATCTTGGAGATTCCTGAACCACTCAATATCATAGTGGTTGATTCCATTGGCCCACCTTCTCTTTTCTTTTGGTAGTATATATCACTTTTTTCTGTAGTTTTACTTTTGCAGCTTAATGTTTTTATGGTATTACTTTTGGTACATGGTTTTCTAGATATTAGTAATAATTTAGTATTTGTGTTTTGGAACAATACGTCATGGAACTAAAATTATACTAAGAAATAGAAAAGAATACCAGGAAAGTGCATTAATAATTTAAGAGTGGTGATAAGAGTATTGCGAACTATTATTGCAAGGGTTTACTTCTGGCATCATTGCAGGTAAGAGCTAAAGTTGTAAGATTTTTTTTAATATAATATTATCTTTTTATACTATAAGTAAACCCTAAACCTTAAATTTTCTCTTATCATGACCACCAACTATATTGCCATGTCATGAGGTAAAACCTAGAATAAAATGTCGCAGTACTAATATCATTTTTCATAATTAATTAAAGGTTTGTAGTTTTAGCCATGGTCCTTGGATTCTAACCTGTCTTGGGACCTAAAAATCTGAGTTTGGTCAACTGAGTCAATCGGAGACGGATCCTAAAACCGAGGTGATACTCCACTTAAACCAAGATTCTTTTATTTGACCAAGATTATAACTTAAATATTTGTCCTGAATTAACGGATGGTTAGTCCAAAATGAAATCAATATTTTGGGAGAATTTAAAGTAACTAACACTAAATTAGGGTAAGGAAAAACCATGATTTAATTTTTTCATTTTAGTTGTGGGGAGAGAATTTGGGAGAATTAAGAATTACCACCTATTTACAAGTGACAATAAATTATTGTTCAAAGCACCAAATTACATAGGGAGAGAAATTTAATGTCTCTCCAAAATTTAAGAAAATTCAGTGTCACAACGGACTAAAGTTCCCCTAACAAGAAAAAGTGATTTCTTTGAGATATCAATGTCTCTATACTAAAATCACGTTGCACTGACCCGCCATAAAGTTCAGAAGATTCCATTGATGGAAATTAATGATTATATTAATGTAGCTTCCTCATATATCTATCGGCACACTCATTTGTAATATTTATGGCTGCAGGTTAATTTCTCTCAAAAAATCTTACACATTTGCCCCCAAAATAATTAATATCACTAGATAGCTAGGAACCCGTTGCGTGCTTTTCTAGATTTAGTGCACTTGCTTGTCATGATGTTTCGAAAAGCACATGGACCAGATCTTGTTGCCGTGAATTATGAAGGAACCTTCTCATTTAAGTACTTGTACCCCATGGGAGTAATTGGGATCTCATGGAAATACCTCAGGCATTCAATACACACGGCACAGGTGGGTTCCATTGTTCCCCAATATATGATGTATATAGTCGCTTCTCTTATACAGGGTTTACTCAGTGGTATATATGTTAAATTTTGATCCAGCTGCTTATAATTTGTTTAGTATAATATCCTACATTTGTTAAAAAAAATTATAAATTTCATGATATTGGAAAATATACAACAAATATTCAGAAAACTATACAGCGTGTTTCTGTGTATTTTCATTTAATGGCTCCAGGAACAACTGGTCCAGGAGACCCAGAGTCCCTCATGCAGGGTCTCGATCTAGTCTTTTATAATTGATTCACGCACTTGCAGGTTTGTTAGTTTATTTTGGGAACTATTTTTCATAGTAGTCACTTCATGTTATTTAATCATCGTACAAGTAGTCACTTCATGGATATAACTCATAGCTAAATCTCTTTTATGTCTTAATTACCCCGTTTTGAATAAGAAATTGTGGTGGCATTTGTTAACACGGAAAATGTTACAAGTACTACTTAGATCTTCACCTTATCTTCATCTTCTTATGAACATTAATTAACACTTACTTCTTCCCACCAATTATATATAATGGATAGATTTGCGCTTAACTTTATTTCAATTTTACTTCTATTGCATTATGATCAACTCGATTGGTGTTCCCCTTCTTTCTTTCCTTCTTTCTTTCTTTCTTTCTTTCTTTCTTTCTTTCTTTCTTTCTTTCTTTCTTTCTTTCTTTCTTTCTTTTTAATTCAATGTTGATTGCACGGATACACAAGTACTCTCTTTTGTATAATCTGTATTTATTAATCACTTCCACGTGCACCGCACTGAAATTGTCTGTTGTGCCTTAAGAAAAGTTACAACAAATCACAAGACAAATAGTTTGAAGAAATTATAACCTAATTGAATTTTTCTCCAAATTAGTCAATTTGTTTATAATTGGTCCTTGTTCAACCACTAATTTAAAGGGGTACCGCAAACTTGGAAGCTGATAAGAAGTTGATCGTGGATGAATATAATACACATTTTGCATGCACATGATTAATCTAAACTTTCATTATTCAGTATCAATGACAAAGTCAGTAGTCAGAATCTCAGATCAAATTATTTTCAATTAATTAATTGTCTCCAGCCATGCAATATTTCCAACATTTAGAATCTGTGTTTGAGGATATGTCAATTGTTTGAAGCTAAATCATTGTTCTTTGTCAGTTTCACTCCTTAATTAATTTATTAAAAAGGGAATCATCTACCCCATGCCCCAAGAGGCCGAAGATCTTTGCCACTTTTGTGCCTAAAAAACTTCTTCCGTATTATTCTCGATACCATTTTGTTAAATACTAATGAACGATAAAGATTTGCATGAGTATGTTATGTTGATTATGGTGTATCAGAAAGTAATTATATTGGACATGATACTCATGTCTTTGCAAACTATAAAAATTTTGTATTTTATACATTTGGCTAGTACTTAAGTTTCAATAGAAGAGTTTTTGATTGATTGATCCCTGCTTAACAAAACATTAATTACTGATGAGCTAAGAATATCAAAAGACAGTAGTACAACTAAGTGTCCTAATTAATTAAAATCAATTGTAGTATATGTTTAGTTCAGGACTGTAACAATTGCAGAGTAGTCGGTATTAATTCTCTCCATTTGGTAGATTTTGTTATACTGGATATCAACCACTTTAGTTGGTGAAGTTTGAACCAGGTCTGTAATTCTCTTAACCTGTTCATTTAGTCTTAGTCAACCTCATAATAATCATACATGCAAAAGATTGCAGATGTTAAATAATATTCCTGCAGAAATAATCCAATCAATTAGATGTTTAATATCATATATAGCCTCATGATCTAATTGATGTCATTTCAGTATACCAAGACTATCTAGGGCCTTTGGCTACTCAGCAGTGGCAGTTGAGCCAACAAAGATAAAGGATGTAGCGTGCAGATTTTCACTAAATTTTGTCATGCGTAAGCATTGATGTTCGTGAAGTGGATTTAAAAAAGAATGAAGATTTCACATAATAGAGTAAATAATTACCTTCATCCAGGATGTTGGGCTTAACGGTTGAGAAAAACTCGCACCAAGGAAACCTACTGAACATTAGCTTTCCTCTTTGGTGTTTTTTTCATTTTTTTCTAGGAGAGGGTTAGGCATAGACGACTGAACTCCGGCCTTTGAGTTGACTGTGGTTCTTTTTTTTTTTTTTTCTTCCACAAGATCTTTTGCCCTTAGTTTTATTTACTGTTCTTAATTAGAAGTGAGGCTTGCTCTTCAAGTACTACTATTCAGGTCTTTATTTAGTTCTTGATTAAAGACCATTACAACTTAATGGACTACTTGGGGTTGTTTAATACGAATAAAGTTAACTGGTTCTAGATGGAAGTTGCAACTGAAGTATTAATGGTGTTGGGTTTTCTTTAGGAACCTTAACTAATAACCAATAAGCTCACTAGCCATACAGAAGCAGATTTTGTTCTGCACGCAATACCGTCTGCAACTTCCTCTCCCAGTACACGAGCATTAATTGTTATTTCTTATAGCTAATGAAGATTCAGCTTTGAGACTGAAACTTTTGTAATTTTATAATCAGGGGTCAAATAAATGAAAATTAATTATCAATTGCTTGTCAATTGGCAATATTGAACTAGAATAAGTTCATTTCAAGAAAACCCTTTTTAAAATCAGCCAATAGGGCTTGCTGGCCGACTAATCTTTCTCCCAAAAACTGATCTGAGCTAGCTATGATATTTACTAATGATTCCAAAATTTATTAATGAGTATGCCCACATATATATGTTGCACGGCCACCAGGGAAAAAAAAAAAAAAAACAATCAAACTTATAATTTTCAAAAATTAAATAGCTAGGGTGTCTTCTGACCTGGCCACTCTTAATTAGTTTCTCTCTCCATTAATGATTACGGAAGGACAGACAATAATATTAAAAGCTACGAAGAAAAGGAATCAACAGAGCTATTCCACAAATCCACTATCGTATATGCAGACTTATAAGGAGGCATTAATGCCTAGCTAATGAGACGTCTTGATAAGTACCCTTGTCTGGATCGAGCATGAAATTAACAGTTCACGTACGTACGTGTATTGTTGCTGTTAGTGAGTCTCTCTCCCCACCAACTGGAAAGGTTGTTTTTATTTTTTTGGCGACAATAGTCTTCTTCTTCTCTTTAATTGCCACTAATTAATGTATACATGCCTGAAACCCTGAGCGGGATATATATATAGCCACACAGTCTGGGTGCAATTAATAAAGAAACAAATAGAAAATCATATACCTTGATAGGGGATGAGTAAGCGGTGATCAGTCCCACGTGAGTGTGGAACACCTGCTTCATAGCCATTGGAGAGATAGAAAACATCTCACTTAACACAGTCATTATCATTGAAACTGCAAAGATATGATGAAATTAGCATAGATTTAGAGGGCCTACAGCTCCACTTTTATATGTATTTACGGTAGGTAATATGGTCATCACACGCTTAAAAGGGATGTAATCCTTAAAATACACACGGAAATACGCCTCACGTGTACAGGATATCGTCCCACGTACTCTCTTTCTGTAGTTTAGTTAGAATATATGTATCATGTAATCATGAACCTGTGTACAGGAGAGGGGAAAGAGAGATTATTTTAGCCGATAAACGGGCGCTAGAGAAGGAAGTTTCTCTATCACTCCACAGAAAGATGCCTCGAGTTGTCATATATGGGGGGAGCGCTTATTATTCTATGTTGAAAATATGGAAGAAAGTGATGTATCCACCATATTTAACAGACAATCATACTCGAATTTATTTATTTTTATCTCCGTCTTTCTTGAAGATTGTGGGAGAATCTCCCATGCTAACACATACGTAGAAATCTTGAAGTTATAGATAAAAATTTCAGGCTAGCTACGAGGATTAATGTCTGAATTGAGTACTTGGCATGCAATAACAGATCTGAACCTGTTTCAAGATTTGAGATGGACGAAGATGTAAGTTATAAGAAGTAATAAAGATTACTACCCAACCCAAATCCCTAATAATGGTTACCAAGTTAGTTTAGCTGGCTGGGACCTCTTGACAGGGAAGATCAATGGGATATATCTTTAATTATAAACCTTCAATAATATATCTATGGAACGAGAGTTTAATACTCAAATAGAAAAAAGGGATACTATTTGCCTGACTTGCACTTCCAATGAAGCATGTCTTGAGGCTTTGGTTCGCCATGCATGTGAGTTGATATGATCGATCAGTATTTCCTCCTCATCTACTCTACTCTCTGTGGTTTTTTTTTTTTTAATTAATTTTGCATGTAACCGTATGAGCTCTAATCTCTGGCCCTTTTGCTTATGGGATTAAAGAGGTATAAAAGAAACAGTTTCGAAAGCCATGAACATATATAGGTATACAAAAATTACGTACATGAATTCTATATATGAAGACCACAACAAGGTGTCTAGAGAATTAGCTGTTGTAGCTGACTTTGGGAACAATATCATAAGCACAATGACAACCCAAATCTGCAATGACCCTGCATAAATATTTTAGTTTTTATGTATATCCTCGAGGGCTTCTTTTAGGTGGTCCACCAGACAAGGAACCTTGGTTGAACAAGCAACTCCTCAGTTGTCACTGAAAAGAAAAAATTGTTTCCTTCCGTAAAGAAGTGGTGACTTGGGTCTTCTTTTTATTAATTGATCTCCCTTCTCTCCGACGATCCAAAACTTGCACCTGCGGCAAATGAGGTAAGTTGCCCGGAAAAAAAGGGGATGAACCAGAAAACCCTCTTCCTCTTATTCTTACTCCGCGTCGCCATTGACATGACACGTACGATAGACGCTTCACGAGCTTTTGATCGATCTGCTGGGGAAGGAAGCTTGACAGACAAGGTAAGAAATAGCAACCACTGCAAAAAGTGGAACTGGGTTTGCGAAAAAATCTACTCGGAATCACACAAACGTCAACGGAGATATATAAGTTAATGACGTTGTTGATTCGATTTATTTTTTCTTCTAGCTAGTAGCTAGCATGTACGTATACTGCAGACTACGATCTGGGAGAGATCAACTGATCAATATCAGACAAGTTTCCCCCGCGTCAATGGAATTAAAAGATTTAAACAGGCCGTGATCGACAAGGAACAGAATTAATTTGCCCCCGATAAAATTTGAAGACTATCGCTATCTTGGTAGTTAAACTTTGATTGTCCAAAATAATTTCTAAAGGAACGAGGAGAGAGAGCGAGCTTTGTCATTATTTGCTGGTCGATCTCCGTCCATTAGCTCCTCATTAATGCATTGCAGCCAATTTTTCCACCCAATGAAGGACAAAAGGGAAGAGACAAGTCACCAACGAATGCCGTTGACGCATTCCATGATGAAGTTCCCGATTGAGGCGCCAACAGGCGTCTCAACATCACCGCAATATTGCGACATAGCCTGTACATGTTTTGGGTTTGGTTTCACAATTAGCTGAAGAAATTGCGTCAGCCATGAAAGAGAATTAAAAGGAAAAAGGGAAGAATGTCTCCGTGTTTACAAGGGTAGGGGAGATTTAGGGCGTCAGCTACACCAACTTCCCCTCTAACCATACCTCTATGTCAAAAGTGTTACATCCCCATTCTTATAGCTAGCTAGGGATGCCCGCGGTCTGATCTTTTCCCCCATACATATAAGTCCCAACCTTTTATATAAAATTTCAAGACAGAAACATATTTTTAAAAATACGTAATTGCATTGGCGTATATGTTACATATAATATCCCTTATCACTATATATTATATGCGGGTTTTTAGTCCACAAATGCATCATTAACTTAATCAAGAGGACCACCATTTTTTTATGTGACATATAACAACGAGAATGTGAAGCCCGAGGTGGTGGCTTGATCTTGTTTTTAATTGGGGATTTGATGTATAAACATAAAAGAACTTCACCTATGAGAATTGTAGTTGGTTAGGGTGGGAAGCCCGTCACACCCACGTGGAAAGAGACCAGCACCCCTGAGATTTTTTAGTTTTTAGATTTTTGAGATAAAACTTAGGTAGTGTATTTATGTTATCCTAAGGTCCCATATTCTACTAACCCCGGGCATCATACCCAAGTGACATTATTAATTACCTTAATGGGATACTCGGGAGGGTGGAAAAGATTTTGGCCATGTCATGAATTATTGGAGGTGAATAAAAATTTAGGGGTTTCTCACGTACAGTATATAATAAGGAAGTAATCAACTCGGGCATTTAATAAGTTGTTAAACCTGATATTCTAGACCTGGTTTAACTGGGATTTCCGATGGGTGACCCTGCATGAAGGAAATATTAAATTAGGGTACGTAAAAAAGGTATAATAAAAAGAAGTGTCCGTAAGTGCTTGGAGTGTAGGGTTTGAAATCTCATACGTGATTTACAATTACGACGAGGGGGTAGCCATGCAGGGGGGGCCGACGTTTCATGGAAATTTCAAGGGTGACGAAATTGCGTGCATGGATTTGATATTTCCTTCCAGGCATCGTGTGACACGCGTAGTTAAACGCTTACGTCTTTCCTGAGATTTCTCCCCTCCATCGCCTCCTTCATCTCGAGGACCACCTTGCCATTAGAGGTTCCTTCCCGCTTCCCCTTCTGTCCTTGATCAGTACACCAGAAACCCCATGCCAGAACTGAGTTGCCAATATATATATATGGGGTCCTTTTAAAATATTTTTTTTTCTTATTGTAGGGCTTCTGAATATCTTGTTGGTGTTGGTGGGGTGGGATCGAGGAAGAGACAGAGTGGCAGAGAGACAGAGATAATCGCTTTCGTTCTAAATTGGATAATCGTATCCCAGTAACAATTAACTAATTATTACCATTGCAGGCGTACGTTCTGGGAATCTAGCTAAATAATGGCGGAATAATTACTTGGCAGGGAATTAAAGGAATTTTATTTGATCAAGAAATCACTGTAGATATTGTTACTCCTCTCTTTTAACGGGGTTACATTTTGAGTTTATAGAGAGGCAGGTTGAAGCAGCAGACATGTCTTTACTTTCTTGTTAAAGGGGGAAGGACCCACTGCTCGCTGATTTGAAAACAACTGATGCAAGAGGAGAGACGACATATATTAATAATCCATGAAGGGGGTCAGCTTGTAAATCAGAGGAAGAGGAGGGTAATGAAGGGAAATGACCGTGAGCCACCTGTCGTTTTCGTCAGAAATTTTTATAGGGGAGAAAACAAAAGACATAAACAATGGTACATGGGGGTGTATAAATATTGTCGACATGAAGGTCCGTTTTGGTAGCGAAAGTGGGGTTCTGAGGAAGCAGCTAGCAGGAGCAGTGACCCGTTTTAGAAGAAGAATAGGATGGGTAGGTCTCCCTGCTGCGACGAAAATGGCCTCAAGAAAGGTCCGTGGACGCCGGAAGAGGACCAGAAGCTCGTACAGTACATTCAGAAGCACGGCCATGGTAGCTGGAGAGCTCTCCCAAAGCTTGCAGGTGATGAACAGAATCGATTGTTACAGTAATTATACAACAGATCATCATCATCATTAAAACTCATGTCTTAGTCCTTCTCTATTAACTACTGATGATCTGCTGATCGTCATATATATATATATATATATATATATATATGGCGTCCTTTTTACTAGTTTTAAAGCTGCAGCTAGCTTTCAGTTGCCCATATAATTGTCTGGTGTCTCCTGTCTTACTGAACGGGTACTGGTCTTAATCTAATGCTCTTTGATGATCATAATTATTTGCAGGACTCAACAGGTGCGGCAAGAGTTGTCGCTTGAGATGGACGAATTACCTCCGACCTGATATCAAGAGAGGGAAATTCTCCGCTGAAGAAGAACAGACCATCCTCAATCTCCACTCCATTCTCGGCAATAAGTAATTATTCACGATCCAAACTTTGCTCATATACATTGCTGGGTCATTATTTGCTGATCATTTCATTGTTTTCTCTGACAAACACCAGGTGGTCAGCTATTGCAACCCATCTCCCCGGCAGGACTGATAACGAAATTAAAAATTTCTGGAACACCCACCTCAAAAAGAAGCTGATTCAAATGGGTTTTGATCCGATGACCCATCGGCCTCGAACTGACCTCTTCGCCAGCCTCCCCCACTTGCTCGCCCTGGCCAATCTGAGAGAGGTGATGGATCAACAGCAGTACCCATGGGAAGAACAAGCCATCAAGTTACAGGAAGCCATCCAATTGGCTAAGGTCCAGTACCTCCACTATCTTCTCCAATCAGCTACCTCAGTGACGACCTCTAACCACACTACTACTACTGCCTCCTCCAATCACATGACCTGCAGTGTCGCAGATTTGGAAGCCATTAATCTTTACAACGTCTCTGCAGCTTCGAATTCAGTACCTAAAGACTCCATCTTGTTGAGTTCTTCCCCGTTTCATGAAAATGCAACAACCTCTTCTTCCCTCGGAGTTGCTCCTTGTCCAGTACTATCCAATGATCAGATCCCATACAGTACTACTCCTTTACAAGAACAAGTACTGCAGCAATTTTCCGGCAACTACCACCCAGTACCCATGAGCAATGAATTCAACCAAGAGTCGAATTTCACAGGCTTCAGCCCAGGGGAGACCACACCCAGATCTCCACGGACGATGAATCCATCACTGATCGGGGAGAACTCAGTGAACAACTCTGGTGACGCTTGCAGTACTTCCAGTTATGGGGGAGGTGCCTCCTCCTTCTGGCCTGAGCTCTTGCTCGAGGAACCCTTCATTCACGAAATTGCTTAAACAGATACTGTTTAAACTCTTCGCATTAATTGCACCTGTTTGATAATGAATTATTTTACGTCTCTTTCTGTTCGAGTTAGTTCTTTAATTTGCTTTGTGTATATAGTTAGTACATATATATATATATATATATATGCAGTATGTGCACATAATAGTATCCGCAATGTGATCTATATTATTTCTTCCTCAATATTCTACAAGAAATCACCCAAATGTCATCGGGGTATTCTTTCATTGCACATCTCTCTCTCTCTCTCTCTCTCTCTCTCTCTCTCTCTCTCTCTCTCTCTCTCTCGACTTTGCTGCTTGGGCCTATACATGATCTCTATTTTTCCTAGCAGCCTGTAACTATGAGCTCTATTTGGCTATTATTTTTCAGTTGTTTCAAATTCTTCTCTCTCAAGGTTCTGTAACCCGCCGCGGGGAGCAGTTTTATTGGGAGATTTCTGAAACAAAGAGTAAAGACATTCCATCTGATGATCCATGTAGTATGTTCCAGCTAAAAGAAGGTAATCTGTTTCTCCATCGAGTTTTGACCCTGATCAGAAGCAGTTTTCATTGTCTTATTTGTTAAACTATAAGTTTCACTACTAACAATATAAAACAAAAAGGAAGAGGAAAGCAGCTTTTCTTCTTTCTAGAACACGGGCCCATCCGGTTTTTTTTGAGCTTTAGCACAGAATGCTTTAACTTAGCTTTCTATGTCGGAAAGGTAAGAGCCAGATAGGATATGCTCTAGTTGATTGCAGTGTCTTTCTGTTGCAAATTAGTATGAGTTCTTCTCTTGAGTAAATGAAGCAACATTGAAAGATCAGACAGATGATCAGGTAGGTGATTTGCAGCTAATGTAATCTTTGTAGATCGTAAAACTAAGCTCATTAGTGGATTTCTCTTCTGGGTTTTTACATTAATGGAAGACGAATACAAAGAGATCTAGAGATAGAGAGAGAGAGAGAGAGAGAGAGAGAGAGAGAGAGAGAGAGAGAGAGAGAGAGAGAGATCAGAGCGAGAGAAATTAAAGAGAGATATATGTAGACAGATAGATCAGAGAGAGAGATGAGAGAAAGAGAGAGAGACAGAAAGAGAGACGGAAAGAGAGTGATTTGCAGTTAGAGTTGACCCAAGCCATCATGTCAAAATGGGTGACGCAGAGGGTTCTCCATGACAGAGGGCTTAATATTAAGTATTTATAATTTAAAGCAATAGCCAGAAGACTACCGGCCAAATTCTTATTAATTATCGGCAACCACAGCAGCCATGTCAAGCATTCAAAGCAATATGTGGTGAAAGCAGAAGACAAATTAAAGTCATCACGATTCTCACTGTTGCCTTTTCCGAGAGAGAAGCCCATATGTAGATATAATTGAACACACAAAGTGAGAAACAATGATATGAAACAAAAATTTCCTCATGAGTGGTTGAATTGATTCCTTTTCTTACAAGAGATTGATTGTCAAAGCTCCAGATTAACTGACCCATTAAGCTAAGATTCAACCCAAGCTTTCAAACACATTGAAAAAAAAAATCTCACACTTGGCACAACTTTAGTGGGATGATCATTCATAAACTCGGCTTCAGTAAGTTGAACCCATCTTAGGGCTCTTAATCAATGGGAAAGCACTTCACTAAAGTCAAACGGGTCATGCATGTATGTCAAAGTAATGAAGAAAAGATGATGTTGGTAGGTATTCTCTTTGCCAATGAGAAAACTAGGGGAAATTACCACCTAATCTTCTCTCATAGTTGTTGGATACTTCATAACGTTTCATATGTCATGATATTGAGATTGTGATAACATTAAACAATATAGAAATTATATGTATGGTGTGGTGGGTTGCGACCTGGGAACCTCTCTGATCATCATCTGCAAAAACACATAAATATGTCTGTATAGTTGGTGCCAATTTGAGATGAGAGAGTACAAAACTTCATCAAAGGTTGAATTATTGTGGTGATACTTTTTGGAGAATTACTTTTTTTTTTGAAACACATATCTTGGATTTGGTGCAATGCGCAGTACATATGATCACATTTTATTTTTACATATGTGTCATTTATGCTATATATATATATATATATATATATATATATATATATATATATCCAGACTTTCTAAGCTAGCTAGTGTTCCACTTAATATATGAACCACGCATATTAGTGATACCTAGAGATGACTGTACTCATGAATTTCATTAATTAGTTAATGGGGGACAAATATAGTTTAGTAGTGACCTGTTCGCCAAGCAAGCTGTCAAGTTTTTTCACACAAATGAACTAATTTATAATTATCGTCACGTTGACATTGAATTACTCATTAATTGCTTGTATATATATATATATATATTGATGGCTAGCTGCATACTCTAGATGATAAATGTTCACGGATGCAGCTAGCTTATCCATCCATATGTTTCTTTGAATCAATGCCTGCAAAGCTTCGATCCCTCCATGTCTCTGATCGATACATATATGTATATGTGTCGTCAATAGATCCAAGAAGTCATTCTTAATTACAATAACCACAAGTGCTTCTATCGTCAAAATTAAGGTTCGCCTCCACCGGAACAAGGCAGCAGGCAAAGAACCATATTGTCCACAATGTATTATACAGTGTCGTGCATGGCATGGAAATTTGCAGTACGGAACAGAAAAGAGATAAATCTGCAGAATGAGAAGAAGAAAGATACTGAGGCTGGATTCAGATCGAGACTGAGAGGCTGGATTCTGAGAGAGAGAGAGACCTTGAGACCTAGAGAGAGAGAGAGAGAGAGAGAGAGAGAGATCTAGAGAGAGAGAGAGAGAGAGAGAGAGAGAGAGAGAGAGAGAGTTGGGAAGAGATGGGAAATCTCGTGACTACCATTAATATATTTAGTTAATGTTACTGCTCTGCTCCTCGTCCTTTACTTCCCGTCCTCACCCCCATCATAATTGCAGCGTGGAACTGTAGGTATGCTAGAAACAAAGATAAGATTCTAATTGATTACTTACTCTGCCGAGATTATTTGGGAGATTTAAAGAGTAGAGGAACGTGGTGATGTCAATGAATCCCGCTGGCAAACCTTTGGACCGTACATATTTATTACAAACCAGGCCATCTGATATATGAACACCAGTGACGTGCTTGCATGCATCTTTTCTGATGAGCGGCAACTCTTTTATCAACACGGATTACAGCGAGTTTGGGATAGCTAGCTAGGGTTCGGATTCGCTGCTGCAGCCACTCACATGGGGACGCATAGGTATATAACTCAAGTTTCACTGATGTGAGTACATATAAAACTCCCACCCTTCACTCATGTGAGTATATGTATATACGCCTATCCCTCTGTGATTAGCCACAGCTAAGAATCTCTTGCTAATTCAGAGTATATTATTAAAGGGTGAGAGGGAGGTGGGCCTCATGATCCGCCATTTTTATCCACAATGCAACCTTTGTTGCCTAGGTATATGGGAGAATATTCTACCTAGAAAATATCTGAGATTTCTCTTTTCTATGAGAATTTTCCTTAGTGTAAATATTGTTCCTCTTTCCTTCCAAATTGATTAGTCCATCTCCACTGTCCACCGGAGAACTTCCGCCTGAGAAATGAAACATGGAGGGGTTGGCAATTGTGACAATCGAGCCTGATTATGATCACGAGCATGCAGCTTCTTTAACCTTGAGCCAAGCTCAAGCTGATATCAAGCTTATTTAGTTAATGGATTATAAGCAAGTTGAGTACTTGATCAATCTCACAGTCAGAGATTTTCTTCCTGCAGGAGAAAATGTGTAGGAGAAAACAGTCCCGGTTGACCTGGACCGTACCAATTGTAAAAAGGGGCCTGGTCCCTATATTTCTCAATCAATAAAGACAATGGTAAAGTAGATTTTATTTTCTGTAAATATAATATTTTTTTTCAAATAGTTACTAATTTAAAAATTAATTAGTCACAATCCATGTAATAATAAAATACATATATGATTATCAATTTAAACAGAATACTTCTTGTGAATTTGAGAAATAGCTCAGTGGTCATGGGGGATTTAATTTATAGTGTCTTTGGTTCAAGATTCCACATGGGCATAAGAATTTATCTGAAGTTTGTATTGATTGATTCTTCATCACTTAAAAAAATAGAATACCCCTTTAAAGATCATTCAAACTTTTATGAGCTGTAATATTTATTTACTATAACGATGTTACTCAAAGAGATCAGTGTAGAAATATTAAATACTTTACTATTTGCTCTACCTCTTATGAGATTCTTAAGGTTAATAAATATAGTATGAATTGTACATTTAGATACTAATTGATAGAAATCCATAAGTAAATTACATGTCGATCTCATAAAATCTGTTATTAGTTTAAGATACAGAATAAATGAGCAAACTTGTAGTGTGGTATCATAATCACAAGCTGCCCAAGATTCTTATTCTAGGCTTTGAATACGTTTTTTTATGAAGACCTATTAAAGCATTACATTAGAAGAAAGAAAAAAAAGAGTAGTATCATGATAAAATAAGGGCCATGAGTAGAAGATGTGAAAGTTTTTTCAGGCTCCATTGCGTCCCTTGGCCCCCTTGTTCTACCATTTGTTGAGCACAAGTATAACTGGTGTAATTTGATGGTCCATGAGGCCAACTCAGCTTCTCATGATTTATTCATGATAATAGTATTCAATCTTGAACAAAAAGCAAGCACATTAAATAAAATATTTAAAAACTTCAAAAACTTAGAGAGGAATACTTCCATGTGTCAACATTAAATGTAAGGGCATTGAGTTAAAGTTTAGAAATAAAATAGAGAAGTAATAATACTTCCAACGAAACAAAATAAAACATAAGGCAAAAAATAAAAGCTTCAACAATAATAAGAAAATAACATAAGACAAGCATATCACTAGCCACTTAATACATGAGGGACACGATTTGCTCATGCGCCCATCACAGGGTAGACAAAGAGATGGAACACGAAGGGAAAAAAGAGATCTCCTACAAGAAACCTACTAATAAAGTAATGGACCAACCTAATAACTCATTGATAATGACAAGTGACTCAACATAGCACATTTGTGGTTGGAGGCACAAGGATTTCATGATTCATTTGTGGTTGGAGGTACAAAGGGAAAGCCTCCACCTCCCCTCCCACCCACCCACCCACCCACACCCCGAAAGTGATTTGTCCAAAGCTTGTGGGGAACGCCAGTTTAACATCCGGCACAAGTACACTTATGGTTGAAGGCAAAGGAGATTATTAGAAACCAATAACAATTTGAAGTTATAGGTTGTACCCTCATTAATATGCCATCTGATAAAAAAAATATTCATAGCAAAATAGGGGCTATTAAATTTTCCCTCGGTACACTTATGGTTGATTGAGGCACAATGAGATTATAAGAATATATAATTGCAACAACTTAAAGTTGTAGTACACTCATAAATACAACTACCTAAGCAAGTAGTATGAGGGTGAGGGTAGTTTCATTTTCACAAGTATTATTGGTCTCTTCACTATGACGGGTACCTTGGAACAATTGCCTAGAATACATGTTAGAGATGTTCATGATTTGTTTAACTTAGTGCTTATCATCATATATTATTATAAAGATATTACTTTTGGCATAGTCTCTCTCTCTCTATGACAATCAACTGGTTAAGTTACATACATTTACTTTGTTAAAAAACAATTTCTAATATCTGATGGCTTACATAGTACCCAGCTCTAACACCAATCTATTCACAAGGGCAAAAAAGTGTCATTGGTATCACCCGACTTGATAATATATTTAACCTCTTAAAAGTCAAAACTTGAACGAGATGCAAGGAGATTATGGAGATAAACCTAAGATAATACATATTTATTACTAACACCCATCAATTTATTAACTAGTATTAGACCTAATTACACCTGCTAAGTTGGAGAAGAGAGTTATGAATGTAGGAACTTTTCTAAATTTTGTCCTTGTTTCTTTAGGGGAGGAGTGGGAGGCACTTCCCCTCTCACTTTCTCTCTGACATTATTTGTAGGTGAAGAGAGGAGTGTTGTTTCATTTCAGGAGCAAGGCTATTTTACCAAGAAGGAAATAATTGAGTATTTTTTTCAAGCAGCCATTACTTTGAGAATTCACAGTTAAAAGATATATTGAGAGAGAGTTGCCGCTACCAGAGAAGACAAGATAGATATATAATAGATCACCCAAGGAATTGAGGTGGTTGCTTGACAAGCAATGGTAGATATAACTAACTAAGAAGAGTTCAAAGTAGTCACAGAGGCTGGTTATATGTCAAGTGTAGACACATGTTGTTGGAGATAAATATCACCTTTATTTCATTCTGAATGGTGTGCCAAAGCACCTTCATGGGTGCTTGCGTATCTTCTACATACTTTCATTCTTGATATGTGGATACTTAACCTAAAAAAATTCAAATCACTTGAAAGTGAAGGGGCAATGTCCTAAATAACATGGTAGTCAAGCTTGGTCCTAGTCACTCAAGATAGGCTCGTTACCAGATAGAATTGGAACAAGTGTACCAACCTCTATTTAATGCTTCTAAACAACTTTGCTATTAATTTAAAGGAAAAAACAATGAACAATCCGACAATAGAAAAAACTCACTTTCAAGAAAATATTAACCAAGTTACTCTAAGTATAATATAACAGATTTCAATAATAAGAAATATAAGAAATATCATTTTCAATGTGTTAATAATAACTTTTATAATATTAAATCAAATTTTCAACAACAAGAAAGAGAATATACTATTTTCTTCGAAAAACATTAGATAAAAACTTTAATAACTAGCAAGAGAAAAGAAAATTAATATTTAAAGATGAAATGATATGAACACCATTAATGGTTCTTTTTCTGTAGTTTTTGTTTCTATGGAGAGCAACGCAAGAAAATGAGAACAATATATCCACGACCATTTGCTTGAAAAATCAACAAATTGCAATAGTACCTAATCCAAAACATCATTTTGTATACATTCTAATACAAGATTCTCTTTTAAACTTCTATTTTGTAGTTAAGTCTGAAATATCTTAATTCATCAACATGAGATTAATGAACATGGATCATTTATTGTGATTCCTATTACTTTTCATCTATTTAGTTTGCTTCCCCTCCTCTCTCTTTCTTTATTCATTGCCATCATCTTCTCGTGATCCATCTTTTGATCCTCATTTCTAAATTTTCATCTTTTTCTAAAATAATTCTTCTCATAAGTTCTCTGTTACAAAATTATAGCACCTTTTGCCTACTTAAAATCAAACATAGGTGCATTTATTGGTTGTAAATCATGTAGAAGGATGGAGGTGTATGTCTGGAGAAACAAAAAAAGTTCATCAATCACTTCTAGAAAAGTTGTGTCCAAAAAGTATTATCTTTTCATTTGACCTAGGAAATATCTGTTCAAAACAATGTTTTTTATAGTGAACAAGAAAATGTATAACTGTTCTGTAAAATAAACAAGCATTTTTCAACAATAATGAATGTCCAATTCCAAATATATCAAGAACAACGAGGGATATGGTGAGGAATAAGCTGTGAACTCTACAAAGGAGATGTGCAAGGTCCAACCCATGTGGTTTAAGCTATGAATTCAAAAAATATGTCTTCTTTATGGAAGAAATTTTGGTATATTTGGCGTAGTTGTTGATAATGAATAACCAATCATTTTTACATTCAAAATGTGGTTGAACACTGATTTAGCCGTAATATCAAAGTATTACATTGTTATAGTAGAGCTAATGTCTTCTCTCATCAATTTGTGACTTTTTTCAGTATTAGTGTACTACAACACATTTTGTGTCCTTCTAATTGTTGAAAGTAGGGTGCATGATTAAGCACAAATATTGCAAACATACAAAAGAGACTAGCCTTTGACCATGTTTGGCTATGCTCTTGATAGAGGACTTTTAGTAGATTCTTAGTAAGAGCCTTTCTTGTACTCTTCGGAAACATTGATTTCTAATTTTTTGAAAAAAATGAAATCATCTAAAAGGAAGTTAAGTAAACAACTTTTTTTTTTTTATCAAAAAGGTGCTCCATCCAAAAAGGAGTTTTTAGACTCCAAAGAGGTTAACTAAACACCCTTATATTATGTTTCAAAAGCAGGTTCTTCCTTATGAGTTGATTTTTAATCTATTTGATCAATAGGCACTATGGTCCTTCAAGACAAATGCTATGTGGTTTACGTTATGGTATGACTTTATTCTATATTCAAAAATTTAAATTTTTTAGGATGTTTATTTTT
Organism: Aristolochia contorta; assembly: GCA_022405105.1. Lineage (NCBI taxonomy): Eukaryota > Viridiplantae > Streptophyta > Magnoliopsida > Piperales > Aristolochiaceae > Aristolochia > Aristolochia contorta. The sequence goes on along the minus strand of CM039668.1, from coordinate 126,862 downwards.
CCAAGGCTTTGTGATTCTTTTTCCTCTTGATTTGATCCTCAATACATTGTTATCCATGTACAATGATGAATAGGCATAAAGATTATAAATATTAGAAAAAATGATATCAGTACAACCACATTTTATGTAAGACTTTACATCGTGACGAGGTTATCCTCGTGGCAGCCTAGTTGGTAGTCTAGATAAGGTTCAAGGTTTATGGTTACCCATAGAATAGGAAGATAAAACCAACTTTATCTCTTACCCAGATTGCCAACAAGGACACCACATCATGTTTTAAATCCTCACAATAAAATATGGTTGTATGCATATCACCACTCTAAATGTTATCATCTTGCTATTGCCTAGATATAGTTTTTTTGAGTATCATTCATTTTCATGAAAATAATCATTTTTTAAAAAATAATTCGTTTTTTAAAGCATGATTTTGATGTGCTATTCCTTAACGCTCCATAAGATTTAGTTCCTAACAAAACTAATATTCACATTCTTGTGTGTAAATGGGTGACATTAAAATTCTAATCCATTAATTGATATGTTTAAAGTTATAGGTAGGGTCATTGCTAGCTTTAAACTCTTGGCAATGAAGGAACATCCAGGTCTAATTATTCATCCTCGGATTATAATTAGTTCTCACCCATGTAAAAATTGAAGGATTAATTGTAACTTTATCAATTTTTTGAAAAAAATATTTTCTGTTAAGTGTGTGAAGCACCACTCTATAGAAGGCTAATGAGAACGAATTTTCTAATTTGAAAACAATGAAGCACGCCCTGAAATGCTATTGGGTCCCAGTGATATAATACTTCTCCACATCCAACAACAGGCCCAGCAGCCCACTGTAATCTCGAAAAAGAGATACTAGGAGCACTCTAATTCAGGTACCCGACCCCTTCCCACTATCTTCTTCACTCCATAGGTGAGAAGAGTTCAGGACCTACCGGCGTTAAAGAGGTTGGTGACCGACGACGCCAGAGACATTAAATGCACGGCAATGGGAAGTGACCAATCATTCTCTGATTCTGCTGAGTTCCGATCTCCAGAAAAGCACAGTAATGGAGATGAAGGAAACCTAATTCAGATATTTCCTTCCGCTCTTCCTTATCGGGAAAGATTCCCCGGCGAGATTTCATGGGTAGCGATGCGGTCCTCCGCGTATCGCTCGTTTCCTTAGCTGCCCTCGTTGTGATTGTCGGCTTCTGCACTTTCTCGTTGAAGAAGATGTTTGCCACTTACGTCTTCGGCCTGGTTGCGATCGCCGGGGTCGTTTTGCCCGATTGGGAATTCTTCGATAGGGATTTCAGAGACTGGTTCTCGCCGTTGACGTTTGATAGACGGAGCAGAAATTCGGGGGAAAATTCAACCGCCATAAGGTGCGAATTCTTTCTCTTCTGTTGTTGGTTGGAGTTTCTTGATCTTAGCTGCGCCGGGAAGCAATTGTAGTGCACTGTTTCCTGAGAAAAAATCAACTAAAAGTTTGATCCTGAGTCTCAGACTTGGTTTTTGGAGCTCGAGGATCAATGCAGAACTGCGGAGTGAGTTCTTAGAATTTCTACTGTCGAATTGATCTAAAAGACTGACTTTAATAGTCTAATGATACGGGTTAATCACGATAATATTAGTATGTAGTAATCTTCCAAAAATCCTTTAAACCAGATTATCTCTAGATCAGATTTTGTAGTCTAAGCTCCAATAACTGCACATTCCTAAAGGAATTAGGTTCTGCTTTTGAAAGAAGTATTGTTAATGAGAGCAACTTCATTATGAGAATAATCACATCAGTAGCTATCTTTGAGAACATCAAGATTGAGCTCAGATGAATTTAGATCGCTTGATATTAGGTATTTTAAACTCTGCTGTCTAAGTAGTGCACACTTTGTAGTTTGTTCTGCTTTTGGAACAACTCCATTATGGGGATAACAACAGTTTTAGGTGTTTCTGAGAACATGACTATAACTTGAACCCCTAGTTAATACATGCTGGCGCTCTTAGCTTAATTTTAGTATCTAAATTTGTTTTGGGGTTCTTCTTTTTTTTTTTTTTTTTTTTTTTTTTTTTCAACTTCAGAATGTGAAACCAGAAACCCGTCTGGGGTTCTTAAAATGGCTCGCTTTTTTTTTTTTTTTTGCAGGTTTAAGTTATATCCAGGGAGATTGGTTTTATACTCTGTTATCTATGGTTTTGGCCTGTACAAATGGTGGAAGATCATCACCAACTAAGCACTACCCTCGTTAGCTGCTTGATTGCAGATGTTACTTGTATGAGCCCTGTGACTTTCATGCTCTAAAGAATGAGTTGATGTAATCCTTTTTGGCAGGGACAAACCTTTGTGATGGAGAAAATTACAGTACCCTTTTTGATTAACGCAAAATTGGTTGTGTTCCATGAGCTCTTTTAAACTGGATTTTTGTGTGCAGATAACATATCATTTCTAATATGCATAATCCTAAGACTCGGGTTGAGTCTTGGGTCAACACTGCAAGTTCTCTTTGTTATGTAAACAACTTACGAGGAGCATCCATATTTGGTACTTTGATATAACAATATTTGATATTCATACTGTTTTCTCCTTCTGAATGGATGGAATTCGACTGCCTTCATTTTTTAACAAATAAAAGCTATCTCGGGTGAGGATAGAATAACCACACTGAGGCAGGTTAGGGCATACAAATTTTAACAAACAGAGAGAGTAATAGCAAGAGGGAGAATAATGAATTAAAACGATCAAAACCATCAAATATCTATTTTCTACAAATTCAGAACAACAGGCCACCAAAGCGTTTAAGCAGTTCAAGATGATTTCCCTGCCTCGGCCTTTTCCTCCTCTTGCATTTTCCTCAAAGATGGAGGTGGCCTGACCACAATACTTCTCTTCCACTTGCGATCAATCTTCCTCGAAAGCCTTTTTCCAATACCTTCCTCAATTTCTCTTTCCCTTTTCACAGTCAGTAGTCTAGCAACCTGCAAAGAAAAATAAATAAACAAGTCAATGCTCTGCAGGTTAGAAAAGCACTACACCTGCAGACAGCCAACAAAGAATTTGTCCTGTAAGCAGTTCTTCAGAAAGAGGTGATAGTAAAGCTTTAATTTTTTAAAAATTATTATACAAATGGCACTGCACAAGATGTGAATCCAAAGGTAGCAAGTCTCAGCTAGACCTGTGGGTTACAACAGGAATCTTTTCTGCATAAATATACCACTAACAGCCTCAAGTCAACATGCTTGTTTATGTTAAAAAAAAAAACACAAGACGGGGTCATTAGGTAATCCTACTGAAAATCATGATAAACTAGGCAAAAGATATAGCATCAGAAAACTAAAATCCACTCCCATAGTTTCTTTAAAGCTCTAGTTTGAATGATGCATAGTGATGATCTCCTTTGTCATTAAGAACTGGAAAAAGGCACAATATGAGGGGCATCCTACTGGTGTTGGATACTGCATTCAAACTCCTAAATTCTGCTACAATGTGGTGATACATTTCTCGTTCCAGACGTATGGGATGCATAAATAACTGATATAACAGATAGTACTGGGACAGCAAAACCAGAAATCTGATAGTACCAGTATTTACCCCCATCTCAAAAACACGTAAGTCTTATCAAAACACCTGCAACACTCTTCTTTCTCATTTAGTCATCTATAGAAACCCAGAACTACTAGCTACATGCTGATTGCCACATCTCAAAACTCTTCCATCATATACTAAAGACAATTCAACAGACTTTGATCGGTTAAGTTTCTTGTCACCTATCATGCGCTTCGAGAAGGGGCGATATCAATTTGGTCAAAATAGCATTCAGGCCTATTTACACAATCAAGGATACAAGTTGTGTTCCCCAATTCCCCTGCCAACCCCTTATTTTAGTAGTATTAGTTTCAGTCGGTTATCTTGCTTCCTGTTTTGTTCTACTATGATGAGATTCTTATCTATTCCTTTCTCAGTCAAAAAATCAACAGTTCGGTTGCTGATTCTCTTAATTTAACCATGAAAATCTAGCACCTAGTGTACAAAGTTGTCTCTCAAGGCCTTTTCTAGACCTTCCCAAAAGAAAATTTGCTAAGAAGCGACAAGAACATGATCACCATAGAAATGCCAGAAAACCCAGTCTTTCAGTTCAAGGACAAGGAGAGGTATCTCATAGAAAGAAAAATTTCGTTTTAACTTTACTACTATAATTTTTTTTTTATATACTTTTTTTGTGGAGAAAGCCTACACAACTAGCCATATCCAGAAGCAAAGAAGATGATATTTTTCCTCTAATGACAATGATATTAACCACAATTCATATCCAGTTTCAGTAATCAATCAGGCTCACCGACTTTTAGTGTCAAACCGTGGGAATGCACCCAACGAGAACTTTCGAGGACGCGACTATAAAAATGCAACTATTGAATTCAAACACGGCAGTCCCAGTAGGAAAACAGATTATGAAACCTGAAACAACGGCATACAATGTGAAGAATTAAAAGGACAAAACCACTGCAGGAGCAGAAAGTCTTACCCTCTTCCGCATACGCCCAAACTCGCTGCTCTTGAACTCGTTCCGAGCAGACTTCTGCAAGCGAAGCATGAAGAGCTCCCCTTTGAGATCAATTACCTCTTCATTGATTTCTTCCGTGGTTTTGGTTCGAATTTCTTTGAGCTCCTCTTCCCTCTTCGCCATCATCACCACAGAGGCCACGGGAGCATTTTTCCGCAGAGAAGGGATACCAAGAGGGCAGACCTGCTGAATTCGGATCCCATGGAAAGGAGATCTATGAGGCGAAGGGAGGGTTTTAAAAGAAGAAGAAGAAGAAGAAAGAGAAATGCCCGAAGGCGGGGCTCCAGACAGAAGGCCCAACATCATCCTTCACCGCTCTGGATAACGCTCTCCCGTTTCACTCCTTTGGAAGACGAAGATCCTTTATTAATGTCTCAACCAGCCGGGTTGAGAGGTCACCCAGAACTCAGACGAGTCTTATATGTAGTTGGACAAAAGGCGAGTCAGAAAGTCTTTATTTTTGCCTGATTATTATTCAGGTGAATACGAAATTTTATTAATAAAAAAAAAGGAAAGATGGTAATATATAATCATAAGAATAAAATGTACTATGACATTTTTATGCTGTATAAAAATGTGCAACCCAAGATTTGGTCGACCCAAAAATTGCTCACTAATTAAAGTAAAATTTAAATTAACATCAAGAAAAAATATTTAATAGTAAAAAATATAATAAATGAGGTATATTTTAAAATAATATAAATTAATATTGAACGTAAAATAAGAATATAAGAATTGCTTAGTTAACATATATATTCTCCTTTTATCAATGGTAGTTTTGTATTTGATCCCAGCTTCTATAAATTAAATAAGAATATAAGAATTGCTTAGTTAACATATATATTCTCCTTTTATCAATGGTAGTTTTGTATTTGATCCCAGCTTCTATAAGTGTAACTTTGTATCTGTAATTCGGTCGAATTTGGTCTGTAGTCTCTATACGCAGAACAGCGTAGGATTATACGTATACACGTCAGCGCATGCGTATATGGTCAACGAAGCCCTTTGTAAGACGATGGCTGGCAGATCATCGCTCGCCGTTGATGATATTTCTCTCCATTTTACATTTCTCAAGTCACCGTCTCCTTCCCTCACGGCCAAATCTCTCTCTCTCTCTCTCTCTCTCTCTCTCTCTCTCTCTCTCTCTCTCTCTCTCTCTCTCTCTCTCTCTCTCTCTCTCTCTCTCTCTCTCTCTCTCTCTCTCTCTCTCTCTCTCTCTCTCTCTCTCTCTCTCTCTCTCTCTCTCTCTCTCTCTCTCTCTCTCTCTCTCTCTCTCTCTCTCTCTCTCTCTCTCTTCCACAGCCCGACTCGGCTGCCTCCGCTCTATTGTCGATTTACTTTTACTGAACCCTAAAACGCCAATTGAAAGGCGGCAAGGGTTGTACGCTTGTGTTCACTTTCATGGTGAAAGATACTCGCTGCTGCTGAGGGAAATCGCGTCGTTCTCGAGCTCTCCGGAAGTTCGTTCTGGTCATGGGAGCCACGGGCTCGAAACTCGAGAAAGCGCTCGGTGACCAATTCCCCGAAGGCGAGAGATATTTCGGATTGGAGAATTTCGGTAACACGTGCTATTGCAACAGCGTTCTGCAGGTGTGTTTCCAATCGGATGGATTGGGTGTCAATTTCCCTGCCCTCGTGTTTTTCTTCTGCTTTCTTTTCTTTTCTTTTCTTTTTTTGCTGGAATTTTGTTTGAGTTTAGTATTTCGAGGTTGTATTCGTCGAAGATAGATCTCCTTACCGTAGTTTCATATCTTTTATATTTTTCCTATTTCTTTATTCCTTTTGTTTTGTGTGATTTTATTATTTTTTAATAATTATCTCTCGATCAAAGTCAGCATGGTTTTTTAACCGATTCTGCACCTCGATGTCACAGTTACCCATGCTAATGAATTTTGTGGTGAAATTGTCTCACACTAGCATATTTGAGCTACCAAACTTGCAAGAATTTAAGGAAAATTCTGTTTACTGGATCATTTAAGCTTATTTTTTCTCTTAGTATTTTCTGGTTTCTGTACTGGGGAGTCTTTCCGGTGGTCTTTAGGTTCGGTAGTAGTATTTATTTTAGTGATAGTTCAGCAGTAGTTAACAATGTGGCGGCTAACAGGTTATGTGAATTTGGGCGATTTCCTATGAGTATATCAATTTGCAGACTTTTGTTCACTGTTTATGTCTTTTACTCTGATGCACTTAATACATCATCATTTTGTAATTGTTTTTTTTTTTCAGTGATCATGATTTTTTATTTGGCGTGGCTAAACTGCCACTTATTCACTTCTTTTTGTTTGGACTCAAAGTTTTTCTTTTTTTCTGTCCACTTAATTTTCCATGAAGAAGGATGCTGGCTCATCTTTGGAGACATTATGTTCATTCATGTTGGTCGTGTAGACCCTATTCACTTACAACGAATTTTGGTTGGATGATATGATAAATTTGTTTTGAACTATGCTTCTTTGTCTCTGTCTCTGTCTCTCCTCCCTTCGTCATTGTATATTTTGTCCATACTGGTCTTAATTTTAGCTCAAAACAGGGTTTTTTTCTTTACTTTTAAAAATTATGTTTACCTTATCATTAACTTGAATATATTGTGCTTTAACCCTTATGTATCTGGTACCTTTTTAGATTCTTTTTGACATTTATTATGATTCTTATGATGTTACTAATTGTTGATGATTTTTTTTTCTTTTGGTCATCAGGCACTTTATTTTTGTGTACCATTCCGTGAGCAGTTACTGGAGTATTATGCAAATAACAAGAATGTAGGAGATGCAGAAGAAAACCTTTTGACATGCCTAGCAGATCTTTTCAGTCAGGTGAAGGCCTTATTGCTCTTGATTCACTCTGTTACCTTTGAATTTTTGAATCGCTCTTCTGTTTACAATTTACCTGCAAAGTTACGGATTTTCCTATTGAGGTTTGGTTTCAAGTCTCACAGCAATGCATGTGTGTGTGCACTGATGACTAGTCTTAAATGGAGAACATTGGATTACTCTTTTTTAGCCAGTCAGAGGAAAATTTATACCTCATTTTTGAGCATGGATTGATTACCACAGGTTTTGAATCACTTTAAATTAGTTGTCAGAAGAAAATCTTTACCTAATTGAATAGTCTTGTTGCTTATGAACTTGTATACCTCCTTAATTTTTTATGTATTTGATTTCTCATTCAAATATCTTATTTTTTGAGATTTTAGTCAAACAATTATTTATTTATATATTTAAATTTGTAGCATCTGGAGAGACATTTAACAGGTTGTAATGACCTATCAAGAATAAGGATCTTATGTTACTAGTAGGTGCTGTAACCTGATATGTTGCTAGCCTTTATTATACATGCTTTTCGTTGAGGCTTTTCATTTTCCTTTCATTCTCTGACATTCTTGACATATCCACTAGGAAATAATCATAACTGTTGCGATGGGACTGCTTCCTCTTGGGACTTTTTTGATAAGTTCAGGAAGTCCCTTTCCTGTATTGAGTTGCATTCATACCATGCTTGTTAATTCAAAGTAGAAAATTGTTATTTATTTTGTGTTCTCTCCCTTTTCTTTAATCACTCAACTTGATATATTTTATCAAGTTGTAATTCTTGGAGATGATGCTGTGAGACCTTATCAGCTTATGTATATAGACATGTAATGAAGATGTTTTCTTATTAAAATTAAATGCTAGATTTAGTTGAACCCTTTAGGTTCAAAATTACAAATTTCCAAGAAAAAATATTGGAGGTCATCATTGATGTAAGATACATATTGAATGAGATACTTCACTGCCTAATTCTTTCTGTTTAGTTATCTACTCATGAGAAACATTGTGCAAATTGGATGTGAATATTGAACATGATTAATTAATTATAAAGGTTATTTAATATCTCTTCAAAAAAAAAATAAAGGTTATTTAATAGAGTGCAACCAAGTATTTTTATAGCTGTGCGAATGTGTGCTTGCTAAAGGATTTCGTACTATACTGCTTTATACCGAAAGCTTTATACCTGAGTGGAATTAAGAGGTGGAATGAATATACTTGGCCAGATAACTACGAAATAGTGGGATATTGGAGGCACTTTATGTGGTGCCTCAGGAGGTGGACACTAAGCCTTCTCACATCTTTATTCAATGTAACTTTGAAAGCAATATTATTTTTGTTAGAGTGGCGATATGCATACGACCATATTTTACTGTGAGGGTTTACAACGTGATGTGGCGTCCTCGTTGGCAGTTCAGGTAAGAGATAAAGTAGGATCTATCTTCCTATTCTATGGGGAACCCTAAACCGTAAACCTTTTCTGGACTGCCAACTAGGCTGCTAGGTGGACAGCCACATCGCGATGTGAAGCCTCACTAGTAAAATATGGCAGTACTGATATCATTTTTCTTTTCGTTATGGGGACTATTCTGAAATTCTGGGAGTCTTTGTAGAATTAATGAACCTTGTAACATCGGCTAGTATCCATCTGTTTGCATTCCTTAAATAAAAACTCACCAGGACTTAGAGGATGAAGGAAATGCTCTCCGTTGGCTATTGAAATAAAGGCATAAGTGCAGGAGTGCTTTGGGATTATTTCACAATTTTTCCAGCGCAAAAAAATATTGGTCATCATTGATGTATTTCATTATGAGAAAAAATGCAAGAACCCACAAAGAGTTAAGATTACATCTTGCCTGAAAAACTTAGGGTACCCAAACAACCAATTGTTGCTTATCTACTTGCTTGCAAGTATACATTGCCATTAGCAATTAAGTACATGTGACCAATTAGATACAAGATGAGATAGATAAGAGATTTCATTAAAAGTAAACAAATGCCTCCAAGGTGGCTTTGACTTCCCTTGACACCATGATATAATGACTTCAAGTCTCCTTCAACATACAAGGGTCCCGAGAGGTGTGAATTTCTGAAACACTTCAAACCAAGCAGTAGGCTAAGTGCTTCAGCAGTAGTAGAATCCGCATACCCGATCGGTCCAGTATAAGAAAGAAGAACTTCACCCATAGAATTCTTGATAAGTCCCCCTATTCCAGCTGGGCCTGGATTCCCAAGAGAAGATCCATCGAAATTCAGTTTATAAACTTGTTCAGGTGGAGGAGTCCATTCCTGAATTGCCAAGTTTGCACTTCCGGATTCACGAGCATGGTCAATCCAAAACTTCCATATGGTGGCAGCCTCAACACCTCGGATAAGTTTTGAATCTTAAGCCATCCCACTACCTAGTGAAGGATGCTATAAGTAACATCCCTCCAATGTCGGGCTTTATTTTGAAAAACCCTATTGTTTCTTTCTTTCCATAGCATCTATGGGATAAATCCCATACAACAACTAAACATTAATTTGCCCTTGTGCCCCAACCCAAGTGATCAAATCAATGAAGCAAGTCCAAATAAATCACTAGGGGTGACAATAACAAGACCAAACATGTTGAGGAAGGAGGTCCAAATCTGCCACTTAAAAGGACAGTGGAGGAGAAGATGGCTAACTGTTTCTATTGTATGATTACATAAGGGGCAGAGGTTATTTATGACTTGCAAACCTCTTCTTTCCAACAAATCACGGTGAGTAGTCTTCCCCGAATGCAACACCTGCCAAAGAAACTCTGCTTTTTAGGGCATGAATAACTCCAGGCAATGGCTGCAGGATGCCTAATGTTCACCTCATTTGACAAACAAGTGTACCTCGAAGAAACTGTATAATTACTTTTTGAGCAAGCCCTCCAGATTAATTCATCAGGTTTATTTCTCAATAGATAAGCTTTGTCAAGCTCATACAGTAATTCAGAAAATTTCAAAGCTTCAACATCATTGAGATTCCTTCGTAGAAGTGACAGCCAATTGATGTCTTTGAGCGGCCATTAGGGGTAATGTCCCAAATATGTGAAGTTTTGTCTCGGACTAGCAAAAAAAGGTTTGGAAACCTTTCAGCAAAAGGGGATTCTCCAATCCATTTATCTAACCAGAAACGTGTCTTATTCCCTCTCCCAGGATGCAAGGAGATCCATTTTCGAAAGAAGGGAAGGAGTTTAATTAGTCTTCTCCAAATAGGGGATAAACCTCTAGTTCTTGTATTTTCAAACCACCAATGCCTTGGACTGCTGTCTAATTTTGGTGTAACCAACAACTTCCAAATTAACTTTTCAATAACATTAAGCCTCCATAGCCATTTTGTGAGAAGGGCTCTATTTGTTTGCTTGATTTTTCTGATTCCCAATCCACCGACTTTTTTTGATTGACATACTCATCCCATCTTATCAGAGATGCATTTTAGACTTCTCTGCTGATTTGGACCATAAGAAATTCCTCATCGATCTTTCCATAGTGTTGGTAATAGAAATAGGGCAGTAGAGAAACGATAGATGATATGTGGGAATTCCGAGGAGGCAAGATTTAATTAATGTGATTCTCCCAGCTTTGTGAGCATTTTTCCTTGCCATGTACTTAGCCTATTCTGTAATTTTTCGATTACCAGATCCCATAGTTGCTTGGTGGTTCGCCTTGTGAATAAAGGGAGGCCAAGATATGTGGCTGGAAGAGAGTCAATACCACATCCAAGAGATGTAGCCATGTCTCTAGTGCACTTCTCTCCGGATAGAAGCCAAAGATGGTGGACTTGGACCAATTAAATTTCAACCCTGATGCCATTTGAAGTTGATCATAAGTACCTTTGCAGAAGATTATAGTGTCATCCGCAAATTGGATATGGGGACTCATGTTCTGAAAGACGGGATTAATCCACCCTTGGTTAACTGCAAGATGAATTAAATATCGTAATCCTTCTCCAGCAATATTAAAAAGCATGGGGGAAAGTGGATCTTGTTTGAGGCCCCTGGATGGTTTGATAAAGCCATGCGCTCCTCCGTTGATTAATATAGAATATCTGGCGGAAGATATGTACGTCATTATCCATTTCCTCCATTTTTTGCCAAACCCAAGCCGTTGCATCATATATCTGAGATATTCCCATGATATTCGATCAAAAGCTTTCTCACACTCCAATTTCAGAATTATTCTCGGCTCCTCCATTGATTAAAGTATGGGGGAAAGTGGATCTCCTTGTCTGAGGCCCCTGGATGGTTTGATAAGCCATGCGCGCCTTGATTAATATAGAATATCTGGTAGAAGATACACACGTCATTATCCATTTCCTCCATTTTTTGCCAAACCCAAGCCGTTGCATCATATATCTGAGATATTCCCATGATATTCGATCAAAAGCTTTCTCAAATTCCAATTTCACAATTTATAAAAGCATGTTGCTGAGGGCAGATAATTTGATCCATAACCTTTTGCAGTCGCCCAGCCAATATTCTTGCAACCAGTTTGTATATGCTACTTGCCAAGTTGATGGGTCTAAAATTTGTAATTTTTTCCACACATTGCCTCTTTGGGATTAAGGCAATGAAAGTTTTTTTTTTTTTTTTGAAGAGATTGATTCCATTGCTTGTGGGATTACTTCATGGGATGCAACAATAAACTTCGTACTCGGGAGATTTGAACCCGAGACCTCCCGACAACACAACCCTCATGTTACCTCTTAGCTATGCTCAGCTTCACTAAGGCAATGAAAGTTGCCCCAATAGCTTTGCTAGTTAGCCCATACTGATAGAAATGCTGAAGTAGATTTGTGGCCTCTTCTTTAATAACTTCCCAACATGCACCAAAAAACTCCCCATTAAAGCCATCCGGTCCTGGTGCTTTGTTTTTTGGCATTAATTTTCCAGCAACATCTATTTCCTCTTGAATAAAGGGAGACTCCAATGCAGCTGCGTGATTCAGATTTAATTTATGGGAGAGATAAGAGGTATCTATTCACGGATAAGGGTGAATAAATCGTGAAGTGTGCTATGATGCTGTTAATGATCAAGTGCCTATGAGTAGTTGTAATTCCCTCCACCATAAGTGAACTAATTCTGTTCACCCTTCGTCTATTGGAGGCCATAGCATGGAAAAATTTTGTATTATTACTATCCCCCTCGAGCAACCATTTATGCCTTGCCCTTTGCTTCCAACTAATGGTTTCCTTGTAGGTGTTGCTATTAAAATCTGTTACAGCATTTAGTCTAGTGGCTATCTCCATCTATTTAAATTTCTTTGTTCCTCCAACTGGTTAATAGAAGCAATCTAAGAAATTAAATCTTCCTTCCTCACTCTTTGTGAATCTTTTATTTGTTTTGCCCATGTCATCATATTACCTTTAAGAACCTTTAATTTGTGAAAAAACTTTCCCCTTGAAGGACCTCCCACCTCAATCTGATTCCACCAAGTTTCCACTCGTAGTATAAATCCATCATCTTCTAGCCAAAAATTTTCAAATCTAAACGGGATGCCTCCCCAATTCTCCGAGCAAGAGTTCAGAAGGATAGGCCAATGATCAGAAATTGTTTTTTCCAACACCCTACATGTTGTTCGTGGGTAAATGTCCAGCCACTGAGGACTGCACAAAAATCTATCAAGTCTTGACAATGTTGGTGGGTTTCTCCCATTGCTCTATGTAAAAGATTTTCCAGAGACAGGAAGATCCAATAATTCTGCTGCACCAATAAAATCAGCAAAACCCCTCATAAATGCTATGAGGGATCTAGCCACAGGAGACTTCTCATCTTTGGTTCTGATAGCATTAAAATCACCTCCAATCAGCCAAGGATCAGTCCATAAGTTGAGCATTCCCGACAATTCATCCCAAAGGCCTGCTCTTCTAGAGTATGTAGTTGGCCCATATACTACACCAAGTGACCAAGTTCTGCAATTTGCTAAATCTTTAACATTAATTGCAATATAATGTTCCCCAATATCAAAACCTTGCACAACAATGAATCTATTTTTGAACATGATTGGCTGTTGTTGTGAATTACTCCATATGAACAATTTTCCTGATGTGGGTATTTCCTCCATATCGAATGCAGCAATTAAGTCATTGAATTTTCTCATGGTGGATGTTATTGTTCTAGCTGGGAGTGTTTTTTCATTTGGAAACCTTATTGCATTAAAATTTCCCATTAGTAACCATGGTCCAATCCATCTATTAATTAAATCACTTAGCTCTTCCCAAAAATGCTCTCTGCTGTAATATGAGCATGGACGTAAATTCCTCCAATATTCCAAGTTTGGTTCAGAGCTTTATCCTTTAATCTCACTCCCCAAACAGTAAGCTCCCATTTTAGAGTCAATAATTTCAAACCATATTGGATCCCATAACATTAAAATACCTCCAGACGTACCCAGAGCTTCTACAACAGTCCAAGATGGACTATTGAAGGGGACAGACATTACAATTTCATCCGTAGGCTCAGCTACTTTGGTTTCTTGCAAACTTACAAAATTTACCCCATTCCGAAACAAAACATCCCTAATTGAGGCATTTTTTTGGGGATTGCCCAAACCCCTTACATTCCAAGATATGACTTTCATCAACGTCTGCATCGTCCTCGCACTCCTCTGCGAATCACGCTTCCTCTACCTCCCCTGCCCCTCTGGCCTGGTGGTGGGAGAATTCCGGCCAGCCTTGCTTGTCATACCTCTTCCAGGAATTGCGCAAGGCGAAGGATAGTTGCATAATCCTCATTTGCGAGCCTGTCCTCCCTTTCTTCGATCGTTTCCACCCAATTGTGCACAGCCAAGTCATGATACCTTGAGTTGGGGTGCGTGAACTCATTGGGGTGACGAGTTTGCACCCTCAATCAGTTCCAGTGCAAGTGCACGGGCTCCCTAGTGTGGCCCCATTTGTTTTGGTCTTCCTCTTTGTCAACCTCTTCTTCATAAAATTCTTGCTGAATGGTGTGGGTCATTTTCCTCCTCAGGGTACTGCGGCGAAATGGGTGGAGAGGGAGGAGGCTGGTCTTGAGTTCCCGGCGGCGCCTTCACTGATGGGGCCTGCTCCTCTCTTCCAGAGGAGTAAGGCGGGGGATTTCTGTTTTGCCTATGGTAAGTTTGAAGTCGGGAGCGGGAACTAGGGGGCATGGTGGAATTGAGGGGAGGGTTATTTCTGGGCAGGAGAGGCGAAGAGACTTCGGTGTTTTCAGGGGAAAACGTTGGATTGTTATATAGATTTTGGTGTTGTATTTGCCTTCCTCCTTCCATCGGTCCATGGTTGCTGGGCTCTTCTTCGCCCGATTGACTGTTGGGTATTTGAGGGGTCTCAGGTAAGGCTAGCAAGGCAAACCTATTCCCCGTGGCAGTGCTAGGTGTAAGGTAGACTTCCCTTCCCGGCGCGTGCTGGTCTCTCTGCCCTTCCCATTCAATCAGCTGAAATCCTTCAAAAGTTCTTGCTGAGTTCCCATGCGACTGGCGTTGCGTGTCGGCCTGGCTAAACTCAAGGTTTGAATTTAAATTTTGATTTTGGTTTTGATTTTGACTTACCTCAACTTGCCATGGTCTGAGTGAGGGTTCCGGTGAGTTAACTCGGTGTGTATTGAGTTTATCGCGACTCATTTCTTCTTCCTCTCGATCGCCTTGTCGGCTGTCCATCCAGTTGCCTTGTCGGCTGTCCATCCAGTCGCCTTGTCGGCTGTCCATCCAGTCGCCTTGTCGGCTGTCCATCCAGTCGCTTTGTCGGCTGTCCATCCAGTCGCCTTGTCGGCTGTCCATCCAGTCGCCTTGTCGGCTGTCCATCCAGTCTCTGGCGACCCCGTTAGGTGGAAGATCTTGTTTCCGATTTTTAATTTCCACATTCCTCCTATTTGTCCATCCTTCTTACAAAGCATATTTGCTCTTGCATATCCCAAGGATTTTTTTTTATTTCGATTCCTTGTCTAGCTTCATCACGTCTTCAAAGCTTCGAAAAATGACCCTTAGGTTTTCCTCATTCCAGATTTCTACGGGGATTCCGTAGACTCTCAACTAGAATCCCTCTGCCATTAATTTTCTTTCCTTACTCCATGGTCGCATTGAAGACCATTGAAGTGTCGTACACGTGTCAATCGCCTTGCGGAACGCTTCTGCTTCCTCATTATCTTTTGCCCATATAAGCCATATAAGGCATCTCTTCCTTCCGTAATGTTTTACTGATCCAGTTCAGTATTTCATCTTCTATATGTTTGAAGGAGAGTTGCAGCACCATTGCATATCGCAAATTTCTTTCTCCCTCTTCCCAAAATCAATTCCGGGAGCTCAATATTTTCCGGGATGGGTTCCCCATTCTTCACGGTTTCTTCTGTTGGTTCATCGGCGGATTTGCTCTGAGATGGGAAGAGCATCTCTCCAATCACATCTATGAGAAGTTTCCATTGGAAACCCTTTCCAGCCTTGAAAGGAATATGAAGCCTCGCTAGCATCTTCTCCTCCCTCAGGTGTACGATTCTGACTAATTTTCTTTCTCCTTCAGAGACGTCGAAAGTGAAGGTGTCGCAATCTTTTGTTGTTGCATTCTTCTCTCCACTTATTGGTGGAGGTAAGAATTCTCCAACATTCCTGGATGATTGATGGCAGGAATCTGATGAATGACTTCATCTCTCCTCTCGAAACGGTGAGTTTGATACTCTTGATTCTTCCGTTTCCCCTTTTCTCCATCCATTCATCCGCTTGTATTGTTGATTCATTAAAGCGGAAAACTCTGGATTTGAGAGGCTCTCTGGAGCGCTTTCTTCTTCCCGTAAGTATCGTCCATTCCTCATCTTCATTTCAGATTTCTCCTTCTTAAATTCTACTTTGCTTTCCATCTTCTCTGTCGGTTCCCGGTAGCGACCTTGGTGGATTGTCGCCCTCAGGTCTCCGTCGCTCCTCTCTCATCTCGTTAATGGTCCACACACAATTTGAAAGTTCCTTTTTTTTACTTTTAAATGTTATAAGAGAAATTTAAAAAAAAAATGTTATAAGAGAACTTTTTGTGTATTTGGTGAAGGTTTCCCTAATTTTTCGTCTTTTTAAAGCTTTATTTACAGAGGATGGTCCACCTGATAAAGATTAACGCTGTTTAAGTTAATACTATATATTTCAGAGATTTTATAGTAAACTTTAATGTTCTGGAATATCTCATTTCTTGTAACTTATTAAGATGTAGAAAGTTTATTGAATTTGTTAACTGCGAAGTGAAGAATTGGGTACAATGGATTCTGAATGTATATGGGATGCATGCATTGACCTCTTTTTATCTGAGTGAAATGAGTCGTTTACAGTTTTGGAAAGTCATAGATCATCAATTTCATGTCCATCTCCATACAATTTGACTCATATTCCACCAATACTTTTGTCATTGTTGTGAAAAAAAAATTCTTGTCATTGTATGCAGATAAGTTCACAGAAGAAGAAAACTGGTGTCATTGCTCCAAAGCGTTTTGTGCAAAGAGTGAAGAAACAAAATGAGCTCTTTCGTAGTTACATGCACCAGGTACGTCTATCTATTTGTGATTGGCTGATTTGCACGGAAATATAGCGTAGTCTTTCTTCGCAACAATGTAAATAAATATCTAAGCAATGGTGCAAATGTTGGTACTATTAGAAATGGGCCAAATAAGCACATAAGTGTATACTAGTTTGTGCACAAGGATATATGAGGTTTTGTGTTACGTTTCTGTGTTATGTTTTTGGCTACTATTGCCTCTGAAGGTTTATGTTTTTAGGTCACTTATGTAAAACTACGGTGGATATAGAATCCTTAGAGATACTAGTAAGTGTATCCCGAAGAAAGGCAAAATTTTTGGGGAGTTCAGCTACCTTTCCATGATATATTGTGGTCAAATATGATGATTTTGTGATGCTTTCTTGTGGATACTTATGTGTCAGCAGGAGCTTGGTCTTATATTTGACCTAGCAGATGTAAACCAACTCTGCTATTGCATTCCAAAGATCTTTAACCCCATCTTCTAGTGCTATCTGGCATCATGACGGGATGCACTTTGCCATGACCCCATATTTTTAGACTGTATTGAAGTTGCTGATATCCGAATGTGAGACTATCATCTGAACTGAGCTGTTTATTTTTATTTTAATTAATTATTTATTTGTTTATTTTTAGCTTTTGGAGCTGTTTATTGTTAGTGGAATAATCTTTTTATTTTTTATCCAGAACCAAGGTTTTGTTTCATTCATGCGTGATAATGGGGTTTAAAGAGTTTAAGGCGTCCATAGAGCCTAGTAATATACAGTCATCCTGTATAAGGATATTTGGGCTTAAGCATGCCTCATACAGTCATTAAGTAAAGAGTTCTTCAAAAAGTGTGGGATGCAACTTTACCATAATCGGATTTTTTCTCTCCCCCGCATAACAAAAAGGGTGCCTTCTTTAGCCAGAGAGTCAGCCACCAAGTTTGTCTCCCTGAACTGATGTTGTAACTTCACCAGTGGCAGGGCCTCTAGTGTGTTCCGGCACATGTGAATCCACCTCCGTAGCTTCTAGTGTCCCTGTTGATTTTCTTTGATTGATTGAATTACAATCTGAGAGTCTCCCTCAATAATGATATGAAAGTTTAGATAAAATTTCTTAATGAGCATTAGGGTTAGACATAATGCAATATTTTCAGCCTCATTTTTTTTTTGTGTAACGGCCAACAAGCTGAGATAAGAGGGGACCTGTGGGAGTCTTGGATCACCACTCCTGCCCCAGCCTGTTTCCCATCAAACAATGATGAGCCATCAAAGTTGGCTTTGAGGACATTCCCTATCATGGGTGCCTAGTCTAGTTCTAGTTGGGTCACCTTTCCTTTCTGCTGTATCGGGATATCCCTATACTTTATCACTTGCTCTACTAAGTCTGATTCTATTTACACACTAGTGAGGGGTGTTAACTATTCTTTCAAACTTTCTTTTGTTTCGGGCGCACCAGATCTCCCAAAGTGTCGTTGTCACATATGCATGTGATCTAGGGGACCTAGTATCTCAGGAGGTAAAAACATAAACCAAGAAAGATCTAATATTTGAGTCATCTGGTGTTAGTTTAGTTTTCTCTTTAATTAGGTCCCACACCGTTGTTGCAAAGACACGGGTTAGTAGGTGTGCAGGGGATTCCAGCTCATTTCTACACATCTCGGGTTGTATTTACCTGCATACCTCTCCTCGCTAGATGATCTGCCGTGGGGATACGATCATTCATGAGCAACCATATGAAAGTTTTTGTTTGTTTAGCACTTTAAGGTTCCAGATATGGGACCAGGGAAAATCCTTTGGGTGACATTCTAAATTCTGTGTTTTTTTTCCTTAAGATCCCTGTAAGATATGTGGTAGGCCGATTTTACTGAGAAGACACCATCAGCGGAGGGGTCCAGATCAGGGAATCCGACCTGGTAGTCTCTATGGGGGTGCTAAGGACAACTTCTACAATGTTGGAGGACCATAGCTCCCTAACGCGAGTTTCATTCCAATGCCCTCCGCTGAGGAAGATGGAGTCTACCTTGATTTTAGGGTCTTGTGGCCCACTCTTATTTCTGTTTGTCTCAATTAGGGGTTTGTCTATGTCCCATATCCAGTTATCTTACCAGAGTGATGTATTGTTTCCACTTGCCAATGGTGTTTTATATTTCTTTGGAAGGTATCCATGTGTTTGGAAATCTGTTTCCAAGCCAAAGAGGATCCCTGCCTGTTTTTCCTACACGTTGTATGTGGTGTTTCACCATATTTGGCTTTCGTAAAAGATGCCCAAAGTGCATCAGAGCTTGAGAACATACGCCAGAGTAGCTTCACCCTAAAGGCTTGGCCTAGACTATGAAGGTGTCTAATACCTAGTCCCCCCTCCCGATGTGATTCACATATAGACTTCCAGTTTATGAGGTGTATTTTTTTATTTCCTTTGTAGGACCAGAGAAAACTCCTAAACATTTGTTCTAGTTTCTCCGTAACATTTATGGGAAGGTGAAAACAGGTTAACATGTGAATAGGGATGCTGGACAAGACAGATTTTATTAGGGTTACTCTTCCAGCCAGGGGAGCGATTTCTTCAGCCATCCTTGGAGCTTCTTCTGTTTATTCTTAATCAGAGGGTCATAGGTCTCTCGGGTAAGCCTATAATCCTATATAGGCTAAATGGTAGGTCCTAAGGTTTCTAGTTGAGAAAAACCTTTCAACTCTGACCAGTTATTTTAACTTACGATTGGAGTAGAATTTTTGTTCTTTTGGGCCTAATTCTTGTGTGGTTCAGTTTGTATTGTATGTGATTGTCCACCTTTAATCCCCATTATTTGATTGATTACGGATGGACCTGTCTAGTGTTAATGAAAAAACAATTCCATTTTTTTTTTTTTTTTTTTTGTGGGTAGACTGGCAAGGCCCTATGGAACACCCATCACGCTTATCCAGCTGACAAGGTAAGTTGCTTTGACTAGCTGGTTGAACCACATTCATGAAGTCTACCCCAGCTGGACTTCTCAATTGTCTTCTCTTTTATGAAATGCCTGGCATCTAGTGCGGACATGATTGAGTCCATAGAGAGAAGATTTCTTTGGTGTATGGCACCATAGTCTAGGTACCACCTGTTGTGGGCTCAGCATTAGGAAGATCAGAGAACTTAGCGCAACCAACCTGTCCAAATGGTTCTGGAAATTTGGAAATAAGAGGAAGCATGTGGAAGGAAATCATTTAGCTTAAATACCGCTATGGAGATCAATGGTTTCCACCACCTACCCCAGCCAACCAGGCTTCTAGCCTCTGCAAAACGATCTGTATACTTTGCCTTTCCTTTGGCCAGGGTTTGAAAATCCATTTCAGAAGCAGTTCCCTTACCTCATTCTGGCTGGACGCTTGGATCGGTGATGAGTGGTTTGCCAACTCCTTTGCTACCCTATTCAGAGTGACTTCTCAATTATCAATCTCAGTGAGGGACGTCCTACCATCATGCAGAGCATGGGAACTACACCTAAGGCATATGGTAGGGGAAGAAGAATTTTTAGAAGCTTCAACACTCATCTCCCTCCTAGACCCAAAGTACATTACAGCATGGGGCATAAATTCATGATTTGGTAAAGGGACCCTTCAAAGAACTTTATAGTAGCCTCACAGTCCTCTTACATGTGTAATCATGGACAGGCCCCCTACCCCCTGAAGCATCTGTGAGGAGGCTTCTAGCCCCCTCCCAATGTGCAGCACTTCCTCTGGTGTGCCTCCAAGGGTAAAGTCCTCACTGCTGACCAACTCACCGAAGAGGCCAAGTGATGTACTAATTGCAAGATGTGTGTGAACCATCCAGAGAGCATTGACCACCTTCTCCTTTATTCCCCTATCTCTGATCAGGTTTGGGCCCATTTCCTATGGAAATTTGTCCTGCATACCTGCTTTCCCACCTCCCTAGCATCTTTTGTTATTCAAGCTATTCCTTGGGGAAAAGGTTGGTAGAAATCTTGGGGCCCAACAAATGCTGCAGTAGTTTGAGACAGATAAGTTGGCATCATGTTCCTAGGAGTGGAAATAGCATAATGGACAACCTAGCAAGGGAAAGGGTCACTTCTCAGCAACCTGCTTTTAGTTCATCTCTTCCCATATTGCTGGCTGGTTTGTAAATCGTGTCTGATTTGTCTCTTTATTTTGACGCTTTGCCTTGTTTGTACTCCTCATTATGGGTCCTTAATAAACACAAATTCTCATTTTTTCTTAATAAAACAGAGAACTATCAGAGTGATTAGGGTTAGAACTAGTGGCTATTAATTCTGTGGAGTGTCTCTTGAATTTGGCAGTTTTGGGATGGCCATACATTCAACTTCAACATTTATTATGCTCTTGCGTACATGCAGTGCTCATCTCTTCGGTATATGTGGGGCATAGGTTAAGCTGGATGGTCAACCTGAACTATATACAAAACTTATTCCTTATATTGAAGCCTTTGACTTGAATAGTCCATACCTTTAACTTATATGAACTGGACCAAGTATCACTTGAGTTGGAGTTTTATACATGACTGTCTGATTGTGGCGCATTTACTGAAGAAAGCTCACTGAACCACAATTTGCCGGTACACTGCAGCTATGTTGTTAATTTTACTTAATTAGTAATAGAAGCCTTTGTATTCCATGCCAAATTTTCAAAAAAAAAAAAAAAAAAGTCCTTACTTTCAAAGAAAGGAAACCTTTCGATTTTATGTTGTACTAAGAAAAAACGAGAGAGAGAGAAGCCTTTAGGTGTTCTTGATGTGATTATTTTTTTTTGTATGATTGATAGCTTAATGATTGATCATTCTTGGCTTAGTTTCTTTCATGTGTTTGTCTGCCATTTTCTTATGGTGTTTTGTATCGACTTATGAAAACAAATTCCTTATTTTTATTGTGGTTTGATATCTGTCTAATTCCTGAACCACAAGTTAGTTTAATGTCCTTGTCCTCAGTTTTTTAGGAATGGATCAGGTTGGGTTTCCTGTGAAACCTGACTCGATGTCCATCCTTAAAGCCTTCCTGAGTTGGCCATTCTTACTTGCTTTTATCTCTCTTGCTAACCCTTTCCTTCTTCTTGGCAGGATGCTCATGAATTTTTGAACTTCCTACTCAATGAGCTTGTTGATATCCTTGAAAAAGAGAATAATGCTGCAAAAAGTTCCCCAGAGACCTCTTCACCAGAAAAGGTTCCAAATGGGTCTCGTGCTGCAGTGGCTAATGGCAAACCAAAGGAGCCTCTAGTTACATGGGTTCACAAAAATTTCCAGGTTTGACTACTCCATCTTATTTTAAAATTCATATTGGCTACATGGCGTGTCAAGCTCCTCATTTCTGATTGGCTGACTCTTATAGTTTAAGGCATGGAACAGGATGTTCATGTTGTAGTTCTGTATCATTTTGTATAGTAGGATATTAATGTCATTTAATCGCAGGGTATACTGACCAATGAAACGAGATGCTTAAGGTGTGAAACAGTGACTGCACGAGATGAAACATTTCTAGATTTGAGCCTTGACATTGAACAAAATAGCTCAATCACCAGCTGTCTTAAGAACTTCAGTTCCACAGAGACTTTGAATGCTGAGGATAAATTCTTCTGTGACAAGTGTTGCAGGTTAATCCCTCTTCCTCTCCCTCTCCCTCACTCACTGGCTGTGCAATTCTTAATTTTCACCCTTCTTGCCTACTCCCTTGTTTACATGTGTCATGGGACTTAAATTTCAAGTTGATTAACTGCAGCCGATAATTTTCGTTTCTGGAATGACAGTTTACAAGAAGCTCAGAAGAGAATGAAGATAAAGAAACCTCCTTACATCTTAGTCATTCATCTGAAGCGTTTTAAATATATAGAGCAGCTTGGCCGTTACAAGAAACTGTCCTACCGAGTAGTGTTCCCTTTAGAGCTGAAGCTGAGCAACACCATGGAAGACGCTGATTCTGAGTATTCTCTATTTGCAGTGGTTGTCCATGTTGGCAGTGGCCCAAACCATGGTCACTATGTGAGTCTAGTGAAAAGCCATAACCACTGGCTCTTTTTTGACGATGAAAATGTGGAAATGATTGATGAGTCAGCCGTGCAGACATTTTTTGGGTCTGCACAGGAGTACTCCAGTAACACGGATCACGGCTATATCTTGTTCTATGAGAGCCAAGGTAGCAAGAGTTGAGGCGCTAATTGAGTTTCTGCTATGGTGGGTGTTTTTTTCCTCACTTTCCTCATTTTCATTTCTTCTTTTATATGAGAGCTCTCAGTGATCAGTGAGATGAGATGTGGAGATTTTCAGGTGATGTTCATGTACAGGACGGGATGGTGTGGAAGGAAGCACTATCCTATTGTTTTTTTCAACAATAAGAAAGAGTGTAAATGGTGGTTGGCAGTTTCAGAGACATTACCTTTGTATTCTTCACTTCTTGAATATTTTACAACAAGAATGGAAGTGCTCCCTGCTGGGGAAATGAAGAGCCTAATTTTTAACTCTCCGAATTGAGATTCAACCGTGTTTTCAGGATTAACTGTTTCCGTTATGAAAAATGTTACAAGAGCAGTAAAAGGCTTGAAGCCTCTTTGAGCCCTTGCTAATTTCATTTTGTGCTTGAAGGCATGGCCTGACGTGTTGGAATGTATCAATTGGCTACGTCGGTAACTTCTAGATGTGGCATTCTTCTTGTATTTTGGTATTAGATACTTTTTATGCTATACTTTATATCATTAAATTATATATTGGCTCTATTTAAACATGTGGGAAAAAAATACAGTACAGTGCACTGTATTGTTGTGAGTAGCGAAAAACCATTACCACTTTGTATTGTCAGGTAAGTGTTTAACTTAGTCAATTTGACATCCATTTGAGTTTTTCTTTTAATATTTCAGTTTATTATAGAAAGGATAATAATCTTTTCACTCTGGAACAGAAGGAATTAGCTCTTTATTATGATTGAATGGAGCTGGATTTGTTGTGTCTTCGCATTCCTCTCCAATTTATTTGTAAAAGGGGGAGGGATAGGGTTATACCCTCGTTCCAGTTTAGATTCTCAGATTAGGAAAGTTTTCCCATTGTTAGAATCCAATACCCAAAATAGTGGTATCTGCTTGCAACAGCATAATGGAGGTGGTCAATCAATATCGGTCCATCCTGTCCTAAATCAGAATAAAAGCCAATGTAGTACATTAAGAAATGTATCAAATCGATTCTTTTGGTTAATTGGGCGCGGTGAGTAGTGCAGCGAACACGAAGAAGCTCTTGTAATAGCTGTCTCGGTGAGGCGCTCAATCCTTTTGGTTAATGGCATGCTCCTTTACTGATATTTTGTAGTACGCCTTTATTTTCCTATGTCCATACTGATAGCAATCTAAGAGATTGAAGTAGTATCAAATTTTGCTAAATCTGCAAACATGAGTACTCGGCAGCTGGCGGTGGTTTTATCTTACGTAACTCCCACGGGAATCTTATTACCAATGCAATATGACACCTCTCAAAGAAAATCAACAATGAAGTTGAACTTTGTGCATTATTTCTTATTTTTTCTTTTATTCTTTGATTTTTTAGTACACCGATTATAATTCAAGGAGATTTACAACTTGTCATTAAGTTGATGCAGGCGATAGGGACGCACTGATAGATGATGAAACTCCCACGAGTACAACTCCACCAGCGAATGAAGTGGCTGATGCGCTTGCAAAACAACGGACCTTAGTTACCGATGACTGTATATATTTTGAGAACTTATAAATCCTAAGGATAAACTTTAGGCAACTGTGTTTTGGCTTCTATGTCACAGCTTGCATTTTCGTTTACTATAACATTCCACTAATTTGGGCTTCCGTTTCTGGTGGACCTTGAGCACTTCCAAAGGTCCACAGACGCCGAACCCTTCTTCTCTGTATATAAGACATAAGAATTGCTCGGTGCTTTCAGTCTTCCTGTTCGTCTCAGTATCGTCCCAGAGCGGCAAAAATGAGGCTCCTGACTCACAACATGCTCTCATCCAACATCAAAGGCGTCTCTAATGGCTTCCCTCTCCGTCTCGAAGTCGAGAAGTTCGTCGAGAAAGAGGTCGACTTCAACACGGATTTTCTCAGGAACATGTTCCCGAAGATCGAGTGGAAGGCCCTCGTCGACGCCGCCAAAACCCTAGGCTACGCCCAACTGCCGGAGGAAGCCGAGGCTTCGATGCTGGATTCTGAAGATTTCTTGAAAAAGTTTCACCACGCATTGTTGGAGCTCCACGTCGAGGAAGGAGTACTGATTTGTCCAGAGACTGGGAGGAAGTTTCCAATCAATAAGGGGGTCCCTAACATGTTGCTTCACGAAGACGAGGTTTGAGATGTATATTCCCATTGGTATATCGTCTGATATGTTTTAATTTAGTTTCCGTAAAAGCTAATTGCTTCTTGAAGAGAAATATTTTTATTTTGCTCTTTAGCCGTGTTTTGGGATTTTAGGGTTTAGGGTTTTTGGAGATTTAGCCAGAACAAAGCAATAATATATAGGACCTGAGGGTGGTGGGAGTTCGGCCGGGGATTTCGGTGTCGAAACTGGAGTCGGAAGAGCTCACCTTCCTTTTGGTTTGAAGCTAGTTTACCTCAGAATCTAATCAGGATTGAGCTTTTTGGTCAGTCTCTCATACGCTCATAGAGGCACCGTGTATGTAGAACTATCATCGACTTCCAATTTGTATTATCTGCAAATATCCATTTTGATCAAACATCTTTGCGCAACTCAAGTGACCCGTTTCAAAGGAAATATTTAATCTTTAAGATATATTTTTCATTTTAGGTTACTTCATAATCGATGTGGAGTAGCGATTGGTAAAATAGTTAGTGATATCAGTGATTCTGTGACTGCAATGGTCTAATGAACAAAAATCTTCCTTCTTTAATCTTCGTCTTGAGAAAAAATCCAAAGAGTATCAAAAGATCAAGACTGTTAAACAGTATGTCGGTGGACATTATTTTCTAAATGCCACAGCTGCATATTTGCTCAACGCAGATCACCAGCTCCAAGTATGTCTGCCATACTCCCATCTTTGATATGTTCCTCCAACGCAAAGTAGGAACCGAAGCAGGGATGGTGAGAATGCGTAAACTGATATATCCTGGTAAAAAGCATGTTACAGTGTTGTTAATGAGTCGTATGAGGTTCACTGATATACCCTACGTGAACCATCATTTTACAATAAGTTGCAGCTTTATCAATGAATTGTGTGAGGAACACTAATGAAAACTTGACTTCGGTCAGTCATTACACTTAGTTCCGCTAAATGGGTATTCAAAAGGCAAGAAACTTCAATCGTTTCTTACTAATATTCCCAATAAGAGTATAGATATGGAGATCGCACTTCCTTGTCCATGTATGCCACAGAATTTTATTTTCAGTGATAATAAATTTTTTTTAACCCAAGACCTCATATTATAAACTTCCGCTTGTAACCAGATATAAAATAGCTAACAATGCACCCACGTAAAAACTGGACAAATAAACCAATAAATTGATACTTATACCACAGTAGAAACATCCATATTACACCTAAACAACAAGTGAGGAAAGCGCCCATATATCTTCACATCTTGGCCACCTACTGCAAAATTATCATGACATGAATCACCTTTTCCTATATGTATTGAGATGTATTAAACCGAAATTATGTGGTCGTGTTTAGCAACTGCATCCGCCAGATTGTTGCTCTGTCTGTGATGCATTCACTGTGGGTTTAAGATTAACATCGACCATCTCTTCCTGCTTTGTTGATGAGAGGGTTTCCATCCCTGGCAAGGCAGCAGCTATCTTACGAAATAGAGCCTGGGCATTTCCAAATTACAAATGTTAGAAGGCATGGGAGAAGTAGATCAGGAAGAAAAGAAGCGCAAATTATAAAAGAAATGAAAATAGAAAAGTAAAGAGAGAGAAACAAAACATATTTCACCTTGATGTTAAATCCTGCTTTAGCACTGGTCTCTATGAACATAACACCAAAATCACGGGACTTTGCATCACCTTCCTCAATTGACACTTGCCTATCGTCATTATGGTTAAAATTATATTTCCTCAAAAAAATGATCAGACAGTAATTATTTATTGTATGCATAAAAAAGAGAGAACCTATTCTAACGGACGATCTTTTTTATTGTTACCTCTTATCCACAAGATCAGTTTTGTTTCCCACCAACACAATAATAACATCACTGCCACGCTCAGTGCGGACTTCCTCAATCCACTTCGAAGTATTCAAAAATGATTGCCTATCTGCACCATGTCAATCAAAAAATTAAATTCAGATGGTGTTAGTTTGGTTTTGCTACAATAATGTTGACAAAAACAGAAATAGGCATATCAGTGTAAGGCCTTTCTCACTGATTCACTGTATTCTTATCTTAGCATTCGTATTCATGCCTAGTGAAACGAAAATTAATGAGTACCATAGGTTGACTAAAGAAAATCTATACAAGACAAATTTAAATTTCCGATATGGTGTGCTGCAGCAATCTCCTTGCCCCTAGGGATACTCGAACCCAAGACCTCCCCTTAAAAATCTCGTATGTGACCACAAGGCTAATTCCTAAGTCAAAAACAAGATGACAAGTAAAACATCTATTAAAGGAGGGATTTAATTCATTGACCAAAAACTCACATACAGAAGATAATTACTAGGCAACCCTCGAATTTGCAGAATATAATTACCAAGTTGTCAAAATACCAATCTATGTAGCTCAGCTCATCTATTAATTTGTGATAATATGAAATCTACTTCAGCATTTAACAGCATCTAGTAAACTGATTCAAGACTTAAAGAACTCACTATGGCTAAAGTTCACACAAAAAACCACTTACTTGCAACATCATAGACGATCACAGCAACAGAAGAATCTCTGATATAACTAGGAATGAGACTCCTAAATCTCTCCTGTCCAGCCGTATCCCTGAAATTTTTATCACCAAAAAGTTGTTAGAGTTTTCAGTATAAAACTAAAAGCATAGCACAAATGTACAATATCATTTGCATTATCACACAGTCAATGTATAATGTGTTGCACTTTATAGGGGTTAGACGAAAGTAACATTAGTTTCATGGGAAATGATGTCTGAAAAAAATTAAATTTTTAGTGTTATTGTAATTTAAGCTTAGGACATCATATTCTCCTTACATTTAGGGCATTTTGAAGTCCCACTCCTTGTGGGATTTTACTAGTAAGTGAAATAAAAAAAAATCGCTTATAAACAGGTAAAATTCTTTTGAATTCCCCTACCATTCTATCATGATACACTTAAATCAAAGGTAACACTTACCAATAATTTATTTTCAGTTACTTTAAATTCCTTCGTAACTTTAATTTCACACTAACCCCTTGTTAGCACCTCTCAGTTATTTATGACATTGTAAAAATCACAAAGGCAGGCCTTGAAAAAAAATGCATGAACTGGCAAATTCCCAACAATCATGAATGTTTAGAAGTGCAGCACTTTGGCTTCTCCTGCTAATTATCACTTTCGGTTAAACACACAAATAATAGCTAAGTGTTTCCGAAATAACAACTCCACCAACTAAACCAAAAGGCATACCAAAGCTGCAAACGAACTGTTCGATCTTCCAGGTACATTGTCTTTGAGAGAAAATCAATGCCAATAGTAGCCTGCATTAGATCATAAACAACATTAATGGTGAGTAAATAGCAACTGTGCTCATAGATATGTCCAACAGCCAAAGAGTAGCAATAGAGTTCTTCCCAAAGCTTAAAAGTATGTATTATATGCTTTGTTTGACAATAGAAAACGTCAAAAATTAACTAAAGGACATTCCCACCAGTAATATGTCCACAAAATAAGTTGTAGAATGAAGCTCCAGCCAAAGAGTAAATTGTGCTTGAGTCACAGCCATGGTGCAATAATCTTATATTTAGCCTCTGGCTAGAGCTCTTCCAACTGTACGTTTCCTCTTCCTATTTTTATGAGTCAAATATTTCAGGAGAGAAGTGCAGCAAGCTTTTTAAATTATCAGTTCTGGACCTTAGAATAAGCAAACAAATGAAATTCAAGAGATTGACCATATATGAGCATCTTAAGCAGATTAGAAAAGCATGTGAATAGATGAAGTCAGTTCCACCTGTGAGCTATACAAACATAAACATGCACTATCCACTTTTTAAGACAAACCCATTAGCTTTTTTGTCCTAAATATCGGAAATAAATTCAAACTCATTCATTAATCAACAAAAAGAAATCAGATTGTCTCAGAATTTAATAATCTAGTGACTTGCAAAACCTTCAACTGCAGCAACTCAGATCATAGTTCTGAATAAGTTGAACAATCATTAAAAATTAATGAAAAATAAATTTCATTTAAGCTGACAGAAACAACATCGCCGTGTAATGTACATTATTACTAATTAAATGAACAATTTAAGGAATAAAGGTTTCACAGTTCGACTTTCATGGCAAAATGGCTAAATTAATGTGTAGAAATGCTATTGCTTCTTTGTATTGATAGATATGATACACACATTTGCCTGTTAAATTACCACTTCCACTCACTGGTACAAGTTCAATTTGTGATCCTTCTTGGCATATATTTTTACAGAGATGCAGAAAATAAAAGAGACCAGCTTTCATCATTTCATACAATACATATTTTTCTGAAAACGTTATACACTTCAAAATGTAAAACCAAAAATTAATGATATAAATCCATAGAAAATATTTGCATTCATTTCGATGAGATCATAGAATTCCAATGAAATCCAACGAGTTCCTATTAAAGTCTTGTAAAAAAGGTAAGGCAACAATTAAACTATCAATCGAACGTAAGAAACGATTGACATCAATTAATCAGACGGTCAGACGGTTAATGCAAATGAATAAAACCGAAAGATCAAATGAAGAGGACAGTATGAAACAAAGATGGCGTAATTGAATAGTGCCAATTCTATTGGCAAATATTCAGTTGGCACCGATAGTATTGTGAATCACAAAAAAGCACGGTAAAGAGTCCCAAAAGCCATGTCATAGCCACGACTTCGTGTTTCAAGCATCCTTTATTAAAGATCTTAAAATAAAAGCAAATTGCAAATAGAAAAACCATATAATCCAATCCAGAAAGCAAAGAACTCGTCAAGAAGATCAAATCAAAGATGAATTCTTCGGATCTCCACAAAATCAATCGAAATAGATGAGAAAACAATGAAAAAACGGCGAATTACCTGATACGTGGTGTCGAATTTATCGTACATGAATCGAGTAATGATGCTGGTCTTACCAACAGACTGATCCCCCAAGAAAACCAGCTTGTACTTCGCCAAAGGTGAAACAGTCGCCATTGGTTTCTTCTTCCCTTCACCGCAGAGGAAAAAAAAAACCAAGATCTGAAATGGGACGAGGCTTTCAATGAGCAAGAGAACGAAAACTCAGGGAATTTATATCAGGAGAGGGAGAAGCAGCCACAAACCGCCAGTTAAGACGCGGAAACGCAGTCAACACCTTCAAAATCTTTTGGCGGAAAGAGAATGCCCCTCGCTTCCTTTGTTAATACTTCCATATCCTAGTCGATGATGTGCATTCTGTTATTCTTGTATAATCTTTTTATAATTGTTATATAATTTCTATTTCCTTTCCAAACGTTTTAATAAAATTTAATATATCTAAAGCAAGTTACAGAGTTTTTGAAAGAGTAATGCTAGCTACACCATGTGCTAGTACAAGCACCAGACCAACGGTGTTTCGGGTTGGCTATCATAAAACGAATTGTTAGTTTATAAATTAACTCAAAATTTATAAAATTTTTAAAACTTATATTGCACTAATTACATATTAGAGATTACAAATTAATATTTAAATATTAGAAGAAAAACATCCCCGTGTTGATCACAATTTGGAGCTTAATTGCTAATTTGTGATACAATGCTGGGTACACATAACACAGCAATTAATATTTTATCAAGACTCATCTTCTTTAAAGCATTCAAAGCAAGAAAGAAGCCTGTCACATGACCCTGAAATCACAGAGAGAGTAAAGAGAGGAAAGTTAAGTTTGGTTATTGATTCACTTTTAGAGTGTAAAGGTGCCTCAAAATTCTGCTAAGTTCCAAATTTTCCAAATCAGTGCACATGAAAATTGGAGAATGGGAGGCACGTTAAGTTAGGATTCGTGGATGTTTCTTTGCATTGATTAGTTATACTTTTGTGCGCCATATGCGCCTCGTAGGTAAGTATTTAAGATTTTCCTAAGAGGATGCCTAAAATATTAAACCAGATAATCTCATCATGCGCCTAAAAATACGTGGAATTAAGATCCTCATGTAATTTTTTATATTTACGATAATATCGTTACCTTCATTTTATTGTTAAAATATGATATAAATAAAAAAGAAAAAAAGCCTCTAATGTATGGAAGCATGAGATAATTAACAAATTAATGTAGAATAAAAAAATAAATTTTAAGTTTATTCTATTTTAATAGTAAAATTGAATATAATATGAACTTTAGAATTCTCTTGAACTTCTACCAATGGTTAAACTAAAATTATCATACGACTATGGGCATAAACAGTAAATGAAACAATAATGATTATATAAAAATTAAAAAATTTCCCGCTACTATTTTATTTGTATTCTTATTTTATATTTATAATATTTTATCATTGTTTTTATGATTTTATCACCTATATCCTATATGAGTATAATGACTCATCCGACTTAAGAGTGTCGGACATAGCATATTAGCAGTATAAGTTAACTTTGTACTATGTTTTAATTTTTATGATGCAATAATGAAAATTATTTTGTAACATATTGAATATGTGAATATTTATTAAATCAAGCAAAGGTCTTAAATTTATTGTCATGGATTATTATATTAGTATACTTGAATGAAACTCAATAAACCTATTATTTATTATATAATTAGCTCATTAAGCAGCCAATATGTGTGTATGTCCCAAATTAAATCACATACACATTTAATAGGCGATCTTCAACATTTGTACATCAACCAACATAAAATTACAAATATTTTATTCCCATTCCTTATCATTGATTCCTTTATTAAAATACATATTATTCTTCCCTCCCCATGAGTCCATGACCAAGAACCAAATATTAGATAAGTATAACTTACAACTTAAAAAATATAGTGAATAATGATGGAAGAAAGTAACACTTACATAGCACCCAAAAAATTAAATTTTTAGATTTTTTATCCAATTGTTTTTTTAAACTTACTGCCCTAAAGTTCTAAAAGACAAATGCCTAAGTCCTAATATTCTATGACACTACATATTATTATTTATTATAAACCTTAGTCCTTAATTTGTATCAATATTATTATTAACCATTTCATTTGTTTTCTATTTTTCAATTTTATATCATTTTTAACATTTTTTTATAAAATTTACCAATTATTTCTGATTATTATCCAATTATGGTTGGAACTAATCGGAAATAATCGAAAAATGGAAGAGACAAAATTTAATTAGGTGAAAATGGAAACAATAGAGCTTTCCGTAATCGGAAATTGTAATCAGAAGAACCTATTTCGTTCTGATTACCTACCGTTTACACCCCAAGTTATGACTTGTAGCATATCTTTTGATCCATATCATTTAAGTCTTCGCAAGTGACTTTGTCGGTCCTAACTTATTGGGTTGATATAGAAATAAATCAATAAATATTATGATTTTGATTTAATGTGGTCCAATGGACCGATTTAATTTGGAACCCTTTACCTTATTGTGTACTCATGCAGAAAAATATTTGAAAGGTTTAACTCCAATCTAAGGAGTCGAATTTGCATGCAAGTGTATACAATTGACACTTTTCAAATAAGCGGATATAATCATATCATTAGATTAAATAATATGTTAAAGATAACCAGGCTTGAGTCTAGTTTACATAAACCATCCCAAACTGGATATCCCACATTCCATCTATACATATGTTGTTATTTAACCCATTCGTTTAAAGTTTCTTTATGTCTTGGCCCTACTCACTTTTCATAATGAAAGCATGGTTTTTTATATCGATACTTCAGCTTACACTAGCCGATATGTATCAATATCCTTACATATGAAAACAAAATATGCAAGAGATAATTCAACATATGTATCGTAAAATGTTGAACGAGACGATAATAGGTAAATCCAGACAAAACGGGAATAATCATCAACAAATACAACATAATACCAAGAACCACCCATTGATGGAACCGAAGATGGTCTCCAAATATTGGAATGAATAACATCAAATGGAGCTAAAGAATACACATCACTTGTAGTAAATGGTAAAGTAGTATGTTACCAAGCTAACACAGGGCAATAATTTTGAAGAAACACGTCCCAATTGACCTCTATGAATCAATTTATTAAGTGTAAAGTGAGATGAATAACCCAGACGACTATGCCAAAGTGCAAACTCTAAACTAGAACTAGCAGTCAAACTACAATTGAACAAATAGTTAGCACTAGAAAGGATATTCAGATTATCAAGTTCAAACAGTTGGCCAACTTTACACTTTGTCCCATGAACCCTTCCTGTTGATGGATCCTGTACCGGACACCCAAAAGAAGTAAAAAGAACATAAAAATCAATATTACACAACTGACCAACAAATAACAAATTAATGGACAGATGAAGAACACAAAGAACATTAGATAATCAAATACCAAAATTCATACAATCTAGTTAATGTGCAATAAGAAGTTGAGAACCATCAGACGTATAAATTGGTGAAGAAGAAAGAAAAGAAGAAGTGGTAAAAATAAAATTGGAAGAATCACATGTCATATGATTTGATGCACCAGAGTCAATGATCCAAGAACCTTAACCTGAATGAGTAAACAAGGCAGAGGCAGAGAAAGTACCTTGATCAAGACCAGTAGAGTCTAGTTAATCATATTTTGGATATCTACAAGAGTAATGCTACGCGCACTCCGGGAGTCATTATAAATTGTGCACTACTTACGTGGATGGCTTACGTGGCCGTCCACGTAAGTAGCTGACTCGACAACTAAAAAATGGGGTCTGGTTCAACCCCGTTTTCTTCTTTCTCTCTCTCGCCCTAGCCTCAGCCTCCCACGGCGGAGTCGCCCTCTCCTCTGACTCCCACGGTGGCGGTGGCCTCACCCTCCCCTCAGCCTCCGGCGGTGGCGGCCTCATCCTCGCCTCAGCCTCCCGCGGCGGCCTCGCCCTCGCTCTCGCCTCAGCCTCCGCGGCGGCCTCGGCCTCGGCCTCGCCTCAGCCTCCCGTGCGCGCCTCGGCTGCGCCGCAGCAGCGCCTCAGCCTCCCGGGAGGCCTCGCCCTCACCTCAGCCTCCAGCGCAGGAGGCTGAGGCTGCAGCCGCCAAGGCGGCGCCTCGCTCTCGGCCTCCCGTGGCTGGCGAGCCCGCGGAAGGCCGAGGCCAGGAGGCGAGCGAGAGGTGAGGGCGCTGCGAGGCTGAGGCGAGGGCGAGGCGCAGGGAGGCGGAGGCTGAGGCGAGGGGGCGGCCGGCCCGGGGAGGCTGAGGCGAGGGGAGGCCGAGGGGAGGCTGAGGGGGGTGCGCCGCCGCGCGGAGGGAGGAGGAGGCGACTCATCCACGGGAGGCGAGGCCAGGGCAAGAGAGAAAGAAGAAAAACGGGTGCGTCGGCGTCAGCTTACATATGGACAGCCACGTGGCGGTGTGCGAGTGTGCGTAGCATTACTCTATCTACAATAGTTAGTGGAGAAGTAGGAGCCTGATCTGTACTAGATGAAACATCAGTAGACACAGAAGTTGCAAAGTATGACTAGACAAGTTATATTTCATATGACCAATTTTCTTACAATAATGGCACATCAAATGAATCATATCACTAGAGGTCAACTTAACAGGTTTTCTGACAAATGACCAACGTTCTTCCACAATAGATAACAATGAAAACAACTAAAATAGCAAAATGAACAATCAAAGAATGCACTAAGAAGCACTTGTAAATCGAAAAGGTCGTATACTCATCTGTTCCGGTCTAATCTGGTCTGAGTCCGGTTTGAGTCTGGTCTGGTGTGGTCTATTATAATCTAGTATGAACTTATCTAGTCTGATCTTATCTGGTCCGATTCGGTTTGACTCCCACAAACAATTGCACGTCCACACTAGCACAAGCAAGGGACAAACCCAATCTGAGTTGAATCGGTCTGGTCTGGGTCACCCAAACCAAAGATTTGGTTCCCTCTTCTAAATGGACCCAGTCGAGTCTAAGTCACTCAAACCAGATAATTGGTTCCTAACTCGGTCTGGTCTGGATCACCTGAACTAGAGATATCAGCCCCTCTTCCTCATGGAGGATCAAAGGAATCCTAGAGCGGTGAACGGACAGAGCAGGGTGCTGCCGTTCATGTGCTTTCGACAACAGCGACCACCGGCAACAAACGGTGCCAGAGCAGCGACGAACGGTGTCGGACTGGTGGCGGAACAACAGAATCATTATCGCACCTACCGATGTTAGGAAACCCTTCTTCCAATCCAAAATCAGATGACAAACGTAAGAAACACCAAAATATCGACGTCTTTCAAAGCTGGACAGTCACAAAATCGGCCAAAAAATTATAACCAAAAAAGGTTTATTTGAAAACCCTAGCTACAGATGGAATGACAAAATCTATAGACAAATTACCAATTTTACCTTCAATCTCGAAGATTTAAACAATAAACAAGAGCTTCAGACGAATTTCCAAGCCGAAAGGTGATTGTAGGAGGATGACGATGAGTCGCGAATCCAAGTCAATACCGAGTTGCGACAAGTCTATACTGTGTTTCGATCAAGGTGAGTTTGAATGAGTTTGGGCAAGTCAAACCGTATTTTACCAGGTCAGGGCTGAGTTGGTAAACTTGATAAAAATTGTGTAAAACGGGTTAATGTTTTATTAACATTTGATGTATTTATACATACACTTGATTATAACTGTAAAATATCAAAAATACCAATGAAGAGTAAATTACAAAAATGCCCAAAATAAAGTAAAGTACATAATCTAACTCCCCCTTGTCAAACACATGATGGATGAAAAGAACTCAGTTGGAGTTTGGAATATAAGCAATGAAATTGTGATAACGTGGGCGATGTTGTAAATAAATCAGCAGTTTAATGTTCAGTGGGTATATACAACAATGTGAGAGTACCATAAACATAATGATGTCAAACAAAACGACAATCAACCTCAATATGTTTGGTCTTCTCATGAAACACATCATTGTGAGCAATCTGAAGAGCACTTTATTGTCACAATAAAGTGGAGTAGCAGAATCCAAAGAGACCCTTATATCCTGGAGTAACCAACGAAGCCAAACAAGTTCAAGAATAGTGTCAACAAGTGCCCGATATTCAACCTCAATACTAGAACGAAAGACAATAGTTTGCTTCTTGCTACGTCAGGAAATCAATGAGTCACCGAAGAAGACAGAATAACCTATAGTAGACCGCGATTGATAACATCACATGCCCAATCAGCATCAAAATATGCAAAAAAAGTAAGATGTGAAGCAAATGAGAATAACAAACCCCTATACAAACTTCCTCAAATATAATGCAATATCCGTTACACTGCTGCATAATGAACAGAACGAGGAGCGGACATGAATTGACTGACTAAATGAATTACATTACTAATATCTGGACAAGTAATGGTCAAATAAATCAAGCCACCTACTAAATGTCGATAAATAATGAACAAAACGAGGAGCGGACATGAATTGGCTGACTAAATGAACCACATTACTAATATCCAGACGAGTAATGGTCAATTAAAGAAAGCCACCCACTAACTGTGTCTCAAAACTTAACATTAAGCTCTAAGGGAGTATCTCAAGTCTTATTATCTGTGAAAGTAGCTCGATTGAGCAAATCAGAAGGGTACTTGACCTGAGAAAGACCATATCCATCAAATAAAGGGAGAATCTCCAAACCAATGAAATAACGCAAATGACCAAGATCTTTCATCTCAAAACAGGAACCCATATAATTCTTAAGATCAGAAGTGCCCTGCAAATCATCAATAGTAATAAACATATCATCAATATTGAGCAGAAGCAACACAATACCTTGAGAAATCTGTCAAGTTAACAAGGCAGAATAATGAGAACTCCATACTCCACAATCCTCGAATAAAAGGTGGAAAACCAAGCAAATGGCGCATATTTTAAACCATATAGTACACGATAAAGTTTACATTCTTGCCCTGATGGATGCGAAAGTCCTGGTGGGGGCAACATGCAAACTTCATCAAACAAGTTGCCATTAAAAAAACATTCTTCACATCCATCTAAAACATGTCCCAATGTCGAACTAAGGCAATGACAATTAACAAATGAATAGAAGTTAATGGGGCAACAAGAGCAAATGTCTCCTCATAATCAATACTATACTCCTGTGTATAATCCTTAGCCACCAAATGAGCTTTTATATCTATCAATAGAACCATCAGCCTTAGTCTTAATTTTATTGTGGAACCAATTGGAGAATTACCATGAGACTAATCTACAGGATCCTCTGACGAGGAATCAGTAGAGGAGGTAGGAGACAAATCCAAGGAAGGCTCAAGGTCATCAGTAGGAGAGGGCTTAGAGGACAGGGAGGTGTTCACTAATGAACCTGTAATAGACTTAGACATAGAAGACATAGAACACTAAGTAATCTAGAAACAAATAAAAAACAACACTTGGAGAAATATCAGACTGTGGTTTATAAGAAGGTAAAGAGTAAAATGGTACTTTTTTCCAAGAAAGTAACATGACGGGAATTCACAATTTGTTAGCTTAAGGATCATAACAGTGAATATCTTTTTCCTCAATACCATAACCCAGAAAGACACACATCATAGATTTTGTAAATAACATATCACGTTCATGTGCATGAAGTAAGACAAAGCACGTGCAACCAAAGACTCGAAGAGAAGAATAATCAGGAGGTACACATTAAAGACAAGTGAAAGGAGTAGAACCCTTCAGAGCTACAGATGACAATCGATTAATAAGATAATAGAAGTCAAAACTGCCTCACCCCAAAACTATTTTAGCACAGAAGATGACAAAAGAAGAGTATGCGCAGTTTCAATGATATATTTGTGTTTGCATTCAACAACCCAATTTTGTTACGGAGTATATGGACAAGAAAGTTGCTGTAATGAACCGTGAGACATAAACAACATACAAAATTTATATATATATATATATATATATTCCCTCAGAATCAAAGTGCAAAACTTTAATAGTTTGAGAAAATTGAGTGTGAATCATTGTTGAGAATTCAACATAAGTGTTGAAAAAGTAAAACGAGATAGTAACATATAGATCCAGACAAAAAGAAATTATCATTAATGAACACAACATAATAGCAAGATCCGCCCACCGATGAAACCGAAGGTGGTCTCCAAATATCAGAATGAATAATATCAAACAGAGCTAAAGAACACACATAACTTGTATTAAATGGTAAAACAATATGTTTTGCTAAGCTTACAACTAACACAAAGCAATAATTCTAAAGAAACTTCCCCCAACTGACCAGTATTAACTAATTTATTGAGATTGTGGATGATACATGGCTCAAACAATTATGCCAAAGTGCAAACTCAGAACTAGAATTAGCAACCAAACTTCAATTTAATAACGATGGAGGAACAAATGGAATGTTCAAATCAACAAGTTCAGACAATCGTCCAACTTTACACCCTTTCCCAAGAACTTTTTGTTGGCGGTTCTTGTACCTGACATCCAACAGATAACATGAAGCCTAAGATCACATAATTGGCCAACAAGTAACAAATTCATGGATAAACGAGGAACTTATAGAACATCAGAGAAGCAAACACCATAAGAGGTACAAACTGAACCAGTAAATTGAACAAAAAGTTTAGAAGCTTTAGTAGTATAAATAGGGGAGGAAGAAACAGAGGAAAAAGACATAGAAACAAAATTAGAGGATTCAAATGTCATATGCTTGGATGCACTAGAGTCAATTATCCAAGAACCCTTTCCTGAATTGGCAAACATTGCAGAGGCGAAGGAAGTACCTAGACCAAGACTAACAAGAGCCTTGTTAATCATGTCCTGGATCAGGGTAGAGGTGTGAGACTGAGTTGTAGGAGATGTGCCATTATTGGAAAGTGAAGTTGCAATACTACATCATGTTGAGAAGGGTTATGCTAAGGTTTCTTTGATTTCAATGCAGGATAGGTGAATTTCATGTGAGTATAATCCTTACAATAATTGCAACGCACCTGACTTACTCTCAGTGGAAGAAGGAGGTCATTGAGAAGTAGCAAAAACAGTACCAAAATCTCCGATCAAAGAACTAAGTGGTCCACAAGTAAGGCGATGTGTCTCCTCTGCTAATAGTTTTGAAAGGGCACCTTCCATAGAAGGCATAGGGCTCCTATGAAGCATAGACGATCAAATGATCTCATAATCATCTCATAGTGCCATTAAAAACTGAACCAAGTGAGCCTGATCAGTATATTTTCTGAAATATCGTTGTATCGTTATGGGTGTCAAAGTTGGGATCAATAACAGCCAATTGATCCCACATCATAGACATCTTATTATAGAAATTAGATATACACTAATGGTGAGCCTGCCGTAATGACTGAATATCCATCTCTAGGTTGTACGTCTGAGCAAAATTATTTCCAGTTTATGCATCCCAAGCATTCTCATATTTACTAACCTGTAGACTAAGAGAAGATGAAGAAACAACACTAGCAAGCCACGTAATTGCCCAGGAATTACTAATCTCCCAATCATCTAGAGCTTTAGATGTAGAGTCATTTGCAACTCTAACAAGCATAAGACAGTCACCGGAAATATACTTTCATAAATTCCAACCTGTCAAAAAATTGCGCATAAGACCCCCGAGTGAACATAATTGGTCGAGTCTAATTTAATAGGTACATATGAACATGATCACTAGCAGAAGACATCAGAACAGCTATGGCACAAGCAAAAACACAGTCTCAAAGCACCATAAATAGAATCACTTACTCAAAGTATTGTCAAACAATGTAGAACAGCCCAAAAAAAAAAATGTACAAAGCACTGTAGATCAACCTAAAAACTAATGCACACAATCTGGTCCAGTCCGGTCCAGTTTAGTATGGGCTGGTGCGGTCTTGTCTAGTTCACTTGAACCAAAGAACTCTTCTTCACAGATGACTAGAGGAAGCTGATAAGAACCAAAAGAGGAAATGAAAGATTTGGGGGCAAAAGAACTAACCTTTATTGATTAACCTCGAAGGTTACAACAATTCGAAATAACAATGATCTATAGTTCGATTGATAGATCAATTCTCCCAATGCTATTCTAATAAAATAAGAACACAAATTCCACATACCTCTTTCTGAAAACTCGTCTCCTACTTATAGTTAACCTTAATCAACCATAAAGAAAACACCATAAAAGACTAAACTGCCCTTGTTTTACTAATTAATACCAAAAATAACAAAAATGACTAAATTGCCCTCGCACCAGCCTTTCTGCATTTGATGTACTCTTGAGAGGTCAAACATTACTCCCCTCCCAATGAGCCACCTTGTCCACAAGGGGAAATTCTGGAAATTGCAGCTTAAGAACATCAAAAGGCTCCCAAGAAGCTTCATGCTCAGGGATGTCCTTCCAACTAATAAGGACCTCCTTATGTCCCTTAGGTCCGAATCACACTTGTGTGATAAGAAGTGTTATACTAACATTCAGCCCATGCTAGCCATTGTGCCCAGTGTTGAGTATCTGATGCAAAACATCGCAAGTACGTTTCTAGACTCCTACTAAAAACCTCAGATTGACCGCCTGTTTGGGGGTTGTACGTTATGCTTTGTTTCAGAATGGTGCCCTACATGCAAAAAATATTCCTTCCATATTTTCCTCAAGAAAACCTTGTTGCGATCTGTCACTATGGACTTTGGAAAACCATGCAATCTGACCACTTCCCGCATAAAAGTGGTTGTGACTATTGCAGCTGTATACGGGTGCTTGAGTAGAATAAAATAAGAGTATTTACTCACAGTAAAATAAGAGTATTTACTTCCACACTTTATCAGACAATTCTAAAGGTTGTAACAATCCTCTAGGTGTCAATGTCAAATACATCTGACGTTGACGCACATCCAATGTATGAAAAATCGATACGTATTGACCTGTATCGGCTGATACATATCCGTTTCCATAAACAAGGAAACAAAACACGGGGAGTTTCCTTTGTATCGGAAAGTTTCCTAACTTATCGAGGAAACCTTTCGATACATTTCCCCCTAACGGTAGGAATTTTAAGATCCGTGATTCACAGAATCACGATGGGGAAGGAAGATCAGAGGATCGAATACCTTCAAAGAAGGAAACTGAAACTAATATTTATGAAAGAAGGAGGAGGAGCTACGACGGGGCAGAAGGAGGAGGAGGACCTGCTACGACCTGGCAGAAGGTGGAGGACCTACTACGATCTGGCAGAAGGACAAGGAGCTGCTACGACCGGGAAGAAGGACGAGGAGCTGCTAAAACTAGAATATGCAGCTACGGAAACCAGTAATTTGTGGCTACGGAAACCAAAAACCAGAAGGAAGCTGCTGGAATTTTAGGTAAGCGGTATTCAGATTCACTTATTTTCTTTTCCCGTGTGTTGGACTCTTGAATCCCCCTTGGCAGCAGGAAGCAAAATTCGGTTGGGTGTTTAACTTTGAACACCAAAACAACAAAGATAAAAACAGTAAAAAGAAAGACATGAGATCGTATTATACTTGTAAGAACTAAGCCATGGAGTAAAGCTAGGTTCTTCAATGAAAATGCATTCAATGCTTGGACAAACATTCCTCTCTCTTCTTCGATTCTCTCTCTTTCTTTTTAATATTTTATTGTAAGAACAAAGATGAGTAAAGCTAGGTTCTAGTGCATTTAATGCTCTAAGAGACACACCCTCTCTCTTCTTTGATTATATCTCTTTCTTTTTATTATTTTAATGCATTACTTTTCATGTAGGTCTAAGTCAAACTAACAAAGCGAGACTATCATCACTCATATTTCTTCTTTTGTCTCTCTTCAATGCCTCATCCTCTTTATATCTCTTTCTATCGTTATACCAATCTACCAGTGGAGTAGGTTCATAACTATTTCAGAGCATGTAAAAGATTGTTTGTTATGTGTATGAAGACTGAAGCTTATGAATATGGAAAACTCCATATTTTAAATAATCAATGGAATCTACTAAACTAGGAGGGATCATTCACACTTTTGTAGGTGATTAGTAGGGTCAAGGACTTTCTTGGGTTTTGTCATGTCATTACTTTGAAAATTGAAGCTCTCGATGAATGAAAATAGTGTTTATTTATAGTAAATTCTGGTCTCCAATTAGCTGCAGCCTGTAGCAACTTGCATGCATATAGATTAGTTTTTTATGTTCATGGTGCATGGTCTTTAACTAGATTCACTATGGTAATAATTGGTGTTTATCAGTACTACTGTTAAATTGATGTTTATTAGTATTTAGATAACAATTTCTGGTCTTTAATTAGATTGAATATGTTTTTAAATTTAGTATCACTTTTTATATAAATATTATACTTGAGTGGTATAACTTGAAATGTATGTATGTATTAGATGCCACCAAGAGAAACCAAACGTGACATTGGATGGGAACATGGTTCTATGATTGACAATAATAGATTAAAGACCAAATGCAAATGGTGTGGACATGTAATGAAGTGGAGGTGTGACTAGGCTGAAGCAACATATAGCTGGAGGTTTTAGCAATTCTCAAGGTTGTACAAAATGCCCAAATGGAGTGAAAATTGCTATGAAGGAACATTTACGAAATCCAAAGAACGACAAAAGGAAGATTAAAGAAAATGAGGAACAAGTTCTTTCACATT
Source organism: Aristolochia contorta (assembly GCA_022405105.1). Classification (NCBI taxonomy): domain Eukaryota; kingdom Viridiplantae; phylum Streptophyta; class Magnoliopsida; order Piperales; family Aristolochiaceae; genus Aristolochia; species Aristolochia contorta. The sequence continues at coordinate 84,200 of CM039668.1, read as the reverse complement.
TGAAACAAGCTGATAGAGAGCAAGAGTGCTTCAATATTGATGATGAGGATGATAGCGATGTTCCTCAAGAGAGGAAAGATTTAGAAAGAGCAATAAGAATTAGTCGCCAAGAAGTTGAAGATTTGGAAGAAAGAACCTGGAGAGGTAGAGGTGGATCAGGTAGTAAACATATCACTCAAGAATCTCATGCCCATAAGAGAAAGGCATCAATAACAACCTCACTAAAAGATCCTTTTATTTATGTACTTGAAGATGCGAAACAAACAAGGCTAGAGGATAGTTGGACAGGCAAAGCGACCCAGAGTTTAGGACGATGCATATCAAATTTTTTTTTATACAATTATAATTCGGCAAATGTTGCTAACTCCGTATATTACAAAAGCATGGTTTCTCAAATTCAAGAACTTGGTCAAGAAGTTAGACCGCCAACTACAAAAGAAATTTCTGGGGTATATCTGAATGCTGAAATGGAAGAGCTACTAGATTATATGAAAGATTTAAAGAAATAATGGGAAACATATAAATTTACAATTATGTGTGATGGTTGGACAGGTCCGAGGAGATTAAGTATTATAAATTTTTATGATGTATTTTTTTGCAAAAACAATCTTTCATGCGTCGGTTGATGCATCAAATTTTAAGGACTATCAATATTTATATAAGTTGATGGATAAAATTGTTGAAGGAAATAGAAAAAAACACATAATTCAGATTGTGACAGATAATGATGTTGCATTCAAAAAAGCTGCAAAGCTTCTAATGGAGAAGATAAAACATCTATATTGGACTCCATGTGCAGCTCATTGTATAGACCTAATGTTGAAAGAGATGGGAGGGAAAATTTTCATGCAAGATGTCATGGAGAAAGCCAAAGTTATAACAAACTATATCTATAATCATAACTGGGTATTGGCTTTAATGAGAGAACATATTGGAGGTGAGTTGGTTCGTCCGGAATGAGAAGAATTGCTACTAATTGGATAACATTGTCTAGCCTTTATAAGTACAAGCAAGGGCTTAAGTCTATATTTACCTATGAAAAATGGTTAAACTATCAATTGAGTAGAAAGACAACTGCACAAGAGGTGGAAGATTTAGTTTGTAGTAATTAGTGTTGGGATAATGTGCATGAAGCTGTTAAGATTTTAGAGCCAATTGTCAAAGTTTTAAAAATGGTTGATGGAAACAAGACGCCTATAATGGGTTATATATATGAGGCGATGAGATTAACTAAGTTAGCAGTTCAAGAAACTTCTTCAAGATCATACAAACAGTATTGTGATATCATTGATGATAGGTGGAATCATCAACTCCTCCACAACTTACATGCATGCAGCAGGTATGTTATTATTTATGATGTATTTGGAAAATAAATAATTTTTGAAATTAATTATTTATTTTTACTCTATATTTAATAATATAGCAGCCCATTATCTCAACCCGAAGTACCAATATACTCAAAGAATTGATACAAACGAAGAGTTATTGCGAAGCTTGCATAAGGACATTGAAAGGTTAGAGCCAGATGAAGAAAAAACATTGAAGGCTTTGTTTGAAGTAACTATTATAGTATTATTTTTATGTTTTAAATGATTATGCAAATTATTATGATAACTGTGGTTAAATTTTTTACATAAAAAACTATGTCAAACTTATTTTTTAGGCAAAAAGGTTTCATGAGAAGTTAGGCACTTTTGGCTCTAAAATGGCTACTCAAGCTTGGAATAAGTCCGAGTCAGGTATTCTTTTAACTGTAGAAAATACTTTATTTTATATAAAATTATATTTAATTATTTGAATGTTTGCAGCTAATTGGTGGGTTACTTATGGATTAGATGCCCCCATCTTAGAAAGATTGCCATAAAAATTTTGTCTCAAACATCATCATCATCAGGTTGTGAAAGAAATTGGAGCACATTTTCACTTATACGCACAAAGCAGAGAAACAGGTTATCGTGTGAGAAATTAACAAAGTTGGTATTTGTTTAATATAATATGAGACTTAAGTTGAAGCACATATCACTGGATATCAAGAAAACAGACAAATATTTTGATCCTATCGATTTGACAAACATATTTGATGAAGAAGACCCACTATTGTCTTGGATAGCAAAGAAGGAAGACCTTTCTCTAGATGAACCAGGAGATCTTCCACATCGACCTTTTGATGTTTTGGCTTCAAAGATGAATATTGATGTTGACAACTGGGTTGAAGAACAAAGAGATGCACTTACAAAAAATAGTAGAGAGTTATTACAAGTAGTAAACTCCGATGAAACTACACAAGACCCTTATGCTGGTGATGCTAGTGATGCTAGTGATATTGGTAATTCATACATAGGTATATATTTTACAGAAGAACAAAATTTTGACCATGCTATGCAAGACTCCAATCATGGTGCAAGAGAGGGAGACTAGGTAGTCATATTTTCTATAGTGATGTAGTATTTTTTTTATATACTTGAGTCAATAAGAACATTATGTTGTTAATATTGATAGCATTAATAAATATTTCAATTTTTCCATATTTTTAAAAGTTCAAAATATCCATGGTCATTACATGTGTTTCCTAGCATATCCATCAGTATCCATGATACGTTTCCGTATCTTTAAGGTGTGATAAATTCTGTATCTCCAATAATGCGAACTTTGCGCACATCACTTTGAGCAACTAACTCTTCCACATTTTCTTCATCCCAACCCAGTATAACCCTGTGGCTAAGCGCTGATAGGTCTTCAAGGATCCCGAATGCCTTCCAATCACAATCCCGTGACATTCTTGTGAAAGTCATGGAATATGAGCCAAAGTACGGGGTAGCACCAACCGTCCCTTATCTGACCATCGAGAGAATACCAAATATATTTTGAATCCCCTAGTGATATAGCTGCCCTTATCTCCTGTAAGTCTTTATTTTCTGCGTTGTCCCTACATAGCAGCTCGAAATACACCATCAATAGAACTGACAATGACCACAACTGAGGTTCATCAATCGGTCTCGAAAGTGCATGAGCCACCTTATTTTCTAATCCAGGTCTATATTGTATTTCAAATCATATCCCAAAAGTTTAGATAACCATCGTTGATGTTCCTTAGTCACCATTCGTTGCTCCAACAAGAACTTCAAATTTTGTTGATCTGTGCAAACAATAAAATGTCTGCCCAACAAATATGGTCTCCACTTTGGGATAGCGAAAACAATTGCCATTAACTCCCGCTTAGTAATGACATTTAAGTCGTGTAGGGCAAAGAGTCTTTGTTCATGTTTTTGATGATGGCTAAGGCGACGGCAATGACGATGGCTAAGGTGACACTGATGGCAACGACAATGACTAAGGTGACGGTGATGGCGAACAAAGTCGAACAGAGACGATGCGAAATTGGACGGTGACAGAGGCGTCGAACTGAGACGATGTGAAATTGGAAGGCGGCAGAGGCGTCAAACTGCATCGGAAAAAGAGAAGAAGCGGTGGTGAACGGCGGCGAATGGCGGCCGAAACAGATGTGAACAGTCTTTGGACAGTGACAGAGAGTCGTCTGACAGCAGCAATGATGGAACCCAAACAAAGCTCGAGCAAACCCTGAGTGAATCTTGAGCAATGCGTGCAATCCAGACACACGTAGACGGACCTGAGGCGAATTAGAAATCTAATCGAACAAAAACAAAGACCTAATCAAAGAAAATCGAAGACCTAATCCACCAGTGTTAAGCAAACTATATGCAAAGTCCAGGATAAAACCCTAATTTCGGACGAGAACAAGTTATGTTGAATCGACTCGTTCAACTCATCCGAGTTAAACCCGAATCACCCAAAAAACTCCGATTTGAACCGAGTCAAGACTGAGTCGGCTCTGATACCATGTAAACTTGATAAAAAATGTGTAAATGGGTTAGTTTGTTATTCACACTTGAGCTTTTTATAATACACTTCATTACAACTATAAAAGACAAAACACACATAAAGGGTAAAATTACTAAAATGCCCAAAATAAAGTAAAGTACATAATCTAACAACACAAACCATCCCCAAACTTGATACCACCATCCCATCTATACATATGTTGTTATCTAATCCATTAGTGTAAAATTTCTTTATGTCTTGACTAGAGAACCAGTGATCCATTAATCACTCCAGCGCGAAAAGCTGGCGGAACTCTGTCGGGCTTGTGGGCCCGACACGAAGGTGGATGTAGAGCTCGCAGAACATGTTCAGGCGGAGGGTGACTTCAAGATCCGTTAAACGAAACTGGTTATTAATTATACAATTAGCACATTAAGCAGCCAATATGTGTCTATGTGTTTAATGAAATCATATACACATTTAATAGCCGATCTTCCACATTTGTGCATCAACCAAAATAAAATTTCAATTATTTTATGCCCATTCCCTATCATTGATTCATTTATTAAAATACATATTATTCTTCCCTTCCCATGAGTTGACCAATAATCAGATATTAGATAAGTACAACTTAAAACTTAAAAAATATAGTGAATAATGATGGAATTAAATAACACCTGCATAATACCCTAAAATTTATATTTTTTGGATTTTTTTCTCCAAAATATTTGAAATTTACCATCATTTTATTACCCCAATGTTTTGAAAGCCAAAGGCCTAAGTCCTAACATTTTCTATGAAACTATGTGTTCTTATTTATTATTAACCTTTGTCCTTAATTTATATCAATATTATCATTAAACATTTCAGTTTTAAATTTTTTGTTTTTTCAATTTATATCATTTTTTACAATTTTAATATTTTTTTAAAATTTACCAATTATTTCTGATTATTATCCAATTACGGTTAGAACTAATAGGAAATAATCTAAAATGGAAGAGACTAAATTTAATTGGGTGAAAATGGAAACAATAGAGCTTTCGGTAATCGGAATAGGTAATTGGAAGAACTTATTCTGTTCCGATTAGCTATCGTTGACACCCCTAGTTACGACTTGTAGCATATCTTTATGATCCATATCATTTAAGTCTTCACAATGGACTTTGTCGTCCTAACTTATTGGATTGATTTAGAAATAAATTAATAAATATTTTGATTTTGATTTAATATGGTCCAATGGACCGATTTAATTCGGAACCCTTTATCTTATTGTGTACTTTGGCGGAAAAAATTGAGATTTTTAAGTTTAATTCCAATCTAAAGGAGTAGAATTTGTGTGCAATTGTATACAATGACACTTTTTAAATAAACAAATATAATCAAATCAAGGGATTCAATAATATGTTAAAGATAACCAAGCTTGAATGTACTTAACATAAACCATCCCGACCTTGGTATCCTGAGTCTCATCCATACGTATGTTGTTATCTAACCCATTTGTTTAAATTTTCTTTGTCTTGGCCCTTTTCACTTTTCTTAGTGAAAGCATAGTTTTTAATATCGATACGTCAACTGACACTAGTCGGCGCCACCGGCCCCAGCAAGTGAGGCCGACGGAATCAAAGCGGGTGCGTTCTATTCCACACGGTCGGGTTCGTGGCCGAGTCGGCGTTGATCGCGACCCCGATACTCGGTTCGGTCAACCTCGTCGTCGATCGGTTCGGTCAACCTCGTCGGTCGATCGGTTCGGACGGAGAGGGTACTACAGCTTTTCATCCATATGGTTATCCACGTCATTTTGACCATATAATATGGTGGGCCCCATTTTGACCATATATACAGTATATATATATACTGCATGCATGGTGGACCGGTTCGGAGGTTAATTTGTTAATTACGAAGGAACAGGTGAGAAGTCGTTGTAGATTGCTGAATTTGGTGTTGCCATAATATTTGTGGGGTGATGAGGAACGGAAGGAGTAGATCGAACGATCGACGCTTTTGAAGAGACATATCCAACTGACAGAATCCCACTGGCTCATCCTTTAAGGAAGCTGAATGCCTAAACTGACGAATTCACAAACCTAATTATTAGTTTGATTAATAAAATTTTGCAAAGCTAATTAATTTTTGTATTTAATTAGATTAAAAATGCAACAATAAATCGTAATTTATAACAGTACACACTATATATTAATATATAATATTTAGTCGATCCCTTTTCTTTCATGGCCTGTCAAGAACTCGTATAATTTAACTACAACATATTAATATAATACGTGCTATATATCGACATGTTTTAGTTCCATTATTTAATTAGTAATTGCTGCAAACAATACTGTATCGCTTTTTATATATGCTTCTTAATAATGTGTGGGGTTGTGAACATTTTATAAACAAGATGGGATAAGGTTGTTCAATATTAATATACATACAGTATATAGAGTACTGTCAGATATATATAATATGCGGCTAGTTATGACGAATGATTAGACGTTAGTCCATATTATCGTTCATTTATTGATTAAACTGTTAATTAGTGAATCATCGTCTCATTCGCTTCTTGAATATCGCTTTATAAATAAGTTTGATCTGTATATATATTTCTAATTCTCTGGAATTTCATGGGTTTGCTTCATTAATGGTTGCTCGACACTGCGGGTGAGTGTGTGGCTACTGAAGCCTCTACGCACGTCTTCTTCCTTCTTCGAACTAAAACACGTCGAAGTGAACCCTTAATATCGGTGAATTTGACCACCGTAATTAGGCCGCGCCTACGTGTTTAATTAATTCTCAAGTGCATGGAATTAAGTTTCAAACCGAAGTCATGAATCAGGTTAATTTCATGCACCTACCGGTCGTCCACTCCGGCGGCCGGTATATGATCTGTCAGGAGATGGCTCTATCGAAATTTCAGCACGGCTTACCAGCTCAACAACGGATTGAACGTGCTGGGAATTATATCCAACCTCTCAAAATCATTAAATTTTTCTCCCCAACTTTACTAAAAATCATTATATGTTTAAATAAATTAACTGTATTACGTATAACAAGTTTTATATGCATGACTATATCAAAAGAACTCTTGATCAGCCACGGAAGAGATATATGAGAATATATCAGTGGGTCATCGTCGTTGATGACCCATAATATGCATGCGAATGGACAACGTAACGGCAAACTCCAGCAGTACTGAAAGGTGGTTTTAAGAAACACCGAATCATGATTCTAGACTGATACAGATAACAACCGTTTTCGCGAACAAGAACAGTACGTACCCCACAATTAAGAGCAGTTGGGGCAGTTGCTTCCCTTACCCAAATTTAAATGCATGTGATGAAGAAAAGTACTAGTGTTTTACGAGTAATTTATAATTGCAGCAAACATGCATGGTACTATAGATAACGTGTATGATTTAATGCATCAGAGGGACTGTACATAAGTGTAAAGTGTAGATTGATCGAACAGTTTCAGTAAATGACTGAAGGTACGTACGACGCTGGAAGATCAATGACAATATTATAATTCTGATGATTTATTTTTCAATTTTGGAGAGAGACTACTACGTCTATATACCGCCGATCAGGTCGAAGTGGGAGTACTAAAGCCATAACTATGATAGTTCGATATTTTATATATAAGTCATGTATAGAAGTCATGACTCTCAGAGGCATTCAGCTGCCGATTGCAACTGTACTAAATGACTTTGAGGTTGGAGTAGCTTAGGACATTTATTCTTAGAAGATGGGAAGAGGAGAAGGGGTTTTAATGGTTTTCCCCCTTAAAGCAACCAGAGCTTAAATGGGGGGAGAGGGGAAGGTGGATTAGTCATTTAACAGAAAACCAGGTCGGCTGCATGAGAGAGAAAGAGCAGAGTGGGGCAGTGAGGGCTAAGTGAGGTCATAAGAGGATGGGAGGAGGCGGTACAGAAGGAGACCTGTGAATTTCTTGGAATCCGGCTTTAAAGCGAATTCAAGGAGATTTAATATAGGCAGGTGGATATGAACCCAAGACCAGTGACTACAGCTTCCAACTGCTTTAAATTGATCTTTGCCACTCCTCTCTTCCCTGTACAAATCCATTCAATTCTTTCCTCTGTAAGGCCTGAATCCCATGTCATCCCCCTCTTGAAATTAGAATTCTTTAATTTTCCAAAGCCTAGGACCTGAAACGGCGTACGTTTGGAGAGAGAGAGAGAGAGAGAGAGAGAGAGAGAGAGAGAGAGAGAAGCCGGAATTGAAACCGGCACTTTAACCATTCGAAAACAAAAATCAACTAGGATCTTCTATATACACTGGATTTCAAGAGTGACTTTGACTTCACTATCTCATTGGAACGTTTGGACCGGTAGTGATGGGTAATATCACACGGAAGAGTTGCAACAGCCAGGAATGGAGGTTCCCCGGGCAGTGGCCAGAGGGGGAAATTTATAAATGTGCAACAGTACTAGTGAAATATGGGCGTTTAATTTGGAGGCCGTTGTCATCCGGCTTGAAGAGAGATTCAAATTAGATGGGTGGGTTTTTTATCTGTTTCCTCCCACCTGGCTGTGACTGTTTTAATTGGGTATTTGGGGGGTGTTGGGGGCTTTAAAGATAGCTTCCCTGGGTGATCCAGATGAGGAAGTTGGAGTTAAGGAAAAGCGATGGCATTCAAGCTTCCTTCAACTGTATACAGACTCCCATTAAATGACACCAATTGCATCTTCTTTCCTTGTTTTCATCTCTCTCTCTCTCTCTCTCTCTCTCTCTCTCTCTCTCTCTCTCTCTCTCTCTCTCTCTCTCTCTCTCTCTCTCTCTGATGGTGGTCACTGTGAAGGTGGCTTCCGCAACGTCCGGTTCTGAAAATAAATAAATAAATAAATAAATGTATATATATATATATATATATTTACGTCTGCGTCTTAAGTTTCTGGTGCTGGCCACATTGAATTTATAATTACCGGCTAGGAACCGAAGGAGGAGCCGATCGAGTTGCTGAGAAGAGGGCATGTCGAACCCTGGAGGGACCCATCAATGCTTTTTAAAGCTATTCGATTAGATTCTCGCTTGCAGTTCTGAATCTGCAAATACGGGTCAGTTTTAGCCTATAAAACCCTCTCAAATTCACCCCTTCTCTCGAACAACTATCCAGTACTAGTACTCCCTTTTCTAATTTCTTCTTCTTCCCCTTTCTTCTTCTTTCTTCTTCCAATCTTCAGTGAGAGATAGAGGAGTTTCTGGATCTTCGATTCAAATCCAATATGGTATCGTTTCATATATCCTCCTCTACGGAACAGCAGAGGATCAGTTCGACTGAGTACTCTGATGAGAACTACTCTTCGTCCAAGAAGAGGAAGTGGGGATGCGTACTGGAGGAGGAAACTACTACTCGAGATCATGATCAGTACTCGATGGCCTTCAAAATCTCCAAAGCCGAATCTGCACAACCCCTTCTTGACATCAGCTTCCACCTTGAGACTCCCCTGCCCTCCGAGTGGCAGCAATGTTTGGATCTTCAGGTAATTTATTCAATCTAGCTCCTAGCTACTTTAATTTCATACACATTAACGATATTATTGATCGAATACTTAATTATATTTCTAACCAAAATATAATATGCAGTCCGGCCAAGTTCATTTCTACAACACTCGGACTCACAAGAGGACCAACCGGGACCCCAGAGATCAGAGCCCGGAGCCCTTCACCTCCTCCCTCCCCATGAGCCTCGATCTAGAGCTCAACCTTCCCTGTGAGCCCACCAGGACTACGACTGACCCAGCTGAAACCACTCGCTCTCCCAATTCTGATCACGATTCTAATTCTGATCTGTCGTCGAGAGAATATTCCGGCGGCGGCCTGATCCGCGGAGCAACCAAGTCTCTGCCATGGGTGTCGCTCGAGGAGGGCCAAGAAGAGATGATGGCGGCTGTGTGCATGAGATGTCATATGCTTGTGATGCTCTGCAAGTCCTCCCCCACCTGCCCCAATTGCAAGTTCTTGCATCCTCCCTATATGAGGAACGCTGCCTCAAACCAGCACTTCAAGCCCACCGGCCTTAGGCTACTATGCTGCGAAGATTGAAAGAAATTACTGGCTAGCTGTTCAAGGAAGAAATTAAGAAGAACAAAACACTTGACATCAGCTGGACATGCCCACAAGGAGAGAGTACCAAAGAAGATGAAGCTGCGTGCTTTGTAAATATAGGAATTAGAGTGATCGATGAAAATGCTTGTTTTTCAGTAACATGGAAATTTGTAAAACGAGCATGGATTTTAAAGCTTTTGAGTTTTAATATTTAATCCTAGCGCTTGGGCTTTAAGTGGTCGTTGTAAGTGCAACTACATAAAACTCTACCACCTGTGATCTGTACTTTAGATGCCCGAGATTAATGACTGCAACGCCGAACCAATTTGGATTAGATTATTAAATAACGTGAAGGCCCAGTACTTCACATTTCAGCTCCTCCTTTGCAAGGAGGGGCGATTTTCAGACCCCAAAATTTGATATGTCAATGTTGCAAACTTTGACCGAGCGTTGATCCTGAAAAAGTAGCAGGAGGTATCAACCGGAACTAACTGTAATGAAATATGTCAATGTATGATCTCGCTAATTGTTTTTTATTTTGATTACCATATTAATTAGCCTTCAAATACTATTTCATAATATTCCTCTACGTATAACCTTCAATAAATTTTTTTCATAATATTCCTCACTAACTTCAGTTCAAATTTTTCTTCATAATCTCTTATTATAACCTTTGGTTTAAATTTTTCCTCTCATATAGCCTTCGGTCCTAATTTTTCCTCATGCGTTTGCACCTAAAAAAAAAAGCCAATGGGGGCTTTTCGGAAAAAATTTGGGTCAGGGCACCGAATCCGCTTGTCTAACCTGAATGACTTATGAAAACCTACTTTTAATTGCCTCGGCCACTAAAAACCATTGTCTAAGTCACCATCATAAACTAGATCTCGCCAAAGTGGTGCCAAATGGCCAATGCTTGCATAGTGAGACAAATCTAAGCATTTCCTCATCTAGAAATTTGTGTGTTAGCATGTGATTTTGTAGTTTCTCTTAATAATTTGGTTGTTATACCGACTAAAATTTACTGAAACTTTAGTATATCAAAGTCCAAATTGCGATCAAATCTAATTTGAAAGATGATCTTCTCATGTATTTTATCTCTAACTCAAAAACTATAATTACAGGTTTCTATGAAAATATTTGAGGGCTATATCATTCTGGGGAAAGTGAAGTTTTGAGTAAGCATGCTTCAGTTGTTGCAGGTTGACATTTTCTTTTGAGGGCTATACTGACCAATTTGATTTATAATTAAGCCTTAAATCTTGCGTTCTTTTTCCCAAATTTCAAATGTATACTGATATTGCCATGAAGTTTGATGAATTAAGTAGGAATAGATAGGAAGATGAAAGAGAAGAGGTAGAGAGGAATAATTGCTAATGGCAACAGCCTCCTAGAGATGATGAAAGTGAACATTTAGCCTCTCTCACACACAGATACAACAGTACAAGTTTTGATAATTACTGAAATAGCATTGTCTTCCAACACTTTCCCTCAAGCTGCACTGCTAAAAAATCCATTTCCGCCTGGATGGAATTTGATCCGCCTGTAGGTATATATATTTCGTCAGCTGAATACAACGAAATATTACCCAACTGCCGGCGGAGTAAAATCCGGAAATTGGGCCTGATTTCAGTCTAGTTTATATGGGCCCTTTAAGCCCACTAGAGATTAATATTCATGATTTCAAATCAGGCCCAACTTCCCACCAATTACGCGCGTTACTCCCTTCTCCCTAATCCCGCTCCTGCCCTAAAAATCCACAAAAATCGGCTAAGTCCAGCGCGCGCACTCCCTCTCCCCTCTTACTCACCGGCGTTCTCTTCTGGCTGAAACTCTTCGAAGCACCTCCATCCGTCTAGTCCCGACACAAAATCTCCTCCGGCCAAATACCCTTCCAAAAACCTTCGGCTGTTCGAAAACTCAGTGCCTTCGAAAACTCTTGGTGCATGTTTCGGCGGTCTCCTCTGCGTTCTAGCCACCTTCCCATCGTCGACCTCCTCTGAACTCGTTGCCATCGACGGAAAGCCCTTCCCCCTCACCGTTGCAGGTAAATTTGCTTTTCGATTTTTTAGCGTTGATGAATTTTAGCCTCGCGCTACTGTTTATCTTATTTTGTTTATTCGGATTTTGTTTTCATTGTGTGCAAGTGGGATCAGACAAAGCATCCTTCTTTGTGAAATTCGATTCTTCTAACTTACAAAGAGGTAAACTTTCCCCCTTGGTATTTTTTTTCGTTTAAGACATTAAACGAAATAGTTGCTTTTGCTGTTTTCTTATTTTATCATAGAGAATGTGTTGTTTCGTTATCTTGCCTTGTTTGATTTGATTTGATTTGATTTACTTTCTCTGAGCTCTTGAGTTTCTCGTGTTGTCTTTCCTACGTCTCTGTTTTTCACACATGCAACCACACTTATATATGCAATCTTAGGTTTCTTTCTCTGTTAAATAATCTTGGTGTATACTCAATGCCGCTGGAATTCTTTCTCTGTTAAATATTCCTAGGTTGCTTTGCTTTCTTGTTCGGTACCATGAATAAGTGGATATTGTGAAATTTGCATGTACATCAGATTTGTGAAATTATATCCAATTAGCAAAATCTTTCAATTTTGGCCTCCATGTTGGGTAGTTTTTGTGGTAGTTTTTATGCTTTCTTGTTTTTGTGCTTCGAATTAACACTAATTCTCTCTCCCTTTCTCTTGCTATCGCTATGTTTCTCTCTTTGACTTCCTGTCACTCTCTCTCTCAAAGTTGTTTTCACTCTCTATTTCTCTCTCTCTCTCTCTCTCTCTCTCTTTCTCTCTCAAGTTTAAATTCTTCTCTATCTATCTATCTCTCTCTCTCACGGTTTTCTCTTTAGCTCTCATCTTTTCTCTAGTTAAAATTACTCTCTCTCACTATACCTCTCAAAATCGTTTTCACTCTCTCTCTAAAAATCTCTTTCACTTTCTAATTTTCTCTCTCTGAATTTTCTGTTTCTCTTGTTTTTCACTCTCTCAGTTTTCTCTCAAGTTTCGCTTTCCCTCTCTAGTTCTCTCTCTGAATTCCACTCTCTGTCGGTTTTCCTCTCTCTTTGTTTCCTCTCTAATTCTCTGGCCTTCCCTTTCTTTCTCTCTCTAACACAAAATCTGTTTCTCTCTAATTAGCTAGTGAGAAAGGGAGGGAGGGAGAATTAGAGAAAGGGAGGGAGAGAGAATTAGAGAGAGGAAGGGAGGGAGAGAGAATTAGAGAGAGGAAGGGAGGGAGAGAGAATTAGAGAGAGGAAGGGAGGAGAGAGAAGAGAGAGAAAGGGAGGGAGAGAGAATTAGAGAGAGAAAGGGAGGGAGAGAGAATTAGAGAGAGAAAGGGAGGGAGAGAGAATTAGAGAGAGAAAGGGAGGGAGAGAGAATTAGAGAGAGAAAGGGAGGGAGAGAGAATTAGAGAGAGAAAGGGAGGGAGAGAGAATTAGAGAGAGAGGGAGGAGGAGAGAGAAGAGAGAGAGAAAGGGAGGGAGAGAATTAGAGAGAGAAAGGGAGGGAGAGAGAATTAGAGAGAGAAAGGGAGGGAGAGAGAATTAGAGAGAGAAAGGGAGGGAGAGAGAATTAGAGAGAGAAAGGGAGGGAGAGAGAATTAGAGAGAGAAAACAAAGAGAGAAAACAAAGAGAGAAAACAAAGAGAGAAAACAAAGAGAGAAAAATCGAGAGAGAGAGAACAAGAGAGGGAAAGAGACATTTGAGAGAAAACTGAGAGAGTAAAAAACAAGAGGGAAAAATTCAGAGAGAAAATTAGAGAGTGAAACAGATTTTCAGAGAGATAGGGAAAGGGAGATAGAGAATTAGAGAGTGAAAATGATTTCGAGCGAGAGCCAGAGAGAGAGAGCCAGAGAGAGAGAGTACTTTTAACTAAAGATAAAATGAGAGAGAAAAGGAGAGAGAATTAGAGAGTGAAAACGAGTTTGAGAGAGCGAAAGAAATAGTGTTTTAATTAGAGAGAAAACTGAGAGAGAGAGATAAAACTGAGAGAGAGAGGAATTCAGAGAGAGAGGAACTCATAGAGAGGGAGAATTAGCAAGAGAGAAACAGTTTTTGTGTGAGAGAGAGAGAAAGGGAGGGAGAGAATTAGAGAGAGAATTAGAGAGAGAAAACTTAGAGAGAGAAAACGAAGAGAGAGAAAACAAAAAGAGAGAAAATGAAGATTACTTGATTAATTTAGCAAGAGGAAAAAATTTCTTTTCTAAATTTGACTGTAAGTCCAGATTTTGGCAAATCAAAATGGAAGAAAAATCTATCCCTTTAACAGCTTTTTCTACTCCACAAGGTCATTATGAATGGTTAGTAATGCCCTTTGGATTGAAAAATTCCCCTCAAATTTATCGACGAAGAATGAATACTATTTTTGGAAAATATCATGAATTTATCCTTGTCTTCGTAGATGGTATTCTTATCTGCTGTTTAACTTTAAAAGATCATGTCTAACATCTACATACTTTTTCTAAATTATGTATTGTAAATGGAATATGTCTTTCCGAAAAGAAAGTAATTCTAAATAAATCTCAAATAGAATTTCTCGGATTTCATATCTCTTCTAAGGGAATACAATTACAAACACATATTTCCAAAAAGATTTCATCCTTTCCTGATGTTCTTGAATATAAGAAACAAATTCAACAATTCCTTGGATGTTTGAATTATGCCTCTGGGTTTATTGATAATTACAAAAAATTTACACATCCTATTTCTAAATTATTAAGACAATCTTGCACCACAGGATGGACTCGTGAACACACTGAATGTGTTAAACAAAGTAAACAAATTTGTGCTAATCTACCTTTGTTAGAATTACCTTCTCTCTCTCTGCTTGTCTCTCTCTCTCTCCCTCTCCCCCTCTCTCCCTCTCTCCCTCTCTCTCTCTCCCTCTCCCGTTCTCGTTTTTTCACTCTCTCTCCTTTTCTCTGCTTCTCTCTCTCTCTCGTTTTTTCAGTCTCTCTCGCTCCCTCTCCCCCTCTCGTTTTTTCACTCTCCTTCCCTCTCAGCTTCTCTCTCTCTCTCTCTCTGCTTCTCTCTCTCTCTATCTCTATCTCGTTCTTTTCATTCTCTGTCTCTCTGTCTCTCTCTCTCTCTCTCTCTCTCTCTCTTTCGTTTTTTCACTCTCTCTCGCTCACTCGTTTTCTCTCTTGCTCTCTGTCTCTTGCTCACTCTCTCTTTCGTTTTTTCACTCTCTCTCTCTCGTTCTGTATTATTTTCTCTCTATTTTATTCTCTCTTGCACTCTCTCTCTCTTTGTCACTCTCTCTCTCTATCTATCTCTCTCCCTCTCTCTCTATCTATCTATCTATCTCTCCCTCTCTCTCTCTCTGGCTTTTTCACTCTCTTTTTCTCTCTCTCTCTCTCTCTGTGTCCCTCTCTCTTTCTCTCTCTCTCTCTCTCTCTCTCTCTGTGTTTCTCTGTTGCTCTATCTCACTCTCTCCCTCGTTTTTTCAGTCTCTCTCTCCCTCTCTATCTCACTCTCTCTCTCTTTCTCTCGTTTTTTCACTCTCTCTCTCTCTCTCTCTCTTCTTCTTCTCTCTGCTTGTCTCACTCTCTCCCTCTCTGTCTCTCTCCCTCCCTCTGTCTCTCTCTCTCTCCCTCTATCTCGTTTTTTCACTCTCTCTCACTCTCGTTTTTCATTCACACTCTCTCTCTCACTTTTCACTCTCTCTCTCACTCAGTTTTCACTCTCTCTCTCTCTATCTCTCTCTCTTATCTCTCTCTCTCTCTCTCTCTCTCTCTCTCTCTCTCTCTCTCTCTCTCTGTCTCTCGTTTTTTCATTCTCTCTCTCTGTCCCTGTCCCTCTCTCGTTTTTCGCTCTCTCTCTCTCTTTTCTTCTTCGTCTCTCTCTCTCTCTCTCTCTGCTTGTCTCTCTCACTCTCTGTCACTCTCGTGTTTTCACTCTCTCTAACTCTCGTTTTTCATTCACTCTCTCTCTATATATCTGCTTTCGTTCATCTTGCCTTGTTTTAGAGTTTTGCTGGATTCAGCAATGTCTGGCAAGGTCTTCTTAATTCCTTCAATTCGCTTCTTGATTGAAAAAGTCAAACTGTGAAATATAGCAATGTTCTTTTGAAGAGTTTCTGAAATTGATTCTAGGCATTCTTCAAAGACTTGAAGTCCTTCATCAATGTCATTCACTTCTTCTTTAAGTATTCCTAATTCGAATTTTGTAATATCCATTCTGTTATTGTTTTTGAAGAACAATAAAAACTTTCTGTCACAATTATAGTTGGTGAGACTGTGAGAAAAATTTTCTTTTTACATCCTTAGGAAGATACTATCACAATTATAGTGTTGTGAAACTGTGGGTAAATAACCCTTTTATAGTCCGAAGGACTCAGTAATCAGATTAAGACTAATTACACTTAGTGGGACGAAAGCCTTTTTAATGGGACAGGACCCTTATTGGTGGAAAACCCCTTCCTGCATCAATTAAACTGTAAAAAGAGCACATTTCTTGTAAGGAAATCTGCAGGAAAATTATCTCCTACTATGATGAAGCATAATTTAGAAGTACAAGATTGTCTTAGTAATTTAGAAATAGCATGAGTAAATTTTTTATAGTTATCGATAAATCCTGAAGCATAATTTAGACATCCTAAAAATTGTTGAATTTGTTTCTTATTTTCTAAAATGTCTGGAAAAGCTAGAATCTTTTTTGAAATGTGAGTTTGTAATTGAATTCCATTGGAAGAAATATGAAATCCCAGGAATTCTATTTGAGATTTATTTAAAATTGCGTTCTTTACTAAAAGGCAAATTCCATTGTCTACACATAATTTAGAGAATATGCGCAAATGAGAGAGATGATCTTTTAGATTTGAAGAACAAATAAGAATATCATCAACATAAACAAGAATAAATTCATGATACTTACCAAAAATAGAATCCGTTCTTCTTTGATAAATTTGAGGAGCATTTTTCAGGCCAAAGGGCATTACTAACCATTCGTAATGTCCTTGAGGAGTAGAAAAGGCCGTCAGAGGGATGGATTTTTCTTCCATTTTGATTTGCCAAAATCCGGATTTACAGTCAAATTTTGAAAAGAAATTCTTTCCTTTGGCTAGATTTAGCAAACAGTCTTTATTTGAGAGAAAATATCCATCAAAAGAACTATATTTATTGAGTTCTTTATAGTTAATAACCATTCTGGCTTTTCCTCTAAGGATTTCTGCATGATTTCAAACCATAAAGGCAGGACCAGGATGTGGACTACGAGATTTTTGAATTAATTTTTGGTCTAAAAAATCTCTGATTTGGATAGCTAATTCTTTGTGATCATCTTCAGTGTACATCATAGGTTTTACTCTTATGACAACAGATTCAGTAAGTTTTATTTCAGCTCTGGGGTGTGATGGATTCCAAAATTGGAGGGGTTTTTCTCCAAAAGCGAATTTTATTTCAGAGATTAAATTTGTTCTTCTAATAGAGACTTTGTTTAGAGTGGTCACTTCTAATGGTATTTTTGTAAATTTTAATTTAACCAATGGTTACAGGGGGTTAAGAAACTAACTATATAGGTAGTTTGTTTATAGACTTGGAATCTTTGAACAAAATCATTTCCTAGTAAAAGATGTAAGCCCGCAGAGTTTAAACTAATGATTCTAGGGACTTTTACTATTTTTGAACCTAATAGAATTTCTTGTTCATCTATGGAGTCACTTCTGTAATAAATAAACTTTGTGATGAATTTAGTGAGGTTATCTTACCAGACTTCGGAAATCCTAGCTTTCCTGAAAATTATAATTTAAAAATCAGTGACTCTAACACTCAAATACCTATGATCGAGGGAAATGAACCTGATGAAAGTAGAATTGTTTTTAGAGATGGACAACTCATTCGAGGAGAATCTAGTAACTCCTCAGTACGTTTTAAAACTGTTCTTATATTTGTTCCTCCTAGAAATTCTCTTTCAACACCTCCCTTTTATACCTTGAAAGCCTCATATTTTAATGGATATGAATTCCGAGATAATCGTATCCTTTTAGATACTGGAGCCTCTCAAAATCATATCAAGACTCTTAGAACATTAACTCTTAGTCCCTGCAGAGTCCCTTCTATTAAATATCAAAATCACAACGGACAAATAGTCCAAATGAATACTGAAGTCTTAGTTCCTATTCAATTTATTGAAAATGAACTTATTGTTCCTTGTTATATTGATCCTCTCATGACTGTCGATGCTTTTGATGTTATTCTTGGTAATGCCTTCCTTTCTGGAATGTCTGACTACTCAATTACTCCTGAAAAATTTATTAATACTTATAAAGGACAGCAAATTTCTTGTTTTAATCTTCTCATTTCACAAATTCTAGCTAACTCTGTTTTTAGAAATCTAATTCTTCCTTGTAAAGTTCCATTGTAAGGGCCAGTAGAAGTTTTCATAAATTTTTCAAATTCTCAGTTAAAATATAAATTCCAAGGATAAGGTAAGTTCTGAAAATACATATAAAGCCAGATTTCTTGGTTTTCCAAACCATTGTACTGGTGATAATAGTATTTAGCAAATTCACAGGAATATTCAGCAATGTTAATTTCAGTTGAGATTCTTTTAGAGCACTTCTTATTGCTTCACTAGAATCTTGATAATTTCTTCCCTCAAATTCTTTTAAAATTATTTCTCCTAAAAATTCGGTACTTTTATCATCTTGACCAGCGATGAAGAAAGCTCTAATTCTTTCCTCAAGTAATCGGACATCATTGGCTGCTAAGCCTTTGATCCAGTTTGAGACATTTCCATCAAGGCTGGCAACTAAAATCCAGGCTTTTTTTCATAAAATCTAATTCAGGGTGTCTGACAAAATATATTGTCATACTGGTTTGCCATTAGTTCACTATTTCGTGAACATAAAAAACCCAATCAAGGTTTAGTCGAGATCCTTCAATATTAAAGGAAATAGAGGGATCAAGTTTTGGTTTGAATAAATCGGAGTATTTATCTGATTTAGATTTTCTATCTGTTTGTTTCTTAGTATAATAATATTTTTTAGAAAAGAAAGGAGAATCTTCAAATTCTTCTTTAATTTCTTTTCTATATCCTTTATTTGTATTTCCCGCAAATTTTGGGTCTCCTACAAAGTCAGTTGGACCACTAGAATTTCCTGGGTTATTTTGATTCATCTCGACTTCATAAGAGTAAAAATTCAAGATTATCTAAATCTTTAGTAAGATCTTCAAGAAAATCTTCCATTTATGAAATTACATCTTTCTCTTTGTTAGAAACAAGGAGAGCTAAAGTTTTTTCTAAATTTTTCTTGTCTTCATTTAGTTCGGACTCTTAATCCTTGCAGAGTCCCTTCTATTAAATATCAAAATCATAACGAACAAATCGTCCAAATGAATACAGAAGTCTTAGTTCCTATTCAATTTATTGGAAAAGAACTTATTGTTCCTTGTTGTATTGATCCTCTCATGACTCGATGCTTTTGATGTTATTCTTGGTAATGCCTTCCTTTCTGGAATATCTGACTACTCATTTACTCCTGAAAAATTTATTGCTACTTATAAAGGACGACAAATTTTTTGTTTTAAATTATGAAAACACAAGGAATTCCTATTAGTGTTTTTATTCAAATCTCATTAAATGATCTCATGCTTTGTGCTTTAATAGACACTGGAGCTGAAGTCTCTATAGGTCAAAAATGTATTTTACCTAATTGGTAGACAGATAAAAAAATCACAATAACTGGAATAAATGGAGTTACCTCTGCCTGTGACTGTATAGATGGTCAAGAAATTTTATTAGGATAAAAAATAGTAAAAGTACCCCGTATCATAAGCCTAGATTCTACTGGCTTAGATCTTTTACTAGGAAATGATTTTGTACAACGTTTCCAAGTCTATAAACAAACCACACATAAGGTTAGTTTCTTATCACCCTGTAACCATTGGTTACATGTACCACGAGAATTTAAACCATACAGAGTTCAGCCAGCACCGCATGGTGATGGTTATAGAGTATTGAGAAACTAACCATACAATTTCTTTTTCGTTAGTCACACTCTCTTTAAGAAAGTTTAATAATATGTTGACGATAACATTTTTCCCAAATATTTTCTTCTGGAAATATTTTGTCGAATAATACAACTTTATTTTCTGAATTCTTATTACAAGAAACTTCCGACAGGAGTTTTGTAGGCTTTTAATTTATCCATTATATAAAAATTTCTTAGATCAGGGTTTTCACAAATATGGATTAAAGTAGGGCAAACTATTATCTTTCAAAATGCTTTTTCAAGTCGAAAAATCAAAAAACTTTATAGTAATAGAAGAAGATAAAATAGAAAGACATACCGCTGATCATCCTGGTCATCTCAGGAGTTGAATTGTATCATAACAATATTCAAGATAGATTTAAAGAGAAGCCTTCAGAAGAACCAGTCGAACGGATACTTTTTTGCCGATGCCAAATCCTTCAGATACTTTTTTCCCTAAACGGCCTCCTGCCTCAACGGTACTTTTTTCTCCTATCTATTGGCTTTAGGCTTTCTCCGATTCCTTCTTTTCTTCAGGACTTTTCTCTCAAATCTCCTCAAACTATGGCTCCTTCCTATGTGGATAACTTCGGGATGCTTTCTCTCTTCTCTTCTTTACTCACTATAAAATCTTCTCATTTCTGACTTCAAGAAAAACTTTGAAAGAAAATAGTAGCCCAAACTAGGGTCTACTCCATATTATTGAAAATCACACAAGATCTTACAAAGTTGCAAACTGAAATATTGACAAGGAAAGAAAGAGGACTTCCAAAAACACTCAAGATCACTCAGAACAAAAGCAAACTTCTTCTTCTTCTTCTTTCCTCTTTTTTCCGATGCCTTCAGAGTGAAATGGCTTCGGGTTTTATAGGAAAGAAATGAAATCTATGACGTCATGACATTCGTCATAGTCCACTTATTAAGATTCCTCCTTATCGGAGAAATTGAATCTATGACATCATGAATTACGTCATAGATGATTCCTTTTTATCTCAGTGGTGTGGTCCACTATCTCGATAAGCGAGATTGCGCTATCTGGGAAGATTCCTGAACATCTGTTCACCCAATTTTTGTAGACGTGGGGACAACCGTCTATTTACACTTGTCCACAACATTTTTATCCTGGTAGGGACCAACTGACTCGATTAATTGATGACAATCTTATTTTTCTGCAAATGGTCACAGTTGAGTAATTCGCAGGCAATTCTTTGAATTTCTTTGGTACATGGAAACTCATGATTTAAAATAGAATCCCTGTAAGTAGTAAGATGTCTGTCCTGCTAATTTGCCCCTTCGTCTCTGACAAGTATCCAATTGTCACCTTTGGCGAGGTTTCTCTTATTTTGGGTCAACAGGATTTTAATGCTTTGAGCAAGGGCTCTCATTCCTTGTGCCCTTTTTGAAGTAATCCAATTTTTGTTGAAATTAGGAATCCGATGCGGAATCCCTATTTCAAAGGTAATTTTACCACAGAATCTCATGGTAATAATATGGAATCCAGAGAGGAGTCTAGAGAAATCGCATTCTGGAGAGATTGATAAAAACTTGAGGTAGATTGACTGACCTTTTGATAATGCTGCACTGTTTCTCGAAAAAGGTCGTCGAATAGGCAGGTTATTTCAAAGAGGTCTTTTCCCAGGTAAATAGTATCCATGAATCCATAGTAAACTAATTTGTTGATGAAATGCGGATGTTCTTTCTCCTTTGAAGAGATTCTTGGATAGATAGATCTTTCTTTATTTTTTAAGCTGGTCGGAGAGTCGGTAAACTGGTAGATTTCTCTGGCGAATCCCAAATAATCTTCTTCTCCGAAGCAAAGATTTCCTTTTGAATTGTTAATAGTAAAAGTGCGTTTTAGATTAAGTCAAAGAGATATTTCTTCTTCCTGTGTCTGTGCTTCCTTACTACTGGATTCAGTTGTTTCGGGTCCACCACTGCTTCCATTCGTCTTGCCTTGTTTTGGGGTTTTGCTGGATTCAGCAATGTCTGGCAAGGTCTTCTCGATTCCTTCAATTCGCTTCTTGATAGAAAAAGTCAGACTGTGAAATATAGCAATATTCTTTTGAAGAGTTTCCGAAATAGACTCAAGACATTCTTCAAAAACCAGAAGTCCTTCGTCAATGTCATTAACTTCTTCCTTAAGTATTCCTAATTCGAATTTTGTAATATCCATTCCGTTATTGTTTTTAAAGAACAATAAAAACTTTCTGTGACAATTATAGTTGGTGAAACTGTGAGCAGAATTCTCTTTTTACTTCCGTAGGAAGATACTGTCACAATTATAGTGTTGTGAAACTGTGGGTAAATAACCCTTTCATAGTCTAGAGGACTCTGTAATCAGATTAAGACTGATTAGACTTAGTGAGACAAAACCCTTTTTAGTGGGACAAAACCCAGATTGGTGGGAAAACCCATCCTGCATCAATTAAACTGTAAAAGAAGTACATTTCTTGTTAGGAAGTCGGCTAGAAAATTATCTTTTCCTTTGATATGATGAATATCAAATTCATGCATAGAAAGAAAAGCTTGCCAAAGATTTAATCTTCTAAACTGGGGTTCATTCAAAGATTTTTTCTTAATTAATCCGTTAATAGCATAATTGTTAGTTAGAACAGAAAAACTCTTTCCTTAAAGAAATAAAGAAAATTTCTTTACTCCTCTACTAATAGCAAGTAATTCTTTTTCATGTACAGTATAATTGATTTCAGCAGAATTAAAACTTTCGTAAGCATATCTTCAGATTTTATTTAAATCTGTTTTGAAAATAGCTGCCCAATATTCATCAGAAGCATCACATTGTAAGATTAATTTATCAGATTCAGAGGGTAATTCTAATAAAGGGAGGTCAGCACAAATTTGTTTAATTTGTTTGACACATTTTGTTTGTTCAGAAGTCCATCCAGAAGTACAGGATTGTCTAAATAATTCAGACATCCCAAAAATTGTTGGATTTGTTTCTTATTTTCTAAAATGTCTGGAAAAGCTAAAATCTTTTTTGAAATGTGAGACTGTAATTGAATTCCATTAGAAGAAATATGAAATCCAAGAAATTCTACTTGAGATTTATTTAGAATTGCTTTCTTTTCAGAAAGGCAAATCCCATTGTCAGTACATAGTTTAGAGAAACTGCGTAGATGAGAAAGATGATCCTTTAAATTTGAAGAACAAATAAAAATATCATCAACATAAACAAGAATAAATTCATGATATTTACCAAAGATAGAATCCATCCTTCGTTGATAAATTTGAGGAAAATTTTTCAGGCCAAAGGGCATTACTAACCATTCGTAATGTACTTGAGGAGTAGAAAAGGCAGTCAAAGGGAAAGATTTTTCTTCCATTTTGATTTGCCAAAATCCTGATTTACAATCAAATTATGAAAAGAAATTTTTTCCTCTCGCTAGATTTAGCAAACAGTCTTTGTTTGGGAGAAAATATCCATCAAAAGAACTTTATTTATTGAGTTCTTTATAGTTAATAACCATTCTGGCTTTTTCTCGAAGATTTTGTGCGTGGTTTCGAACCATAAAGGCAGGACTAGCGTTTACTTGTTCAGAAGGACATTATGAGTGGAATGTCCTAAGTTTTGGTTTAAAAAATGCACCTGCAGTTTTCCAAAGGTTTATGGATTCAATATTTCTTAATTATCCTTTTTGTTTAGTATATATTGATGATATTTTAGTAGCAAGTGAAAATATAAAAGAACATGAAAACCATTTAAAGATTGTCTTAAAAGAAATTGAGAAAAATGGCTTAGTAGTTAGTAAAAAGAAAATGGAATTATTTAAGAAAAAGATTGCCTTTTTAGGTTTAGAAATAGGCTGTGGAAAAATAGAATTACAGCCTCATATAACAGAAAAACTTTTAAACTTTCCTGACAAAATAGGTAGTGTAAAACAACTACAAGCTTTCTTAGGACTTTTAAATTACGGTAGAAAATTTATTCCAAATCTAAGCAAATTAGCTGGACCTTTATATAGTAAACTTACAAAAAAACGGACAAAAACATTTTAATAGAGAAGACGTTATAGATATATTAGAGCAAAAGGCAGAAAGGTTTGTAAACCCCTTTCAAGATACTTTAGAAGAAATTAGTCAGATGGCAATACAAACACCAATAGAAACTTACGCAGCTACAATCACTCTCAATAATCCCATAGCTACACTTATCTCACTTTCTTGTAGAGTATGGTTTAATAGTAATGAATTTGTAAATCTAACTCCTACTTTAGATACAGGTAGCACTAAGAGTCTCATAGGACACTCTTTAGTACCAGAAAAGTTCCACAAATTACTTCCTTATAAACTCTTTACTAAAACTGTAGAAAATAGAACTATGGAAATAAAAAACTATATAGAACCTACAGGAATTAAATTCTTAGATTTCGCAGGAAATTACAGTTCAAAATACGAATTACCTCCAGTAAATATTTCACCTAGAGAAACTAAATCAACAATCTTTCTTTAAGGATTAAACTTTTTGTCTAGTTTAAATGGTAGTATTACCATAGCAAAAAATTATCTTACTCTTAGTAAACAAGTCTACAGTTTTCTAACAAATAGGTATAACAAGACATCAGAGTTCGCTCAAAAGCGTGGTGGACAAGGATCATTAGAATTCTTAAAACATGAATCTCCTAGAGAGAAAAGTCAAGTCAATATAGAAAACGAAACTTACAAAATTTTAGGACAATTTGCCGGTAAGGAATTAGAAAAAGGACCAGACTTAGAAAACAAAATTACTTACCCTATAATTCAAAAATTAGAAAAACAAGGATTTATAGGAGAAGACATCTCAAAGAGTAAAGTAAACCATATAGTAAAAATGAAAATTAAAAACCCAGATATTAGAATAGTAACTGCAAACATAGATTATACCCCTACAGATAAAGAAGAATTTAGAAAACAAATTAAGGAATTATTAGATAAAAAATTAATACAAAAATCAGAAAGGCCTCATAGATCTGCCGCCTTTTTAGAAAGAAACCATAGCGAATTAAAAAGAGGAAAGGCTAGAATAGTATATAATTATAAAAGATTAAATGATAATACAATAGATGATGCGTATAACATTCCTAACAAAGATTCTCTTCTTAGATTAATTCAACATAAACAAGTCTTTAGTAAATTTGACTTAAAATCTGGGTACAACCAGCTAAAGTTAGAAAAATGGTTTAAACCCTGGACAGCGTTTACTTGTTCAGAAGGACATTATGAATGGAATGTCCTAAGTTTTAGTTTAAAAAATGCTCCTGCAGTTTTCCAAAGGTTTATGGATTCAATATTTCTTAATTATCCTTTTTGTTTAGTATATATTGATGATATTTTAGTAGCAAGTGAAAATATAAAAGAACATGAAAACCATTTAAAGATTGTCTTAAAAGAAATTGAGAAAAATGGCTTAGTAGTTAGTAAAAAGAAAATGGAATTATTTAAGAAAAAGATTGCCTTTTTAGGTTTAGAAATAGGCTGTGGAAAAATAGAATTACAACCTCATATAACAGAAAAACTTTTAAACCTTCCTGACAAAATAGGTAGTGTAAAACAACTACAAGCTTTCTTAGGACTTTTAAATTACGGTAGAAAATTTATTCCAAATCTAAGCAAATTAGCTGGACCTTTATATAGTAAACTTACAAAAAAACGGACAAAAACATTTTAATAGAGAAGACGTTGTTTTAGTTCAAAAATTAAAAATGAAGTTACAAAAATTAAATCTTTAGAACAACATTTAGTAATGAGACTATATTATTATTGAATGTGACGGATCAAAAGAAGGTTGGGGAGCGTAATGCTTTGTAAACCCAACAAATACGAGTAGTAAAGAAACATAAAGAATTGCTGCATATGCTAGTGGTAATTTTACAAAAACAGGTAAAATTTGGGCCTCTTTAGACTATGAAATACAAGCACTTATAAATGCTTTAGATAAATTTAGGCTTTATTTGCAAAATGAATTCACTGTTAGAACAAACTGTGAAGCTATTGTTAAATTTCTTAACAATGAACATAGTAAAAAGGCTAATAGAACCAGATGGGTAAATCTACAAAATCTTATCCAAGGAAGCGGTTACACAACACATAAAGGGAAAAAACTACAGTTTAGCCGATTTACTATCTCGAACTATTAACAAATTCTTTGCAATAGGTTATGTCAAAGGTTCTAAAGATCAAGAAGAAGCCTAGCGCTTCTTCACCAATTAGTTTCGACAGTCAAGAAGAATCGAGTATTCCCATGAATCTCAATATCAATACAGAAGAAATTCAAAAATTAGTTTCGACTGAAGCAAGCAGCTCTCACAATAAGTCTCCTTACGAATCTTTTAAGATCCAATGAACACCTAATTCCACAGACTTCTCCTTACTGCTTTCTTCATTAGGTTCGACACTTCTTCCAAGATTCCAAAAGCGGTCTTCAAAGCAGTCAATTAGTTTCGGAACAATTAGTTTACAAACATATACATAAGTCCAAAGAAAGTTTAGGCCGTATCAAGGCATGGTTATTGATGAATCACAGCAGTGTTTATTAGATAACTTATGGCATATTCAGACTTTACCTCAAGCTACCACGCTTTAAGGTCCAATGCCTGAATGTTTTAAGTTATTATTTCTCTGAGAAAAATTCCAAAAAAGATCTTCGAAAGTATACACATTATGTTATATTTAGAGGTCTAAAGTATATTCCACAGTTTCGACAGTGTTCGAAAATATATATTATCAGTATCTCATCCCATATATAAGGGATATTACGGTTTTGCCAAAGTCCTCTCAGTGCGAGTTAGAGAATCTCTTGGCCATAATTTCTTTATTGAGGCCGAAGAGGTTAAAAGTTTTGTTGATGTTACCAGAGAATCTTCCAAAGCCTTTGAAGAATTAAGAATACGAGTACATCTAGCAGAAACCCAGATATTACAAAAAGATCAACAAATAGAGCAATGTCAGAAATTTATAGCTGACTTACAGCAGAAGTTACATAAGGCTGAAGAAGAAAAAAATTTCAATAGTTAGACAGTTGAAATTATGGAAAAATTAATGCAAAAGGTAAACAAAGAGAAACAGGTTGTTGAACAGGAATTGAACAAGAAGACAATAGTTCCAAATAGAAAATATGAGTTCTTCAAAACCAGATTGATGGATCTTCCGGCACAGGTTACTCTCAAACCATTATTTGACAGCCGAAAACCTTATCAGAGAAAGAACAGAAACTAGCCTATTTACAGAATTCATCGCTATACAAAGGGTTTTTCAACAGATACATTTTAGAGAACCAGGTTTTCAGTATAATGGAGTTACAGTCACACAAAGATTCGAAAGAGGGGTTCCTCAACTCCTAAAACTCCAGATAGACTTAAACATGACAGATCTTCCAAAATCTCTCATTCTCAAATATTATTATATGGGGATAATTGATTCTTTTAAATTTAAACCAGAAGATGAAGATGAAAAAATAGAAGAATTTCTTCAATTATTTGGAGAAAGGTTCTTTTAGTAGGAGGAAATATAGCTCTCGGAAGATGGAAAGGAGGAAATGATAAAATCCTCTGCAAAATTTGGTCTACCCTACCAAGGATGGAAAAATTAGAATTTATTCCCCCAAAAAGAAGGATAATCTTTGGCTGGGATTTTAGACATACTGAGATCCTCACGATTACAGTCCCATAGAAAAATCGACGTCTCATGAGATATTTTCAGGAGAAGAGAATCTAGAAAGACATCCACGGTGGTCTTGTTATCAATTATTATCAGAAGGATACTATTCACAAATCTGGGGACCACCAGAATATAAAATGCTCATACTTTCCATGGTAGCGGTCACTTATTTACAGAAGCGACATCCACAGAGAAGAAGAAGAAGACAACACACTCGACACAGCAAACACAACCAGCACACAGAGCATTCCAAACACTCATCGTGCACTGTAAAGCATAAAAGATTCGACAGATTGTTCTTTTGATTTTCTTTTTTGAAAAGAGATTCGTTTCTTTTTATCGTTTTGTAATCATGAAGGCTACTTTAAAATATGCCTTCTTATCTGTTAAAGGTTCTCCGCCTATATAAGGAGTTCTTACATTCATTGTAAAACACACGGAGTTTGAAATTCAATGAGATAAGTAAAGTTTGCTCTCATGGCCTTCTAAGCTTTTCCTCCTTCCCTTGGCTTCCAAGATGAAATTATTCGTTTGATCTTTATTTCCCTAAATGGCGTTTATGATATCAAAATCCAAAAAGAAACACTCACTGGGTTGTACATTCTACAAGGTTGTTCTTTCCCATCTTCTTCCTCTTCTTCCGCCTCTCCTCTTGTAAGTATTTTTGGGTTTAGTTTCTTTTATTATTTCTTTATATATATTTTCCTTTTCCCCCTTTTAATTTATGTTTTTTATTTTTTCTTTCTGCGTTTCCATCTCTCCTCTTTTTTCTTTTATTTCTTTGTCGTGTTACTTTGAACACGCAAAAAATTACACAGTCATTCTCTCTTTCTAATTCTCTCTCTCCAACTCTCTCTCCAACTCTCTCTCCAACTCTCTCTCTCTCTCCAACTCTCTCTCTCCAACTCTCTCTCTCTCTCCAATTCTCTCTCTCTCGTCTCCGACTCCGGCGGGACCCCGGCGAGATTCAGTGGGAGCTTCCGACCAGTTATTCGCCAGATCATTTTCGTCTTGGCCTTTCCTACTTTCGTCGTGGTTTTCCTCTTCTTCTTGGTCTTCGACTTCCTATGTCTGCTGGCTTCTTCTGTGATTCTTGCCAAATAAGAGAAGTCTCCACCAGAAATCGGAACCTCGAGTTCTCCCGGAAAGGATTTGAAAGGTTTTATTTTGGCCCGGAGGATATCAATTCGTTCACCACTTAGACAAGCTTCGTCGATTTCCGTGATTATTCCTGCGAGACTCACTACGGCTCTAAAGATTGCTTCACACCATAGAAGCACGGGGATGCCTTTTACCTTGATCCATTCTTCTTGTTCGTTGGAGCCGAGGTTAGGGCTCCACTCTGTTATTCTAGAGAAAATATCTCCAACCAATTCGTCTCTGAAGGCTAAAATCCTTCGGACTTCTTCTGGTGATTCTAGCTGAACCAGCCACTGATTCTTTCCCATTTTACGCATTGAAGGAAAAGTTGCTAGCCTCCAAGAAGATCTTGCCCGTCTTGGAGATAGTTTTTGTTCCAAACATTTTTTGTATAGCCGACCAAGCACTTCTCCAGAAAATTATTTTGCGATTTTGCAAAAGTTGGGTAAATCTTCAGCGTTGGTCCTCCGTTCTTGGAATCCATCCAAAAGGGTGCGGGTCTGAGGGAGCCGATGTTTTCTGTGCAGCCGGAAAGAGGGCTTCTTCGTAAGATTTTCCAGTTAGCGTGAGCTCTCTTTCCCTCTGATCTGGCAGCGTTGGGGTTTCTTTTGAGCTTGCAGAAGCAGGAGAATTTTTTTTTCCAAACCTCCTCCAAATTCTCTAGAAGCCATCTCCAACCCGTATCTTTTTTGAACGTCTTTGGCATCTCAATTTCTCCATCCAATTGTAGTCAAGCCTCTTTTTGCCATTATTCGGCACAGCAGAACTTCATTTTCCAGGTATGTTCCCATGTGGATTTTTCCTTTACAAAGGATTTCAAGTTTCCTGGAGGAGGGGTACAGAAGAACGTTACGCAATCCCTCTATCACCTCCACCACTTCTTCAGGAAGAATTCTTATGTATGATCGTTTGGTCACTGATTTGTACGCAATCTATACTGCGATATCTCCTCTGAAGGCTATGGTGTCGATGTAGTACCTGTTCTCTCTTTCGATGGCTGCGAAGGAGGCTCTCATAGCTTCCGGCACTGGTTTTTCCGGCCATGTAGCCTTCTCTTGCCTTCGTCAGAAGTCTGTCACTGTTGTTTCGCTCTCCATTTCTAGTTCCGTACAGCTATATTAGAAAAAAGAAAAATAAGCCTCGTTTAGAGTTTTTCAAAGGTGATGTTTTTTGAAGGACTTTGAACAGCTGACTTATGGAAGTGAAACCTTCTGATTATGCAGCTGCAAAAATTGAAGAAGGAATATTATTGGACCATGGGACGGATGTAGTTATAGGTGAAAGTACTGCTGTTGTAGAAAATTGAGTTTCCATAATGCAAGCAAGTCCTCTATATCTTTCCTTCAGCTGCTATGTGCTAAAAGGGCATTATTTTGGATGGCTATTTGTTGGTTTTTAGTGACTTGTTGTGGCTATTTGTTGTGAAAATTGTACTTCTATGTAGGCTGTTTATACATCTCTTTGCTAGCTTAGCAGGATTCTCGTTGAGTGTTAACATCAGTTGTGATCCACTCAAAGTGCACATTGAAAATTCAGATGTCTCTTTCCTATCTAAAAGGCATAACAGATCGGTATGGGACTATTCTTCTTCACGCTATATTTATTCTTCAAACTATATGCAAGACCTGACTCAAAAACCTGACTAATTTCTCCATCCACCAACACTACGCACATGTCCAAGTCTAGGCAGAACCAAACTCAAGAAACAAGTTGCACGGACACTACACATATATGGAGCACATGCAAATAACAGGGAGCATGAACAGTCGCTAGAGTCAAGTCACCATTAATGTCCAATTTATTATCATGCAGCATGCTGCAGTAGGCAAAAGTCCTCACCACAGTATTTACATTCCTTTAGTAACATTCTGTTTTCGGATCTTAAGAGCTTATGCCTGCAGCTTTGAACTCCATAGATGGTTTGATCTTGTTGATCTCATGCATCCATGGATACTTTTGAGTGATCTCAACCTGTCTTTTTTGTGTCCTTTACCATTATAGCTCTTTTATCCCTTTTCAGGCCTTTCACCTCTACTTCAGTGCTACTCTTTTTATATAGGAATCTGATAGTCTCTATCTAATATTAGTAACAGAACAGAGAGAAATTAGAGACAATTAAGGAATCTGATCTGTCTCTATCTAATATTAGTCTCTATCTATATAGGAATCTGATTCTCTATTAAAAGTAACAGAACAGAGAAATTAGAGACAATTAGGGTGTTCATACCCTTGTGATAGTATTCATGAATTAGTTCTGGAAAAGGAGTTCCAAGAAAACGTAGGCTAAGCATTCGAGAGGCTCAGTCCTCTCCCACCAGAGCAAACTCTGAAATTACAAAAAACATCTTCCCCTTACAACCAACAACGTGTCCCTTATATTCCCCAGCACCTCACAGCCTTTCTAACCAGTTACAGTACCATACACATCAGCATTCTAACAAAGTACTGATTAGGTCCAGCTGCTACACATCAGCTAACAAACTAGTGTCTAGGTCCAGCAATTTCCACCTCAGCAGCCTTTCTCAACCTCTTTGCACGCCTCTTATAAGTGAGAACCTCGGGCCTATCAGAAAATATAATAAATCATAAAAAATGAACAAAGAAAATGTTTATAAATTGGTTCACAAACCAAACTCAGGTAGCAAATTCCACTTCCAAGATCCATATTTGCACCACAATATTATATTCAATACGTAAAATGAGCCGACAAAATCTACATTAAGAGGCACTAGGTTTAAAATACAATGATGGCAACACAAACTCGCTTCACTCCATAGACCACTATGGTAAATGTAAATGAAACATCCAGACGACGGTTCTCTAGCCAGAATTTTCACAAGAGCAAGCACATTCTTCACTTAAGCCTAGATAAGAAACAGAATCATCTTAAATAGCCTACTGTTACATACCTAGACCTACAAAGGGATGTATGAACAGCCACTGAAGCTTAAATTTTATAGATCTACGTAGGGATTTCAAAAACTAACTACACATTCCAGCCTAGACCCACTGAGGGTTTATCTACCTAACTAAACACATGAACATAGGACCCTAAACGGCTGATCAGCTGCCAATAAATTAAGTGAGGCAATGTCTTGCTTGTATAAGGTTTGACCGAATAAAATGCAATGGGAAGTTTCTTTCCCACAAGAAAACATTAGAGCCTTTTACTGACTTTAGGATTGGTGGTAGAGGAGTTTACATAAGGCAATCTCCAGGAACATAATTATGTCCCTCTACTGGCAGGAGGAAACACATGCAGAGCCAACAAAGCTAGATATTAAATTAGATCAACAATTCCAAGCAATACAAAAATGAACCAAGTGCACAAAAATAGGAAAACAAAATACTAAATACATGGCCTAAAGAAATAAAAGCCAACTAAAGTTTACATGGAATTGAAACAGCAGTAATCATTGTGCACTTGCTGGAACAACTACCATCTCAAGGGTTTCTAGCATGCTTCGACTTCTAACTTCCAAGATAAATTTGTTTTCAGGTTGACATTATTAACAGCATTGGTATCTGATGTCCGCATAAGAAAATGAAAGGCTGAGAAGCAATTTTAGTCAAAATTCATGATACTAATTTATACAATATCATTATCATGACATTTTAACCTCCCATATGATGAAACTTCTCAAGTACAATGTTCCTGTAT
This sequence comes from Aristolochia contorta, assembly GCA_022405105.1. Lineage (NCBI taxonomy): Eukaryota > Viridiplantae > Streptophyta > Magnoliopsida > Piperales > Aristolochiaceae > Aristolochia > Aristolochia contorta. Next base: position 51,869 of record CM039668.1, on the reverse strand, counting down.
TCCAGTTTTGTGAAATTAGAAAAGATGCCACTTTGAGTAAAAGCGCTACTGTAAGGTTTGAGGACCCACGGGCTCCTTCAGCTTACACCAAGGGCACTATCACACTGATAGCACAACATTAAAAAGGAATAACAAACTAGAATGGAAACCATAGAAATCCAAGGGTCAGTTGGAAAAGGAAGAGTTAACAGATATCTGTACGTTGGGCAAATACACCAACTCCACAACCAAATATCCTCTCACTTAAATTCTCACCTGGGGCCAATTCCTCGGTGGATTTCAAGCAAAAGTTGGATTTACCATTCATTCCAATCGCTTTTGGAAGGTATATGTTCCTAGAGATAGATTTCCAAGTAGATATCCAAAAGGAGACATCCAATGAAACTAGGAATCTCTAGAATGAGTTTTTTTTTAACTTGCTAGCGAAGGTTGACTTGTATCATAAGAAATGATCCAATGTACAACAGTTATAAAATGGCATACACAAGTAGAATTATGGGAAGTATTACTTCTTGTTGCAATTACTAAAACTATGTTTGTACAGACTCAATGTAGGGGACCAGTCAAGGCCATGAAAGCAAACACTAAAACTGCCCAAAAGGCATACATTTGACAGTGCCAAACTGAGGGCCCAAGCGAGCAGGCATGAAAATGATGTGCAACAGATCAGTAACAATTGATTAAAAGTAACAGAACAGAGAGAAATTAGAGACAATTAAGGGTGTCCACACCCTTGTGATAGTATTGATGAATTAGTTCTGGAAAAGGAGTTCCAAGAAAACGTAGGCCAAGCATTCGAGAGGTTTGGTTCTCTCCCACCAGAGCAAACTCTGAAATTACAAAAAACATTTCCCCTTACAACCAACAACGTGTCCCTTATATTCCCCAGTACCTGACAACCTTTCTAGCCATAGAAAGACAGCTGAGGGTACCAGTACACATCTAAAAATTAGAGCTGAAATTATAACAAAGGACTATCCGCATCTTTAAAAAAAAGCAATATTTTTCAACTATTGTACAGTGATTTTGAGACCATTTCATTGATTTATAATAGGCATGGAAGAGTATCCTCAGACACAATCTCCAGAAACAGACCCAACTGTGTTCCTTGCTCCTAGAGAAAGCACAAGCAAGAAATTGAAACAACAAACATGCCAATGGGAAAATAAAAGCACTGAAGAACGAGATATACAATTTCATCAAGGCAGGAAAAAAAAGACATGGCCTTAAGGAATTGTAGAGGCAGAAAGAAACCTATATGAAATCTAGACAGTTGCAGTCACTTCAAATGCACTAGAACTACCTCCATCTTAAGATTTCTTATAAGTTAAACATTTAGTACTGTCTTTTGATCCAGATTTACATTGAGAATGACGACATTCTTAAAAGTCAGAAAATTCCATCAGCACTGACTAGCAGATCACCTTCATATGATCATCCATTCTCTAGTTTCACAATAACTTGATTTGCAGCATGTAGAAATTAGTGAAGACAGTTGTACTGGCAGAAAAAGGTATCCCAGTAGAAAGTACACCAAATCCAATATTGGTTTTAAGATTATTTTCTTTGAGCGGTGATATAAGTGCTACGGCTTCTTTCTTCCAAGACTTTACATCCTGGCATGGCGTCCACGTTGCAATCAAGATAAGTGACAAACTCGGAAACAAAATCTATTAGATTTTATTTTTCTAATAAAATATTATCTACCTATTCTATGGGTAAACCCTAAACCCTAAATATTCTCTTACCTAGACCGCCAACTATACAACCACGTCACAATGTAAAACCTCATAAGTAAAATCATTAAGTACTGATATCATTTTTCATTTTCTCTCTTTAAGGGAACCATCGCAAATTAAGGTGAAAATCATTCATTACCTGTGATCCTCATCCTTTGCTTCAATTGTACGCCAAGTTCTCTTGCCCCGAGGCTTCCTGCTCTAGGGCTTCGTAAAGTTACCCCTCGCCAACCCCATAAGATCCTGATCGGTCCTATCATTAACACATTTCACTTCAACACTACGATAATGAGTAGCAGCCCATTCATTTATAACCCGTCCAATGTTGTCAAACTCTCTCGCAGGCAAATACATCAACCAATTTATGAGTAGTGTCTCTTTCATGTCGTGCCATGTACTCATATAGATTTCATCCTGTTTATATTTTCAAAAATCAAAATATATACAACAATCCAGATCATAAGTTTATAAAGTGAATTTTATAAAAGAAAATTACCTGTCTGATCATATATATATTTACAGGAAATTTTGAATCCTTGTCATTTGCAATGCCTTGTTTAAGCGCTTCGTAAACTATTCTCCTAGCTTTTCCTTCCTGCAAAAAAAAAATATTATTTGCAAAGAGTATCGATTAATGTTTTAAAAACCGAACCGGCCATTGAACCGGCAATATGTTTGGGTTTGGCAGTTAGAATAGGATGGACCAATGGTTGAACAGTTGGTAGTAACAATTTAGTGTGTTTAAAACTATTTTACCAACAGATTCCCAAAAATTGTTTGATAGGCTCTGCAATGTCAGCATATAAGGTCCCATGTTTGGAACCCCCTGCAACAGTAAAACTTTTACCTCCAAAATCCCTTTACAAGTATATTTGGATACACCGGACCGAGTCCAACCACATTTAATAGCATCAGACCGGACCAACAAACCAGGTCGGTTTTGAGGCAAAACGGATTTGAGGCTTAAATTGAACCGGAATAACCTCCGGTCCCCCCGGTGGTGCAACCGGGTTGGACAGGCCGGTCAGTTAGGTTTTTAAACACTGGACTCTAGAGTATGTAATTTAAAGTTAAAAGCTTCACTACTATTGAAACTTTCTGTTAAACCGTTACGGTATGAATCTTTCAAAAACTTTTTGCAATATTCTCCTCCGCTGCCATCATATGCCCATCTTTGCACTGGCTTGAGTCTTATCGATTTGGATTGGGAAGTAACCGTGTACATACTAACTTCTCCGTTGTTAGAAAACATGCCCAACATAAAACTGACATGCCGATTATCATTGCGCCTCTTGAAGTTGCAGCATTCTTTAACAGCCTCCAGAAATATATTTGCAAAGCTTTCAGTATCAATCATAGACACGTCGTCTATTTCTTTCACGAAACTTCTCTCCGCCTTATCTGCTAAAACATGTATAACAATTTTTGTACAAAAGGCAAAAAAATAACGATTATACTAATGAGTAGTAAAATAACTTACCAGTAACCAGATCACTTGTCTTTCTATTTCCACAGTATGAATATAGAACATTTTTTCCAAGTTTATACATTTTAGGTGCTTTATTATAATATGGAATACCATTGCCATCAACGTCGGCACCCATGACAAAACCTCCCTACAAGCAATAAATAGTTCATCGACATCAGAAAACAGCAATTGTGAACAAAATTTTAATAATAAAACCTGTGATACCTCGTATTTAATGCAGACGAGGGTGGTGCGACTCATTGATACCACCGACATTGTCGCTAGCGCACGTGCTGACGAAAGGACCAAGGCTAACGCCGTAAAGGCAACGGCAGGTGAGAACAGTTCCGCAGGAGAAACGACGAAGGCGCTTTTGGCGACTTTTCCGCCCTTTACTGTCAGGTTCTCACTGCCGGCAAAAGTCGGGTACTTTCTATTTAGTGTTTTCTCTATCTAAAAGTTAGCTTTGATAGATGTATTTTATGTCGCTTCAGAGCAAGCTTGGATAGACGTATTTTATGTCGCTTCAGAGGAAGCTTGGATAGACGTATTTTATGTCGCTTTAGAGGAAGTTTTGATAGACGTATTTTATAGCTTTAGAGGAGTATGAAAAACACTCTTCCGTAGCTTTTATAGCAATGTTTTTAAAAACCGAAGATCGAACTGGTTGAACATCCAATTCAGGGTTGAATCGGCTATGTATTGTAAGTCATTAAAAAAATTCATAATATAACTCCTATTACCTATAAGTATATTACCTATATTCAAAAAATACTTTTAAACACAAAAAACTATAAAAAATTTTAAAATTATAAAAATTAGTTTTTTTAACTTTAAAATAAAATATAATTAAATTATAGAAATAAAATACCCTTCCAAAATACAAAATTATTCTAAAAAAAATTATTTTCATGAGAATCCAACTAAATATTTTTCCAAATCTTCACCAATATTAACAATCTTTTTATCCTTCTTTTTATCCATAATAGCTGCAAATATAAAAATAATCAATTTGATTTCTTGGAGAGTTTTATTTTAACTGGTTTAGGTCAACAGTAACTAGACCGGTTCCACAAGTTTCGGCGGTTCACCGGTTCACCGGTTGAACCAGTAAAACCGGGGAGGTCATCCAGTTTTCAACCTCTAGCCGGTTTGAGAGCAAATCGAACAGCAAAAAGCACCGGTTCCGATTGAACCCGGTCGAACCGGCCAGGTTGGTCCGGTTTTTAAAACATTGGTTTATAGAGACAAATTTTTAAGATAAAGTATCAATATTATTTTATTTAATTTTTAAAAATACCCTTTAAAATAAATCTTATTCTACCTTGTTGAATAAACAGGATAAATCTCCACAATGACGTACATCCAAACACATCTTATTTTTTTAAAAAAGTTAATTTTCAAATAGAACTCCATCATGGTTTACTCTAGCTAATACAATTATGAACTGAAAATTGTATTGACAATTCACTCTAGTGCCCAACTGCTACAAAAAGAAACTCTTTCCAAAGCATAAAAAATTTTACAGATCTTTGTTTCCCTTCCCCTTTTACATTCGTCCAAGTTCCTAAAATGATAAGGACTTACAATAATAGCAAGCACACAATTTTCCGTCTCAATGTTCTCCATCAAGCACGAAATCGCTGAGCTAGCCTGGTTTCTTTCATTGTCTTGCTTCACATGTTTGACCTCCTTCACCTTCCAGATTCGTCTTATTTTTAATTTGTCCTAAGTTGAACTCCTCATCAGAATAGTCATTAAGCATGGTGGCACCAGCTTTGGTCTTCTCTTCCTTGTCCTTTTGGTCCCCATGTCAACCCACTCTTTGAGCTACTCTTGGACCTGCTCTTGGGTTTTGCTATCATTGAAGACCAGCCCAGCCCAAGTATCACTTCCCTAGCCATAAAAAATGACCTTGTCCTAAAGGTCAGACAGTTTATAAAGTTGACTAAAAGCCTTAAGTTCTTCCCAAGTTGCACCTTCTAATGGATTGTGGGATCGTTGCACCAGAACTTGTTTCACTGGTTCCCCGCGTTTGTGAAAGACACATGAAGCTAAGATTGCCACTAGTTGCAGCAGTAGTTTGTTGGCTCTGCTCATTTCTAGTAATAGGTAGTGGTAGTTGGTTTATCTCCCTTAAATGCCTTGAGCAGAGAAACATGGAAGGTTGGATGAATCTTGCTTCCTGGTGGTAATTAAATAATGTAAGCAACATGCCCAACATGAGCAATGATCAGAAAAGGATCGAAGTAACGTCAACAAATCTTGGAATTGAGTTGTTTGGCCATTATACTTCGCTGATAAGGTGCAATTTCACCAGTACTAAATCACCGATCTGAAACTGGATGTCTCATCTTTTCTTGTTTGCCAACTGCCACATCCTATTTTGAGCTTGGTGGAAGTTCAGTTTGAGGGGGTGTAGAATGTTAGCACGAGTGGATAAAATGTCGTCCACGACCTGTAGTGGTGAAGAGTCTCTAGCATAAGCAAGAATGGAGAGTGTGGACATTCGTAAAGAGCTTGGAAAGGTAACATGCCAATAGTTGATTAATGGTTGGTGTTATAGTGATACTCTGCCCAACAAAAATACGAATACCATTGTTTGGGGTTTTCGGTTGTGAAAACTCTCAAGTATTGTTCCAAATAACAGTGCAACACCTCTATCGGTCCTATTATTGGGTGATAGGTTGATCTCATTTTCAATCGGGTTCCCATCATTTCAAGCAATTTCTTCTAGAATTGGCCAGTGAAAATGGGGTCCCGATCAAACACAATGGTTCGGAGTAACCCAGGTAACTTGATTACCATTCCATAGAAAAGATCTGCAACTTTTGTGCCTGTGTAATTTGCTAGGAGCACCTAAAATGAGTGTACTTGGTTAGGCAATCTAAGACCACTAGTACGCTTGAATATCTTTTGAATTTGGCAGCCCTACAATGAAGTCTAGCGCCAAGTCTTCCCACACTCATTTTGATATCCCTAATGGTTGCAGCAACCCATTAGGTGTTGTAGTGGAGTACTTAATGGTTTGGCAAGTCATACACTTCTCCACAAATTCCTTGATTTCCTTACACATTCTTTCCCAATAGAAGTTTGCACTATGTCGAATATATGTCTCATGCAACCCCAACATGACCACTAGTGGGTGATTCGTGAAACTCTTGTAACATCATTGTTTTCAACATGGTTTCCTTGCTCAAATAACCAATTCTTGTGGTATAGTATCCCATCCCACCATGAGAACATAGAATTAGATAAAGTCCTATCTTGCAATTGTGTTTGAAGCGACGACAAATATTTGCATTCTTCATATTTGCCTAATGAAAGGGCAACTCCAATTGCATTGACTGTAACTCATGGCGTCTAGATAAGGCATCCGTTGCTGAATTATAAACAACATCTTTGTACTCTATTGAAAAGTGGTAGCCCAGCAGCTTCCTGAGGTAGTATTGTTGTTTTGGAGTCTGAATCACTTGTGTTAAGAGTTCTTTTAAACTCTTGTGGTATGTACAAATGATAAAATACCTCCCCAAAAGGTATTGGGGCCACTTAGCCACTGCCTTGACCACAACTCTTAATTCACACAAATAAGTTGAAACTCCCATCATACGTGCTCCAAGTTTCTAGCTTGAAAAAACCAATGGGTGCCCATCCTCCATCAAAACAACCCCAATTCTCATACGAAAGTTTTAGAAAAATATGGCAGTCGTAATACCAGTGTCTCCATCATAGCTTGTCTAAGATTTTCAAAAGCTTTAGTAACCTTATCGCTCCATAGGAAACTATCCTTTTTGAGTAACTTTGTGAGAGGGGAAGCGATTATGGTGTAGTGAACTATAAACCGCCTATAATAACATGTTAACCCCAAACCCTTAGAGTTGTTTTCAGCTCTTCGGTTGTGACCAACTTGACATTGCTTCAACCTTAGTAGGATCTTCCCTCACTCCTCGTGTCACTAAGTGCCTAAGTACTCTATGGTACTCTGAAAAATGACATTTACTTCCCTCTATAATCCGAGAGGCATTGCAACACTTCCTACAAATGTTTTACATGTTTAAGCGCAGTTTTGCTGTAAACCAGAATATTGTCGAAGTATATAATGACGAACTTCCATAGAAATAGTTTGAAAACTTGATTCCTTGCAGCTTGAAAAGTGGACAGCACTTGGACAAATCAAAGGGCATCAATATGAATTTGTATTGACCGTTATGAGTCCTAAAGGCAGTCTTATGAATCTCTCTTTTGTTCATTCTGATTTGGTGATATCTGTACGAAGATTAACTTAGAAAATGCAATCTGCGCTTCGAGTTCATCTAACAACTCATCAATCATAGGAATAGGGAATCGATCCTTAATAGTAAGAGCATTGAGTGTTCCAGTTGGTCTAATTCAGCATTGGCTTCCTCTTCAAGCTTTCCCTTCTCCTTGTTGCCTCCACTGTGCAAATTCCTCTCACATCTCCTTCTTGTACCTGTGCATTAATCTAAGAATAAGTAACTTGGCGTGTGGTAATTTGTGTTTCTAGAGAGCTTCATTATGTCTCCCTTCCACAAAAAATTCCATTGTCAAATCATTATGATCATGCAAACAAGGGCTTAATGTACACAACAACTGCATTCCCAAAACAACATCTAATTCCTATAAGGGTAGCACAAACAAATTAACTTCAAATCTAGTTCCCTGCAATACAATCTCAACTCCCATACACTTCTTGTCACAAACTAAGTACTAACCATTGCCCATATACACCTTAAACCTCCTGGCCGCCTCACCGCGGATCCCTAACTTCCCCCACTAAAGCTTCTTGGATCAAATTATTGTTACTTCCAATGTCAATTAGAACTTCTAGAGTTTTTGAACCATGTTTTGCCATGATTAGAAATATACTAGTATTTATAGAATTAGATAAGGTGTTTAAACTTACTTCCATTTCGTCCTCCCCGGCAGCACTTTTTGGTTCCTGGTCCTCCTTATCCATCTGATTAGTTTTATCGTCATCACCAACCATTAGCAGGACCCTATTCTTGCACTTGTGGTTAGTGTGGTACTTTTTATCACAACTGAAGCACAACTCCTTATCTTCGTTGGAGAGTTTTGATAGGTGATGTGGATTCTCCGGGTTGTAGTCCACCACCTCATGCTAGTGGGATGGTAGTTGAACCACTTTGTACCCCCATTCTTGGTCAAGCAGCACCCATGTTTGTCCTCCTCTGTTAGAGCTTCCATCAATGGTTCGAAACCTATCTCGTCTCTGCCTTCCTAATAAGTCTTCATTCCTCTCTTCAAAGAGTTGGGCCTTAGCCATTGCATGAGCCAAATTCAGAGGTGGCGAAATTTGCAATTCCCTTCAAATGTCCTATTTCAATCCCCAATTAAAAAAATTAAGAAACATAGGTTCAAGAACATGTGCAGCATCAGTCCATTTACTTCTACTAGAAATTGAGAAACATTCTCGTTTACACCAATTTGGAGATTCATCCCAGAGGATTGTTGCGATTCAAATTCATAACAGTGAGTAGTTAGGAGGAATAAGGGTTTAGAAGAGGGTAAAAGAAGAAGAGGAGAGAGAATTAGGGGTTTCGAGGAAGAATTAGGGTTAAGGGGAGGACGAAAGGGGAAGAAGAGGAGAAAAGAGACTAGGGTTTAGTTATGTAATTCTGGCTTTAACGGTCCAGCGGGGAGACCTTTTATTAATAGTAATCAAAAGATACAATTTTGTAAATTAATCCATTCCAACATCGACTTATAAAATAGACCCTAATTAACTAATAATGAGAAATAAACCCCTAACCTAGCAAACCCCACTATGAGGCCCACTAATGGCCCATAATGTTTATAAACATTAATATACCTGTAACATTCCACTCTTAAAAGGAACCTTGTCCCCAATGTTCTTAACAAAAGAACCCCCATGACCTAAGCAGTCAACCAACGCATATATTTCTCGCGCATCACTCGTAAAATTAGGTTGAGGTGATCTGGAAGCTGGCTGTAATAGAAAACAAGTGTCTGAAAAGCTTTCGATGACGATGGTGGGTTGACTTAAATCAACCCGAAGTACGACAGAGGAAGCTGGCTGGTGAAGAACATCTGGCGATCGGTCCGGTATAGGCTGTAAATTTAGTAATGGTGATGGCTCCGGTAAGGGCGCGGGATCCAATAAAGGCGGTGGCACTAGTGAGGATGTTGAATTCGACAAAGGCGGTGGTACGGGCGATGATGCTGAATCTGACAAAGGTGGTGGCACTAGTGAGGACGTTGAATCAGACAAAGGCGGCGACACTTCAAGTGGTGGGGCTACTGGTGGCGCAAGGCTCATTGGCTCCTGGAAACCCAGATGATGTGGCCTGAAAGTACCGTTGAATGAGAAACGGTTGATCATCGTCCTCTAAGAAGTTAGGACCATGTTTGGAATAGTTAACTATGGCAAAAAAAAACTTCAATTGACAAATCAATGTGGTCCTGTGATGGAGAAACGTCTGAAAGAGGCTGATCAGAAACTAAAGCTTGAACAAACTCGTCCACATGATCAGCTAGAATAGAAGAAAGTGATGATATGGGTGGTAAAGAGGGTTGTCGCACTATCTCGATCATCGATGATGCATGAAAAAATTCTTTCAACTCTACATCAGCTTGAGTGGCTTCATAGAAACGTTCAGAAGCTTGAATATAACCTATTCCAACAAGCATGGCAAAACATCTTTAAAGAAGGAGATGAAAACTCAAAACTTTTTTCACTTCTTTGTTAAAGCTAGAGCTCATATAAATAGAACTCAAAATCTAGAAAATTCTAATGGCACCCTGCTAGAAATGGATCAAGACATTAAACTAGAAGTTGTAAGGTACTTCTCCAAAATTTATTCCCAACGTTCTAACCATCATTCGTCTCCATTTCAGCCAAATAACACTCAGAACAATATTGTGTACATTTAAATAAACCAATTACCCTTAGGGGTCTCTGGGCTGCCTTGTTCTCCATGGACTCCTATAAGGCGCCAAGACCAGATGCAATCCTGCGTAATATTTTTAAAAATCAGTGGTCAATTATAAAGGAAGACCTCCTTACGAACCTCCAAACAATCTTTGCTATAGGACATATGAACCATAATATAATTAAAACATTCTTAGTGTCAATTCTTAAATCAGATACACCTAGATCTCTAAACGATTATAAGCCAATCAGCCTATGTAATGTCATTTATTCTTCACCAAAATTCATCCACTAGATTAAAAGGGATGCTACCTGATATTATATTCCCTACTCAAGCAAGTTTCCAAAAAGGTTGACAAAATGTCAAATCATACACTCATGGCCCATGAAATCCTTCACACTTTCCAATCAACTACAAAACAATATGCCTATTTGGGCACAAAAATAGATTTATGAACAGCTTTTGACACAATCTTGGTCTTCTATCGAGCATGCTCCTAAAGTTTTTAGTTCTCTATGTTATGGTAAAAACTATTTCTTTCATGCTTAAGCTCCACTTCTACCAAGTGTTGATAAATGGGTCGCCCACTGAATCCTTTACACCATCATGTGGGCTACGACAAGGTGACCTATTATCTCCTTCACTCTTTATCATAGCTATGCAGATCCTCTCAGCAAAAATCCATCAATCAATTCTCTCAATAAAAATTACCCCTTGGAAACCTCTCCCTATCGCCGGAAACCAATCTGAGAGAACGACTCCATAATTACAGCTTGCATTGGTATGCTGAAGATGGCCAACAACGGAACTTGCGAGGCTTCTTGATATAGTTTACCGGCGTGTCTATATATGAGAAAGGAACCAAACAAAAGAGCATATCACCCTCCACACCGTGATGAGCTTGGATCGCCTAGGGATGGCTGCAGTCGCAAGAAAACAATTCAGAAAGATGGCTCTTCCACCACTGTTGGCCAGAACTCTAGAGCAGTGAGGAAGATAGTTTTGCAGTAAAAAAATTAATTAGGAGGAATTAGGGTTTAGAAGAGAAAGAGGAAAAGGAGAGAATTGCTGGTTTTGAGGAAGAATTTGGGTTTAGGGGAAGATGAAAGGGGAAGTAAAGTGGAGAAGATACTAGGGTTATGTAATTCTGGTTATGATTGGTCTGCTTGATCTTGAGTGAGTTGTATCCAAAGTTTGCAGCATCGGAGATACACAAGTGTCGAGCACTACGGAAACGAATACGTATGGTGGATACACAAGGATATGTTAAGATACACATGTAATAAATATGGATACTATCAAAAATATTATTACAAATATGGAAAAATATAAATATTGATTAATATTATTAATATGAATAATGTTATATTTTTATTGATACAAATAATTAAAAAACTAATAATATAACTGCCTGAAGTACTAACACTTAATCTCTCCCTTGAGCCATGACCACAACATTGTATAACAAGGTTACAATATTGTTCTTGTGTAAAATATATATAATCTTCAAATATCGCCATTAATATGATAAGTATCCTCATATTTTACTATTTAACATAGTTTTTCTTTTTTTTATTTATCTTTATTTTTTACTAAATCAACTCAAATAAAATGTAAATGCAAAGAACCAAACCCATAATTAAAAAATATTGCATTTATTGAGGATTTAAAAAATTATAATTTTTTTCAAAAATATACCATAAAACTAAAATTATTATGTTTTGTTTTTTGTCCAAATTTTGTCTAAAACTGACTTTATCAAGGCATTTAACTTAGTTATTAATGTAAAACCCATTTTTTATTAAACCACTGCCGAACCGGACTGTACCGGTCCAGTTCATGGGATCGGGACCGGACAGCGGGAGATTTATCCGTAACCTCCCGCCGCCAGCTGCAGAGAAACTAGGGTTTCTCTGCACGGCCTGTCGGCCGCCCTTACAACCACTGCGAAACAGTCCACCGACCACCGACAATTGTTTTACCTAGAGTTTTCTCGCTAGACAGAAAAAAAGAACCAATTTTTTTAAAATTTCGATCGATATGTGATTTTGTTAATGGGAAACTCTTAAGTATCGTGTGGATAGGTATCCTCGATACCTTAGGAAACCTGTCGATACACAAAGATACGGTGGTTAGTTTCCAATAAATGGAAACAACCACCATGGTTTGTTTCCTTATGTGACACGTATCCGTCTGTATCGGCCAATACGTAACGATAATGAAAACCATGGTTGTATCAAACGCTGCTCCCAGTTGGTCATGAACTGTTCCAGCAGGGAAGTAAACTTCACTAACTGGCCATTTGTATGCTGATTGAAGTTCGCCTCCATGGCTCTCATAGCTTTGCAACCTCCTCGTTTCTTATCTCCCAAAGAAAGCACCCGCTGATACAATTCTGAACTGAAATTGTATTAATAATGCACTCTTCAAGTCAATGCTTAAGTCCTACAAAAAGAAACTCTTCAATAGCATAAAAAAAACTATACAACTCTCTGTTTCTCTTATATATTATTTCCCCTTTTACATTCTTCCAAGTTGCCTCAAATGTAAACAATAAAGAGCAATAGCAAACACACAAATTTCCTTCTCAACGTTCTCCGTCAAGCACAAAATCGTTGAGCCAGCCTAGTTTCTTTTGTTGTCATGCTTCATGCATTCACCTCCTTCACCTTCTAGATTCTTCTAGCTTTAATCTGTCCTAAGTTGAACTCATCATCAGAATGGTCATTAAGCTTGGTGATCCCAGCTTTGGTCTTCTCTTTGGTCCTCGGTGGTCCTCATGTCAGCCCACTGCTTGAGCTGCTCTTGCACTTGCTCCTGGGTTTTGCTGTCATTGAAGACCAGCCCAGCCCACACTCCTCTTGCCATAAATAAGGACTTGTCCTCAAGGTCAGGCAGTTGATAGAGTTGACTAAAAGCCTTAAGCTCTTCCCAAGTTGCATCTTCTATTGAATTGTGGGACAATTCCACCAAAACTTGTTTCATTGGTTCCCCGCGTTTGTGAAAATACGTGAAGCTAAGATTGCCACTGGTTGCAGCAGCGGTCTATTGGCTCTGCTCATATTTGGTAATGGGTAGCTGGCAGTAGGTTTATCTCCCTTAAATGCCTTGAGCAGAGAAACATGGAAGGTTGGATGAATCTTGCTTTCTGGTGGTGATTAAATAGTGTAGGCAATAGGCCCAACATGAGCTATGATCTAAAAAGGATCAAAGTAATGTCGACAGATCTTGGAATTGAGTCATTTGGCACCAGATATAAAACCACCAGTTGTTTCTAGGTATTTAACCTAATTTGACCTTTAAAAAGACCAATGTAAGGAACATGCCTTTTTTTGTCCTCCAGGTACTTGGTACATTTCTTCTTGACGTATCCAAACTTGGTTTTGCTTCCTCTTTGTGCGATATCCTGAGAGATGTTTTTCATGTGACCACTTTTGGTCTTTCCAATCTCTCTTCTGGTACATGGAATGAAATGAGCTAATTAAGTGACTATATCTCCCTTTGGCAATTGTAATTGACATTAAATTTATTAAATTGTACCAGAGTTTAAAATCGAATGTACGATTACATCTTATGATAATTCAATCTTGAAGGTCTCGGATTTTGAAACAATATGAGATAATTTATAATATATTCCCTAATATTTCTCTTGCTTTTATATTTCACTGAAGTTAAACTATGCAAAAAGACTGTTTGCTGCCTCCTAATCGATTTTTGCAAAACACATTTTAACTTATCCAACGAATTCTTTGGCATTTCTTCCCAACGATTAGTGATACTTTTGTTGCAATGATTAAAGATTGACAACAATTCATGTCAAATAATAAATTCATCTTTGGATGATTAATCATTCACATGTACAACCTTATAATTGTCAAAGGGTCAATCACATGTGCTAATGTAGTATGAACTTTCATCTGGGCTGGTCAATATTCACATTTATTATATATTTAAAAATACACTAGCTTGCATTGTAGAGAGGTCATTTTGGTGACATATTGCTTCCACAATCTACATGTGTAGAAACATACCAAAATTTTAATTTAATAGTTCACTTTTATTTTATAAGCATTCCATACATGAAATAAAAACAATAACTCATCACATGCATTAATTAATCATTCCAAATAAATCCAAATGCATGGAACCAAATACATCAATAAACCAATATTGCCTTAATTGGGGACAGGGAGGAATTAGAATTTTTTTTAAAAATATACAATAAAATAAAATATCTTTTATTTTGCCGATGGCCTAAATTAAACTGCCACCAAACTAGACTGAACAGATTCACTATGTTAAGACCAAACCGCTGGAGGTCATCCCTAAATTTCTCGGCGTCGTCATTCCAACCGCCCCTACAACCGGCAACCGTTGTGGCATAATCGGCTGGGGGCCGCAGTCAAACAGTTACAGAATGTCACCAGAAACTTATACAAGGTGGTAGTGCATCGCGTCCCCTTTTTGGCTTCCAAGCCGGCACTCTAGTCGCTACCTCGTCCGCTACCATGGCAGAAGGGTCGAGTGAAGGTTGCTAACCATTTCGAAAGATCCCAGCACAGGACAACAATGGAATTCATTGTCTGGAACTGAAATAAGTGCCAATGGCCCGAATTGGGACAACCATTCATAGAAGAAAAAAATACAAATTTAACTACCATTAGACCTAAAACATAAATTTTAATCAATAAATTACAAAAATTAAGTGCAACTTTACAACAAAAATGACTTGACACGAGTCAGGAATTAAACATGAAGGCTCTGATACCACTTGTTGGATTTGAAATCTATGGTAAAAATTCATGACTGTAGAGTTTGTATGTATTCATATAGAAAAATCGTATTTTTGTAATTAACGGTATTTTCAATTTTGCCCCCTATAAAATTGAAAAATATTACTTATGGTATATATACTATATTTTTTCATGACAATTATACCTTTACCTATAAAATTTTATTTCAAAGAGAGAACTTCGATTTGGCTAATTAAATAATGGCTTAAATGTTAATTATATTGAAAATAGTGTATTATATTAAAAAAGTAATTTATCAAAGTAGCTTTATTCGAACGTAAAGCCTTAAAATTAAATTTATATAACACATAAAGTAAGGTAGAACGTGAATGACTAAAATACTACATACGAAATAACCTTAGGCTTAACTTATGTTTATAATAATATAGTTACATAATTTGTTTTATGAGATCCTTTCGGCATTAGATGTGCAACACGAATCACACCTTGTGGTGTACTTCTTGACGTGGATGCATCAAAATCCTGGTCACGTCTTTCTGGAATAGTTTTTCCCCCTAAAAATTAAAACCTAAAACTCCAAACCCTAAACCCTAAACCCTAAACCCTAAATCCTTTAACTTTTTCAAAAAACTAAAACTCTAAACGCTACACACTAAAAGTTTTTAAAAACCCTAAACTTTAAATCCTAAACCCAATAATCTGCACCCAACTCAAATGCTATATTGGAGCAGTTAGCATTATTCTTTTTCATTATTTATAAGACAACAATACATTTGACGTCTGTGTGCCGTAGAAAGGGCCGTAGAAAGGTGCACCGAAGGGGGTGGGCATCTTGTTGGATTTTCTGGGTAATCCAACCGGCCCGAAAAACCGTGGGGTGCAATCTATTTTCTTCCCTACGAGGCAGAGAGTGTTGGAAATAAAAGCCTCCTAGTTTTGGTTCAGGGAAAGGTTTCTGCGCCATGTTAATCTTGATCCTTGGGCTTTTATACATGAATAAGTCTATGTGTACAACACTGTATGCGTACAATGGGGTATGTCCCCCTCACTGTAGTAGTAGGACCCATACCAGGAATATTTTAATACCCCATCGATATAGTGAGGGGGATGTACTCATTGTACACATACAATGTTGTACGCATAACATTACTCTTTATACATCCGCTCTTTAAAACCTTTCTAAAAGAGTAATGCTAGGCGAACCTAGCCCATGCACATGACCGACGTACATGCTGACGTGTTGGCTGAGGTGGCATCCATGTCATAGCCACGTCAACATGTACCAAAACGCCAACGGCCTCCCTCCTGCCCACGGCATCCCTCCTTCCCACGGCCTCCCGTGGCCTCCCTCCTTCCCACGGCCTCTCGTGGCCTCCCTCCTTCCCACGGCCTCCAGCAGCCTCCCTCCCTCCCGCATCAGCTGTTCATATGTCTGTTTAATCATTTGAGAGAAATCCTGTGTAAAAATAAAAACCTAGAAACAAAAGACAGGAAAAAAAACTCTAAAATAAGAAGCAGTGGTGGATCGCACAACACATCAACGTGGCGTTTAATTCGTCCCACTTTTCTGCCGCTCTCCTCCTCCTCATCTTCTTCTTTAGCTGCTGCTGCGGATGAAACCCAGTTGAAGGTAGGAGTGATGATGATATGGGTTTTTCTTACGAGTTGGAACTGCTACTTGTTATGGAGAGCATCTATGATCTATCTATCTATTTTGACTATTTATAAATATGTGTAAAGAAAACGAGAAGGGTTGGCCATCAAAGTATTCCAAAATCAGTGATGGTACTCTTTTCTGTATGAATGGAATGTGTGTATAGCCTATAGAGTGTGGTGGTATTTGCAGATGTCCCTCTTCCTGTCACTTCAGCTTTTTTACTACCTATGATCGTTTGTTGGAGATTTCATATGGTACTCGATGTTTGATACATATTTACCTGAAATAATTCCAGAAACAAAAACCAGTCAAATGTCCTATGATTGTTCACCAAAGCCCCAAAAAAAAAAAAGAAGAAGAAGAAAAACATGGTACAAACGGAAGATTAATCACAAGACCTTGTCTGAACCCAATCTTCTTTTCTGCTAACATGCAGGGAACTAGTTTTCATACGCCTACATTCCTATGGCCCCATGACTAGAAGAGAACCTGGAAAAACACTAAAAACCATCGGCTAAGAGAAATTTATTTGGGGGGAAGAGATTTTTAATCATCTAGCTACTCTACTCGGAATTTAAACCAAAAAGGAAATCCGACCAAGGCAAAGAAGCACAATTTGAAGGAAGCCATATTGTCTTTTGAGGAAATCCCGAAGAAGAAGGACGAGGCAATAGGGATACTAGCAGCACTAGAACTCGCATTTCCACAAGTCATGATGTTGCCGATTGCAGGAGGTGTAGAAGAAGAATTACTACTCCTTTCTACAGTCTCGCAGGTGAGCGATGGAGGAGGGTGCTGGGAAAATGACGGATCTAGACCTGATCGGGACCCGTTTCCCATACCCATTTGCCTTATTACTGTTTTCAAATGGTCAAAATATTAAAGAGAGATCTGATTAATTCGGATAACATAAAATAGGGTTTCCTGACCATGGAAAATATCAAGAATCACATACAACGTCTTCTCCCAAAAATATTTTGCGACTCTCCCTTGTCTTCTTCGATCGATTACAAGCGCGTTCTCAAAAATCGTTCATAACTCTCTCTCGCTGCGTATTCTCTCTTCTTCGTTGACATTTCTTCCTCTGCCGTGTGATTGTTCTTCAGCTCAAAAACTTTTGTCTTCGTGGGTCTTCTTGTTTTGGGCTATTGAACGACTCCTAATCTCTCAGCGACGAGTGCATGTCCTTCTGAGAGTGCTGCATGACCTTGGGAGACGCTCAGCTCGTGACTCTGCATCGTGGTCGCCGATAACGTGTTTAAGGTAGTGGATTTTTGCATGTTGCGGCTTCAATCCGATAAGTTTTTGTTTAAGTTTAACTTCAATAGATTGTTATATTGTTTTTATTCGTTTGGGCATTGGTTAGTTGTTAGTTATTTTGAATCATAGTTGTTCTTGATTCTAATATTGAGATTTCTAGCTGTATGTCTTTTGTTTTATTTTATTAATATTTAGTCAGCATGTTGGTGTAATTTTTATTTAATCCTTACATAGGCTGAACTTTTTCCTAGTCTTACATAGGCTGAACTTTTTCCTAGTCTTACATAGGCTGAACTTTTTCCTAGTCTTACATAGGCTGAACTTTTTCCTAGTCTTACATAGGCTGAACTTTTTCCTAGTCTTACATAGGCTGAACTTTTTCCTAGTCTTACATAGGCTGAACTTCAATTCCTTCTCTAACCAAAATTGTTATAGCATATAGGCTGTAATTATCTTGCATGCTGTAATTTATTTTTCTGCATTTCTGTTTGTATTGATAAAAACTATTGTTCTGATCATTAGAAATTGTTATAGCATATAGGCTGTAAAATGTTGGTGTAATTGTTTCCTTTTCTTTCTAGCTTCGATTGTTTCTTTTTCTCTATGTAATCTAGGAAGGAGTAGGACGAGTGTAATGTTTAATCCAAAACGGAGGTTGAGAAAAGAAGTCTTGCTTGTTCTTTTCTCGTTGTCTAATAATTCTGTATTAATTACAGAGATTAATTCACTGGAAGATTTCTAAAAGATCAAATCCCAATTAAATTTAGAGCACGCAAGTCTTTGATTCAAAAGAGCTACACAATTACATGACGGAAAACTTGTTAACAATTTCATTAATCAAGCGTCGGTTTCGTCTAATCCACATATCCTGAATTCCCAATTGCACAAAACGGAAGCCAAACAAAAACTGATAATTACAAAGAAAGCAAAAGAAAGAGAGGAAAGCGGCTGGCTAGCTATGACCGTCAAACCCCGTCGTGAATCGAAGTGGGATTTCAGGCTTGCTACGAAACTCGGAAAGATAAATATATATAGATTATGCAATTCCGAGTCTTGCATAGCTGCTGGTGGTGGTCCGAAGACGAGTGAAGGTCGCAGCAGGAGACAGACAAGTGTCTGCGTTAATCAAAGCAAAAGGAATTAATTACAGAAGACAGAGATGGTGATGCACAGGGGAACGCGGGAATTTTCGTACATGCATAATACTTAATCTCCTCCCTGGATGCCGCGGGAGGGAGGGATGCCGCGGGAGGGAGGGATGCCGCGGGAGGGAGGGATGCTGCGGGAGGAGGGATGCCGCGGGAGGGAGGGATGTCGCGGGAGGGAGGGAGGGATGCCGCGGGAGGAGGGATGCCGCGGGAGGGAGGAGGGATGCCGCGGGAGGGAGGGATGCCGAGGGAGGAGGGAGGATGCCGAGGAGGGGGAGGAGGGATGCCGAGGGAGGAGGGAGGGTTTAGGGAGGGAGGGTTTAGGGAGGGAGGGGTTTAGGGGAGGAGGGTTTAGGGAGGAGGGTTTAGGGAGGGAGGGTTTAGGGAGGAGGGTTTAGGGAGGGAGGGTTTAGGGAGGGAGGGTTTAGGGAGGGAGGGTTTAGGGAGGAGGTTTAGGGAGGAGGGTTTAGGGAGGGAGGGTTTAGGGAGGGAGGGTTTAGGGAGGAGGGTTTAGGGGAGGAGGGTTTAGGGAGGGAGGGTTTAGGGAGGGAGGGTTTAGGGAGGGAGGGTTTAGGGAGGGAGGCCTAGGGAGGGAGGGAGGCCTAGGGAGGGAGGGAGGGAGGCCTAGGGAGGGAGGGAGGGAGGCCTAGGGAGGGAGGGAGGGAGGCCGCGGGAGGGAGGGAGGCCGCGGGAGGGGGGAGGCCGCGGGAGGGAGGGAGGCCGAGGGAGGGTACATGCTGACGCGGCTTATGACGTGGACGCTACTTAAAGCAACACGTCAGCATGCACCTAGCCTTACTCCTCTGAAAAACGGATACCACTATCATAGAAGCAGAGGGATTCTATCTTAAATAGGAGTATTAATGGAGTAAGAAAACATATCTCAAGTAAAACGTGTCTTCGTTGTTCTCAAGATATTTCTCAATCCCTCTTTCGCAGAGGTGTTCGAGACGAGAAAGGCATTGGAGTTCGAGAAGAGAAAGGCAGAGGAGTTCGAGAAGAGAAAGGCAGAGGAGTTCGAGAAGAGAAAGGCAGAGGAGTTCGAGACGAGAAAGGCAGAGTTCGAGAAGAGAAAGGCAGAGGAGTTCGAGTAGAGAAAGGCAGAGGAGTTCGAGAAGAGAAAGGCAGAGGAGTTCGAGAAGAGAAAGGCAGAGGAGTTCGAGAAGAGAGACTGCAAAAGTCAATCAGGTATGCTTATTAAAATCTTCTTTCGTCCTTTCCTTTAAGCTCTGTTGTAACCCTTCTTCAATTCTTTTTTGTTTGCTGTATTAGGTTTTCATTTTCCTTTTCTGCGTTCTACCTTCCACGATTCCGGTTCTGAGTTCCACTGCATAGTTTGGGGGACGCTCGATTGTCTGGACACCCGCGTTCGACTGAAAAGCCATGGCGCTCCCGGTCTCAGACGTCTCTACAGTCTTCTCACTACTTCGCGATTCGCTTAACGCAGACCAAACTTTACGAGGTCAAGCTGTGGATGCTCTCTCTCTCTATGAAAGTCGGCCGCTTTTTTGTTCTTCCCTCATGGTAAGTCTTTTCTCTTAAGGAAATGATTGCCGCGGATATTTTGAACTATCCCATTGCATTTATTTCGTTTCCTGTTAGTGGTTGTTATCTTCTCTTCTCAAATATTTTGCTTAAGCTGTCCCAGTTGGGAGAAGCATGTGATCATCATGCCTCGGACTCTATTATTCCATTATTAACTTATTATTCTAGTTTTTTATTTGCCTCTTAAGTTGAAAATATTCTGCTTATATATCTTTTATTGTCCTTGGTGGGAGACATCAGTACATCAGTTTTTTTTTTTATTTAAAGTTTTTTGCTTCATTTGTTCCAGCCATAAATCAAAATCATCTTTCATTTAGGAGTCACTTTGTATCCCTTCAAAATTATATGAAGACAACTTTTCTACGTCTTTACAGTGTCCAACTTATGTATATCTGTGAAATCATATTTCCTTACAATGTTATAGTGTCATTTAACACGAATTAAAAAAAAATGCAGGAAATAATCACTGAAAAGGATCTGGCTTCTCATGTTGGTGTTCGTCTTTCGGCCTTAATCTATCTCAAGAATACTATCCCATTGCATTTATTTCGTTTCCTGTTAGTGGTTGTTATCTTCTCTTCTCAAATATTTTGCTTAAGCTGTCCCAGTTGGGAGAAGCATGTGATCATCATGCCTCGGACTCTATTATTCCATTATTAACTTATTATTCTAGTTTTTTATTTGCCTCTTAAGTTGAAAATATTCTGCTTATATATCTTTTATTGTCCTTGGTGGGAGACATCAGTACATCAGTTTTTTTTTTTATTTAAAGTTTTTTGCTTCATTTGTTCCAGCCATAAATCAAAATCATCTTTCATTTAGGAGTCACTTTGTATCCCTTCAAAATTATATGAAGACAACTTTTCTACGTCTTTACAGTGTCCAACTTATGTATATCTGTGAAATCATATTTCCTTACAATGTTATAGTGTCATTTAACACGAATTAAAAAAAAATGCAGGAAATAATCACTGAAAAGGATCTGGCTTCTCATGTTGGTGTTCGTCTTTCGGCCTTAATCTATCTCAAGAATACTATCCCATTGCATTTATTTCGTTTCCTGTTAGTGGTTGTTATCTTCTCTTCTCAAATATTTTGCTTAAGCTGTCCCAGTTGGGAGAAGCATGTGATCATCATGCCTCGGACTCTATTATTCCATTATTAACTTATTATTCTAGTTCTTTTATTTGCCTCTTAAGTTGAAAATATTCTGCTTATATATCTTTTATTGTCCTTGGTGGGAGACATCAGTACATCAGTTTTTTTTTTTTTTATTTAAAGTTTTTGCTTCATTTGTTCCAGCCATAAATCAAAATCATCTTTCATTTAGGAGTCACTTTGTATCCCTTCAAAATTATATGAAGACAACTTTTCTACGTCTTTACAGTGTCCAACTTATGTATATCTGTGAAATCATATTTCCTTACAATGTTATAGTGTCATTTAACACGAATTAAAAAAAAATGCAGGAAATAATCACTGAAAAGGATCTGGCTTCTCATGTTGGTGTTCGTCTTTCGGCCTTAATCTATCTCAAGAATACTATCAAGCGCTTCTGGAAAAACAGGTGCGATGTGGTGTATGTGTTCTTTTTTTTCTATTAGTTAAGTATACTATCAAGCGTTACCGGAGAAACAGGTGTGATGCAGTGTATGTGGTCGTTTTTTAATGTGTGGGGTGGAGGTTGGGATGGCGTGTTTAATATTGTTTGGAGGGACTATTCGTCTTGTCATCATGTGTCAAACTCAAACTCACGAAATTGTGAATAATATCAACTTGTACTGATATGAATCAATTTTTCTCTCCTAATATCTTCTTGTTCTATGTAGTGGTATATGTAATGAGGAAAAGAAACTCTTGCGGAGGAAACTGCTGTCTCATTTGCGAGAAGAGAATGATGAGGTGATGCCTATATTTGTCTTTAATTGGTACTCTTACTGTTTTAATTCTTCTTTTGGTGTCGTCTTCATGGTCCCATTCATTCTTTTTTGTGGTACATGCATGCTCTATTAGTTCAATTGTTGGATTTTATGTTTCACTTTTGTTGAATAGTGTGGGCCTGGAATGTATTATATTTTACTTTGATGCTGAGATCAACTGGAATAAAACGCAATAGTTGAGTTACCATCCAGTCTTCAAGTTTTTCATTAATGTTTTTGTATGTGTTGTTTAACACAGATAGCACAAAAGTTGGCCAGTCTTATCTCAAAAATTGCTCGTTTCGATTATCCCCGGCACTGGTATATCCTTTGTCTGCTTATCCTTTTTTCAGTTTTATTATTGCATATTTTCCTATTAAATTTAAATTTAATGAAATATGGCACCTATGCTTTTCTACGTCAAAATTGAAGTGTGCTTGCCGTTTAATAGAATCCATAGAATAGATGAAGTAATGATGTCAATTAGGATTTATCGAAGTTCCATTTGTGCTTCTTCTCAACTTGGTCACAAAGTTTTTATATTGCATTTTTCTCTGTCAACAAGTGGACAAATGCTTTTGTGAAGTTATAATACTGAAAGTTCTTTTCATTTCTGGTGTTAACAATCAGGCCGGAACTTTTCTCTGACTTAGCCCAGCAGCTTAAAGAGGAAGATATACTTACATCTTATCGGAGCTTTCAGGTTCTCTATCGTATCATCAGGAAAATATCAGCAGGAGATTCCAGAGCTGTTGAAAGGAAATTTGCGGACGGAGGTTGAATTTATTTTTGGGATTTTTTCTTCCTTCAAATTGTGATCTAAGTCTTCTGGTATGCGACAATTTTTCCGAATCCATTTCGTTGAGGTACAAAGAGTAGTATGTTTTTTTCTCTCATCCCCAGAGAGATTTTCTTTGTTGATATTTAAATTCCTTGTTAATGTTTGCAGGTGTCCTTTGACTTATTTGAATGTTGTTGGCATCTCTGGAACGAAATGTTGCGTGATTTATCTTCTGCTCAATTCTTTTCAATAGACACTTCAGTGGGACAACAAGATCTGCATATAACCTGTGAGAGATGGTTGCTTTGTTCAAATATAATACTGCATCTAATTCTTGTAGGGTTTCAAGATGATGTACAATCTGTGAAGGTATTTTGTCCTTGACCATTTTTATAAGAGAATGTTATTTGTAAACACTCATAGATTCCACATGCTAAGTGGTTGTTTGTATTTTCCTCTTGTAGGTCCCACCAGTCAAGGAAGTATGCGAGAAGCTTTTAGGAGCTGTTAAATTATTTCTTGCATATTGTAAGATATCTTTAGCTTTTATTTATGCTACCATAGATTTGTATATTTTCCCTTTTTTAATTAGTGATTTTTTCGTATGATGGTTATGGTTGACTTTTATATGTAATGATAAGATGCAAAAATCGTGGTGTTTGGGGGAAATTGAATAATCAAAGTTGAACTATAAATCAAGACCCATATTTATGAAATTATCGCTGTTAGAGCTTTTTCTATCCATTGCTACTGTCTCTCGTCTATTATTTTTGTGAATGCTTATCTGAAATAGATTGTGTATTAAATCAAAGATGTCCCACTGAAAGTGTGTAAACCTTCATCGGGGTAGTCTTTCGGCTCCCCATGATTCTTGACATTACAAGAGTCTCCTTCAACTTGCAATCTCCCAAATAGTTACTCAGTAAAACATCTTAGCACTGTGGAGTAACCTATGTCGGTCTCCATCTTCTAGTGCTAGCCGATGAACCGAACTCATCTCCTTGTCAAACTAGGAATCCCTTCTTGACCTGGCTCCACCTAATATCCTTCTCCTTTATTTGTTCAGCCACTATAGTGGCCAACACCTATCGTGGAACACTCTTAAGGCTTCTTGTCCCGTATGGCTCATGGAATATAAGCCAAGCACACACTCCAAAGCCACCTTTCAACTTACAAACCTTCAAAAACTACTTTGTTCAATGAGGGAGGCAACCATAGCTCGTAGTCATTGAGCAGTCTCTATGTGTGCTTGGTGTCCACACAAGATTGTCCTTTCTCACATCCCCTTGATGGAACACGTGTAGGGTCCCTTCAGATTTGCTGCTGACTGCCTCCTCATCACGAAGTTCTCTTCTAAAATAGAGAGCTTGAATCCATTATTAATCGGGTTCCACCTGCCATCAAACTTCATCTTTGCGACATTGGTCATTGGCCAATCTGAATAGTCTGGGGTAAACTTCCTTTAGGGGCCAGCAGTGACCATGGGTCATCCCAAAAATGTATACGACGTCCATCCCCAACACCTTAGCTAGTGTTTTACCTGAGTTGTGGGATACCTTCTAAATCCAGCTCCAAATGGTTGACATCTTCCTTGCAGATTGCCGCTCGAGAATCTAGTGATCTTGATTAACCTCGATCTTCCAGATAATAACTGTTTGACAACTTTCACTCTCCAACACCAAATCCACGTTAAGCTTTGTTTGGTAGAAAAAAAAAGGGCCAGATGCTTTGCCCCACAAACCCTACGTCTACACACGTCCTCCCCACAAACCGTTTGATGCTTGGAAGCCCTTCACGGAACCCCTCCACATGAATTTCTGTAAAACTTTTCAATCTATGTGATACTGATCCAGAGTAGTGGAGGACAAGTAGTAAGCTTGGATGCTAGCAGGGCATGACTGAAGGAGCACAAGACGACCAACCTATGAATGTAGTTTTCCTTTCCACTGAAGAGAGTTTATGCTGCAATTTCTCAAATACTAGATCCCAAAGTCCTTTAGAGATCCTCGCTTGGAATAATGGCTATCCAAGATACCTATCTGGCAGCGTGCCAACCTTGCATCCCAATCTCTTAGCCGAAGCAAGAAACTGATAGAATGCACACTTGCTCCATTTCAGCTGTTGCGTTGATGGAACCTCAAATATTGCCATTAAGCGCTTCACCAACCTACTTGCTCCTATGAGCTTTAACCAAATTGGATAGGCAAATTTTGTAATGGTGCTTAGCCCCTCCTCCAATAGACACTTTATCCGTCCCATGGTCGCAACCTATTTCACTAACCCTACCAGCCCCTCTGCTACAATATTGAGGGGGGATGGGATTCCCCTTGCCTAAGTCTTGTAGTACTCTTTTAAAGGGCCAAAAGTCCTTCCAATTATAGAAATTGTAAGTTTGTGGATGAGATACAAGAGAATATCCAAAATTTCCATAGCTTAACACCTCAACCATGGAATCCGAGAAATTCCAATCTTCTTTCCTATGAAACACTGTTACCCTACTGATAATGTTAGAGGCCATAAAATCTCAACCTGCATGAAAGAATGCTTCTTTTTTGGGCACCAAAGACATCCCAACACTCAGTTACATGATACCTGTCCTATGAAACTCTTTTACCATATAGATAATGTCGGAGGCCATACTGCCCAAGCTGCAAGAAAGAACCCCCCATTGTACCCATCAGGACCTCGTGCTTGAGCAGAGTGTACTGGTGATGGGGGGTTTGTAAGGGGAGGTTTTGCATTCAAGTGTCGTTAAGGGCATGGGAATAGGGAGTTCACTCTGTCAACCTGTCTCTGAGCTGGTGCAATTGATTGAAAGAAACATGTGTTTCATCCTCTTCCCTCAACCATTGCTTCCCTTTAATTCTGTCATCTGAGCAGATATTTCTAAGAGTAGAGAAGGCAAGTCGCCTGTCAGCTAACTCGCATGGGAATAGGGAGTTCACTCTGTCAACTTGTCTCTGAGTTGATGCAATTGATTGAAAGAAACAGGTGTTTCATCCTCTTCCCACAACCATTGCTTCCCTTTAATTCTGTCATCTGAGCAGATATTTCTAAGAGTAGAGAAGGCAAGTCGCCTGTCAGCTAACTCGCATGGGAATAGGGAGTTCACTTTGTCAACCTGTCTCTGAGCTGATGCAATTGATTGAAAGACACAGGTGTTTCATCCTCTTCCCTCAACCATTGCTTCCCTTTAATTCTGTCATCTGAGCAGATATTTCTAAGAGTAGAGAAGGCATGTCGCCTGTCAGCTAACTCTTGACAAAATCTTCATTATCCAGAAAAGTGCAGCTAGGACTTTTTTTAATTTACATTTGCAACGTGAACACTCTGTCTTGTGTTGGGGTTTTCTTTCTAATACTTTTTTGTATACGGAAGATTTAACAAGAGCAAGAAATTGAAGATGAGAAATGTAATGGGTCTCTGAAAGATGAACAAAAGGAGAAAATTGGTATGAAATATTTTTTTTTGAAAGTTGTGATTTTATTCATTATAACCCAATTGGGTAAAAGAAGTACATAATAGGATTACAGCTAGTAAGGGGTCCATACAATAGCATGTTGCTCATGGGCCCCTTTCTTAGCTAATTCAACCGCTTTACCATTTGCACTATGTAATACATGACTCCAACTAGTGACAATAGATGCTAATTCTCTGATTTCCTCTATGATGGGATGAAGCCTCCAAAGAGGCTTGAGGTCCTTCTTGCACCATTGGATTAGAACTTGGGAGTCACCCTCAACATATAATGGCCCAACGAAATGGAACTTGAGAAAGTATATGAGGCCATGAAATATTGGAAAAGCTTTTTTTGAGGATCTGTTGTATTTCTTCTCTGCTATTTAAGCTCATTTGTCTTTTAAAAGAATGGGGAAGAGGTCGCCAATCTGAAGAGCCTTCAAGTCTCTTTTCAGTAAATTTATGTGTAAGATCTGATTTTCCTAATTTTTACTTTGACGTATCAAGAGTGTAGCTAATGGTTTAGAACTTAAGGAGCTAACGGAAACCTTATGGCATTGCAATCTGTTTGCTGGAGCCTTGTTCATTCAGTGGAATCCCAATTTTCATTATAAAAGGTGGAAGCAAATTTTCTAACAGTGATATTCACTATAATTGCTAATGATGTTACAGTATTCTGAATACCTGTTGCTGTACTAGCAAATTCCTTATCATCAACTAGGTGTTGATTATTATGATGCCTCTATTGACGGGTCTCTTACTTCCAAAGGGCACTCTAGCATCCTTTCAATATATCTGGCATTGTCTACCTTTTGAACTTATGATCCTTGTTAGCTTGCTTGTCAAAATTTCTGTCTTGCTCCATAATTCATGTAGTCTTTTCTTGGCTTTCTTGTAGTTTTTATTATTTTTTTATTATTTTATTTTTTAATTTTTTAAGAAATCAATATCCTTACATGTAGGATTAAGTGGCTACAATAGCCTAATACTTTGTACTCCGGGAGTCTTGAACTCAAGACCTCCCGCAACACAAACCTCGTTGTTACCACTGATTCACTGCTTGTCATGTAGTTTAGAACAGTTCCTTGTGGTAGTCACTGAAACAGAAAGAAGAACTCAAACTATAGAATCTAAAGCAGAAAGCATATGAGCTGGATGGGCTGCACTCAGTGAGTAGTTATTCTTTTGAATGAGCTATTCAAATTGCTCGTGACTTGTTTCTGCCCTATTATCTCCTTTGTAGTTGCGATTCTGACCCTCTGGTTGAAACATCCCCTGTTGGGCATGACTATAAGATGCTTATGCAATTGGGCATTTAGTTTTCCAAAGTTTGCAGGGATCAGCAGTGCCAACAGCAGCTGCAACATCCCTCTTCTTATATAGCTCATGAGTTAGAATATTGAGGGCATTATTCTGCAGCTGGTACAGTCCCCATGGGAAAATTCTCATGTGATCTTTACTGGCTAGTTCAGGGGCTTCTGTTCCTTGACTTCTTTGCCCCGTTTGTGGCAGTACGAGTCAACAATTGATCATTTGCCTATTTTTTGTGTTTGTGCTTGGGGAATCTAGGACACTTCTTCAACTCTTTGAGATTTTCTTTCATGTGCAGAGTTTGCTTAGTGCTCTGGTTGTCTTGATTTTGGGAGTTGGCTTCTTTCCCTGGGCAAAATTATGATGAAGGTCTTCTGGTCTTCATTCTTGGAACAATTTGCTGAAGCAGAATAGAGATGCTCCGAGCCTCTTTCTTGGCTGAAAATATGGAGATGTCAAGAAAAGTCAACCAGATAAGTCTTGGTTGTGCACTGTCTCGAACAGAAAAGAAATTAGAAGTGTCTTGATTAGAGAAAGTTGACAGCGGGCTGCACAGATTTACATGGGCAACAAGAAGATTGTTGTGAGATGCCACCTTCAAAGGGGAGGTCAAGCAAATGTTGATGATTATTTCCATCGCTAGTGAGGAAGGGTTAGTTGAATTTCTGGGTCTTGCTTGGAGGGATCTTTTTATGGTCCTGAAGTGGCCCTCTGGGGTCTTTGCTTAGCTAAGAGCCCTCTCACTGGTGCACGTGGAGGGAGACTAGGTTAATGTCATCTGTCGGTGCTTGCATTTTAGGTCTTACATGAGATCGTGGAACCATGTAGTCAGGTCTGCCATTGCCCTGTTGATAAATTTGCAAGGGAGCCGTATTTCTCCAAAATCTTGTTATAAAAGGCCCTGTTGAAAATCATTTTCCCAATTTTTAGCATCGTGCCGTCTTGGTCATCTGACCAGGAACCTCACTGTTTTGTGTTTGAGGGAGACTAGGTTAATGTCATCTGTTGGTGCTTGCATCTGAAGAAAGCCCTTTCGAAGGTTTCTGAGCTATTGTATGGAAATCTTACCCCTTAGGTAATACATGAGATCGTGGAACCATGTAGTCAGGTCTGCCATGGGCCCTGCTGATAAATATTGAAGAGAGCTGTATCTCTCCAAAATCATGTTGTAAAACTCCCTGCTGATAAACGTTTTTCCCAATATTTAGCATAGTCCATAAAATGCAACTAATTGGATGGTCTTGGACATCTGACCAGAAACCTCACTGTTTTTTGTTTAAGAAATTGGATGAATATATGATTTCATGATCATGTTCAAGGATAGTTGCATATCTTTGTGGATACTTTTGTTGGTGTATTTTTTTACACAAAACTTCCTCAGCGATCTTATGTTGTTGTGATTGTTAAAATACTGTATCTATGGTTGTGTGTGACAATTTTCATGTGTTTGACCTCTTTCAAAATGTTAATGTAGGATGTTTTTATGGTATTGCAGATTCAAAGTTACCTGAAGCTCATCCTAAACTATTGTTCATTCAGAGTGCTTGCGTTAAGTTGATGAAATTTTTTGTCCGAATACAGCATCAACATCCGTATTATTTTAGTGAAGAGATTGTTCTTAAGCCCATCTTAGAGTTCTGCTTGAACAAAATTATGGACCTTGAACCTGTGATAACCCCTCCGTTTGAGCAGTTCCTGGTCGAATGCATGGTTATGGTCAAGTCAGTCTTGGAATTTATGGGGTACAAATCAACTTTCCGTCCTGTTGTCCATGTCGATAAGGTCACTGCATTGAAAATGAAGAAAAATATTTCCAATGTGGTTGCATTACTTCTTCCCAGTGAGCGTGTAGAACTTTTGTGTGGAACTTTGATTAAAAGGTAGCCTCTCTTTCCCCTCCCTCCCTCCCTCTTCCTTCTTTTTGTTGACTTATTTGTAATACACAATTTAGTAAAGCTCCACTTCACTGGCATTTGTTATCGATACTTTCTTCTTACAACAAATGACTTGGTGGTATGGTCCCAAAACCACGAAGGTTTTTACGGGGAGCAGAATATGCTTTGGTGGACGATGGAGAAGCTGAGACCATGTGCGAAGAGCTCTATCTTTGTTCTATTTAGACTCTCTGAGACAAGTGTGTTCACTGCCCTTGAAATCACTTTTATAATCCTTATAATTTGGTTGATCAAAATATACATCATATTATATGCTCTTTCCAGGTTGCTAGGTCCTTTGGTTCTTTCCATTCTTCATGAAGCAATGAAAGGTTTCCCACAGTTACCCAGCTAAAGCAAATGATACAACTTCGAGAGATGCTTTTTGGGGAAGCTTGCTTATCTACCGCTGCGGGACGTGGGCATTACGGGCTCTCGATAAATTGAACTTCAATGATTGGTTGAGTTATTTTCTTGTTTATTTAATTTTTTTAATATTTCTGATGTAGCACGTGATTTTAGAGTTTATGTTAGGCGCAGTAATAGGACTCAAAAGTCCTAATTAGCTGCTGAATTATATTAATTTAGTATTTTATTGGTTAGTATGGTTGTTGGGATGGTTGTTGGGATATTAGTTTATTAAGGTTTGAATTCTATTAAGCCTATAAATAGGCTATGTATGAAGAACAGAGTTAGATTTGGAATGATTATCAAGCTTTTGCCTAAATTATCTCTCTATTGCTTCCCTATTTTCTTCTCTCCTCCCTTTTCCCCTCTACTCTTCTTTCCCTCATTTCCTGTCCGGCATCAATTGGTATCAGAGCAAGGAAATTTCCTCTGACCTATACCAAGTTTGCCAAAAAAAAAAAAAACAGAAAAGAAAAACGAAAAGAAGGAGAAATCGAAAGTTCGGACTCGCCGTGGAAGCCGTCGCCGCGGTCCTCGTCGTCGCAAGCCGCGCCGTCGAGAGCCTTCGCCGTCGCAAGCCTCGCCGTCGCGAGCCTTTGCCGTCGCAAGCCCGCTCCCGTTGTCGCGAGTCCTCGCCCGCCGTCGCCGTCACCCGCAGCCGCATCTCTCGCCATCGCGACCTTCGTTGTCGAAGACCTCGCTGTCGAAGTCCTCATCGTCGACGCCCTCGCCGTCGAAACCCTCGCCGTAGCCCTCCATCACCGCCTCCGCCTCCGCCCTTCTCCTTCTCCTCTCATTCTTCTTCTTCTCCTTCTCCTTCCTCCAGCCCCGTCGATTAATCCAGCCCTAAGTTAAATTTATTTCCGGTTCGATTTCGAGTCGACTCAGTCCGATTCAACTCAGAACGATTCAACTCAGAACGATTCAACTCAACCCGGTTTGGTCCGATTCAACTCAGAACGATTCAACTCAGAACGATTCAACTCAACCCGGTTTGGTCCGATTCAACTCAACCCGGTTTGGTCCGATTCAACTCAACCCGGTTTGATCCGATTCAACTCAACCCGGTTTGGTCCGATTCAACTCAACCCAGTCCAATACACTCACAAACTCAAAGCAAATTGACTCGGTGAATCGTAAGTGTATTTTTGCCTCTTGATTATAAAGCGATAGTTTTATTAGGAGGTTTCATTTTACGTAGTTGGATCTCGCTCCTTTTTTTTTAATTCAATTTTGCACAAGCAAAAAAAAAAAAAAAAAAAACAAACTACAAAACAAAAACCTGTACATTTTGGCCTTACATTCTTCAAAGTACTTTGTTCAAGAAATATCTGCTAAAGTGATATATTGTCCATGAAATTATTTAGGAAATATTACATCAAAAGACTCATGAGTCTAAGGAAATTGGGTCTTAAGCGAGACCGTTTGTGTCTCCTCCAATTACACCGGGAATTTTTCTTAATTTAATTTCTTGGTACAATTGTTCACATTCGGTGGACAAAAGATTTGATTTCCAACTCATTGTGAATTTCTTTTTCTTACTTTATGTATTAGCATAAATTTTATTTTTTTTTTTTCTTACTCAATTATTTTAGTTCTCTCAGCATTTTGTTATACCTGTCCTTTTTCTTTTCATCATGACCGTGAGAGACCTTGAAGCCAAATTCACTATCTTTGAGGACAAACACCATAACCTTGAGAAAAGAGTGAACACCCGGTGAGGCCAACATGGCCGAACCTCCAAAGCAGCTTGACCAACTCACTCAAAGCAGTTGAACAATTGACCAAATCGGTTAACCGCATTTATGATGACTATGTGACCGATCAAAGAAATCGGGAAAACAACCATTGAGGGAACCTAGTTGGGAACCGCTTAGGGGTCAAAGCTCTATCGTGTCACCATCCTACAAGAATGACAAAATACACACTGCCGGTATCTTGCCACCACCAACACCTAATCCTTTGCCCAAACGCCAACCTATTGTTGAGGAGGACGTCTTCTCGATGAAGAATATTCACACCGTCCTTACCTACCCGACGAGGCTATAGAGTTACTGGTGGACATCGTAACCACTTGGATCGACCTAGGTATCCTCATGATGACATGGGTGACATGTCTAGGAGGGTTAAGGTAGATGCCCCTGAGTTTGATGGAAAACTAGATCCAAGCGCATTTCTCGATTGGTTATACAACATGAATGATTATTTTGAGTGGTACCAAATGAACGATGCTCAACGCATTCGTTTCACAAAAATGAAATTGGTAGGGTCTCGCTAAGCGCTATTGGCAAACCTGTTCATTGACACTTTGAAAGATTGGGACTTCCACCCATTTCTACTTGGGCTGAGATGACAACTAAGTTGAAAGAAAAATATCTCCTCCTTACTACAAGGACCCGGTTGTTCAACCGGTTATTAAACCACGAGGCAAGGATTGTCTAGTGTAGACAATTATATTACCAAATTTGAGGAATTGTTATTAAGGAGTGACATCAATGAAGATCCGAGGTTCACTTTGTGTCTAGGTTTGTTAATGGATTACAGCGGATATCAAAGCGAGAGGTTACTATCCATGCCTCGACTCTTTAGAGGAGGCATATCATAAAGCCCTCGAGTTTGAAAAAATACCTTCAACACTCTTCCCAAAGGCGTGCTTTTATCTCGTCCCTCGATCTTCGTCAAAGTCGATGACTTCATCGCCTAGGTTGAACCCTCGACCACCACCCACCTTACCACGGGCACCCACAATTCCCCTCTCGGCCAAATTTTCCTAGTGAGAGCAAAATTCTTCACAATCCATACCGCTTCTCGGAATAGCATAGAGTGTCATTATTGTCATACAAAGGTCACATCGCTTCCGTTGTCCAAATCGACGTTAGCAATGAAACGTGTTGATGAAACCTCACTTGAGCACGATTAAAGATTATTGCTATTACTCCTATTGAGGACAACGACTCGCAAATGACTTAATTGATGATGATCTCCCTACGGACACACATCAACTTTCTCGCTATTATGAGATGCATCTTGACTACTCCAGCTCCAAGCGACACTTGGAAGTGTACCAGCATATTTCACATTGTGGTTCCTCCGAAAAACAAAACCTGTAAAATTGTTATTGATGGGGTAGTACCATGAATGTAATTTCTAGGGCAGCTCTCACTCGATTCAATCTTCATCTGAACCCCATCCATATCCTTTTCGAGTTGCTCGGGTAGATAAGACTTCTCTCCGATCCACAGGCGTTGTTTAGTACCCCTTGATTGGGCCATATTTGAGGATTTATCTTTGTGATGTTTTACCTATGGATGTTGCTCACATTTTGCTAGGTCGACCTTGGTTGTATGATCATGATGTTCGGCATTTGGAAGAGATAACACCTACTCATTTATGCATGGGACTAAAACTGTCCTACTCCATCCACCAAACCTACTCCTGCACCACAAAGCTGTTTCCCCCTGTTCGACCCATGTCCCTCGCTAACCGCCTCCAAATATTGTCTCATAAGCAATTTGTGCAAGCAGCACCTGAATCTGGCCTCATTTTGCACTAGTCAACAAAGATAGTTTTCGCTTCCTATAGATGCTCCCTACCACAATAGTGTTCACCCACTATTGTGAGTTTCGAGGATGTCATGCCAGCAGAACTACCAAATCAATTACCCCTATGAGAGACATCCAACATGCCATTGACCTCATCCTGGGGCCCAATTGCCTAACCTTCCACATTATAGGATGAACCCCACCGAGCGAGCTGAATTGAATAAACAAATAGAGGGTCTGTTACAAAAAGGCTTTATTCGTCATAGCCTTAGTCCTTGTGCAGTTCCTGTGCTGTTAACCCCTAAAAAAGATGGCTCATGGAGAATGTGTGTGGATAGTAGAACTATCAACAAAATCACAATCAAATATCGATTTCCTATCCCACGGTTAGATGATATGCTCGATGATCTTGTCGGTGCTAAAGTGTTCTCAAAGATAGATCTCTGAGCGGATACCACCAAATTAGAATTCGCCCGGTGATGAATGGAAAACTGCCTTTAAAACTCGGGGACGGGTTGTATGAATGGGTGGTAATGCCTTTTGGTATGTCTAATGCCCCAAGCACCTTTATGCGAGTCATGACCCACATTTTTCGCCCTTTTATTGGCAAATTCTTAGTGGTCTACTTTGATGACATCTTGATTTATAGCAAATCTGAAGGGCAACATATAGACCATCTTCGCCAAATCCTAACTACTCTAAGAGCCACAAAATTATTTGCCAACCTCAAGAAATGTGCCTTTTTGCAACAACAGGTCCTCTTTCTCGGCTATATTGTCTCGTCTCAAGGAATTGCTGTTGACCACGAGAAAATTAAGGCTATTCAGAGTGGCCTGAACCAACTACTTTGATGTAAGCTCGTAGCTTTCATGGGTTAACATCCTTTTATAGACGATTTATTAGAGGGTTTAGCTCTATCTTTGCACCCATCCGAGTGCACGAAAAAGGAGACTTCAAATGGACAACTCGCCCATAAGGCTTTCCTTGACATTAAAACAAACTCACCACCTCACCTTTGTTATGCCACCCAGATTTATCCAAAGTCTTTGAGGTTGCTTGTGATGCGTCGGGAATGGGAATAGGAGGCGTTCTCAGTCAGGAAGGTCACCCGATAGCATACTGTAGTGAGAAACTTAATGAGGCCAAACAAAACTACTCCACTTATGATAAAGAATTTTATGCAGTAGTTCAATCTCTTCGTCACTGGCGCTACTATCTATTGCACAAGGAATTTGTACTTTACTCAGACCATCAGGCCCTACGCTACTTGAACTCCTAGCGCCATTTAAGTAGTAGACATGCAAAGTGGGTAGAGTTTCTTCAAGATTTTACCTTTGTCCTTAAGCATTGTGCGGGCTAGGACAATAAAGTTGCTGATGCTCTTAGCCGGATGTCCCTTGTTATGCATTCCATGACCACTCATGTCACAGGATTCGAGCGTATCTGTAATGAATACCCCAGTTGTCCTGATTTTGGTATAATTTACAATGATACCAAGGACGGACCCTCAAGTCAGCATGTGGGATATCAACTTCGTGATGGTTACCTCTTCAAAGGCACTCAATTGTGTATTCCTCGTACCTCCCTCCGAGAATTTTTGATATGGGAATTACATGCAAGGGGCCTAGCTGGACACTTTGGTAGAGATAAGACCATTGCCTTGGTTGAGGATCGTTTTTATTGGCCTTCTCTTAAAAAGGATGTCGCTCGAATTGTCTCTCAATGTCGTACACATCAACTAAGCAAAACCCAAAAGCAGAACAACTGGTTTATACACTCCTCTCCCTCTTCCACATTCCCCCGGAGTGACCTTAGCATGGATTTCGTCTTAGGCCTCCCAAAGAGAGTTACAAAGCATGATGCAATTTTTGTAGTGGTTGATCGTTTCTCCAAGATGGCTCACTTCATTCCCTGTTCACGGACCACAGATGCATCCCATATCTCTAAATTGTTCTTTAAGGAGATTGTGCGCTTACATGGCCTACCTTCCACCATAGTGTCTGACCGTGATGTTAAATTTGTTAGTTACTTTTGGAAGACACTTTGGAAGTTATTTGGTACTACTTTGAAGTTTTCTTCTGCTTTTCACCCACAAACTGATGGTCAAACAGAGGTGGTTAACCGTAGTTTGGGAGATTTACTTCGATGTTTGGTTGGGGACAAGCCAGGGACGTGGGATGTCATTTTACCCATTGCAGAATTTGCTTATAATAACTCCGTCAATCGCACCACAGGTAAAAGCCCATTTGAAATTGTCTCACGGCCTATCACCCAAACAACCTCTTGACCTTATTCCATTACCCCTACCTCTCGACCTTCGTCGTAGTGCGCCCACACTTTTGCTGAACACATCCATAATCTACATGCTGAGATAAAACGAAAAATTACTTTGAGTAATGAAAATTATAAACTTTCTGCTAATGCACATCGTAGGTTTAAGGAATTTCAAATTGGTGAGTATGTTATGGCTCGTCTTAACCCTGCACGTTTTCCACCCAATGCCGTAAAAAAGCTTCATGCCCGTTCCATTGGTCCCTTTGCAGTTCTTCGTCGACTTGGATCCAATGCATACGTACTAGACTTACCTCCTGATTTATCTATCAGTCCTATATTCAATGTGGCAGATTTATTTGCTTACCGAGGCACATTTGAGCCTCCCGTGTTACCTTCTTCTATGGTTGCAGGTCCCTCTTGATTTTGACTCCCGATTACCGACACAATCCGGTGCTCGCGCGATGTAATTGTGGATGTTCTTGATGATAAATATATTACTTCTTTGAATGGAGGCACTCGCCAATTCCTTGTGCGTTGGAAAGAACGTCCTTCCTCTGATGATACTTGGATTACTGAAGACGAACTGCGTCAGCTCGCCCCTACTTTGCTGGAGTCGTATTTACAGTTTAACTCACCGGAGTTGAGTTCTTTTCCACTGGGGGA
Source organism: Aristolochia contorta (assembly GCA_022405105.1). NCBI lineage: Eukaryota > Viridiplantae > Streptophyta > Magnoliopsida > Piperales > Aristolochiaceae > Aristolochia > Aristolochia contorta. Next base: position 15,075 of record CM039668.1, on the reverse strand, counting down.
GAATGATGTAGCACGTGATTTTAGAGTTTATGTTAGGCGCAGTAATAGGACTCAAAAGTCCTAATTAGCTGCTGAATTATATTAATTTAGTATTTTATTGGTTAGTATGGTTGTTGGGATGGTTGTTGGGATATTAGTTTATTAAGGTTTGAATTCTATTAAGCCTATAAATAGGCTATGTATGAAGAACAGAGTTAGATTTGGAATGATTATCAAGCTTTTGCCTAAATTATCTCTCTATTGCTTCCCTATTTTCTTCTCTCCTCCCTTTTCCCCTCTACTCTTCTTTCCCTCATTTCCCGTCCGGCATCAATTTCGCTCCTTACTGTCTTGAAAATTGGATTGCAATTACCTTTAGATTTTTGAGGTACTTTTATGTCATCACTTCACTCAGATTATTGGTAAAAATGGTGTGAATCAACGCCATCATTTTTGTTGTTCCTGGATGCATTGCTTTAAATTTCTTTAATTGAGTTGCTTTATCCTATTGAATTTTTCTGTATGATTTAATTTTGAAGTTCATGTTTTGCTTCTATCTGTAGGTTTGAAGGAGTTTTATCTCCTGAAATTTTTGATGACCATCCCGTCATGCGCACTATACATCGGAAAATTGCATTCATACTTGGGAGATGGAACGTGGAGGTCAACTTTTACTTTCTTCTTCTCAATAGTGTCATATTCTCGAAGAGTTTAGTTTTTAATATCTGATTTCGTATTTTCTTGGTTTATGTTGTAGGGAAATTGCCTTATTATAGAAACTGAGTTCACATAATGATGCAGCATAGATTGGCGGATGAATTTGCCCTAACTTTAGTCTATACTTAGACGTAATAAACCAGACCATCATGTCATTGTAACATAGTACTGTGTGTTTGCATAACATGTCTTAAGTTCATAAGATAGTAGTAATTACGAAATAAAATTGTATTAGTAATTTCATCCCATTGCAACATTAATAGCAGTAACGTTGCACAATATTTGTTCAAAGCATTGCTAATGTTTATTATAAGTATGTACTATGGTAGATTATAAACTCGTACTATTTTAGTTCAAAATATTGTTCTTTTTCTGGTTTGGTAACATTGTATTGTTACTCCTTTCAATGATAGCACTGTACTATATTGTAGCCCTTGTTCTTCCCCAATCCTTGATTGGAGGAGGGTTTAGGGTACTTCTCATCTGCCGATCTACGCTGGGTGATAAAGTGCCATCTAATATAGACTAGGGCTTTATGTGAACTTGGGTCTGTAATCGGCTAATTACCCGTTGTTGTATGTCATTTTTTCCCATATTGTTGTCTATCATTCTTTTTGTATATTGTTGTATATAGTTTCTTGTGTATTATTCCATACAAGTTTACTTGCATATTGTTTGTATATCATTTTTCTTGCATATTGTTGTATCGTATTACTTGCTTATGTACCATTTTTTGTTGCATATTACTATACTAACACTGTTATTTCTCTCTTCATACCTTATACATCAGATACAAGGTGACATGAGAAAACGAGTATTTGGTGCTTTGATTAGGCTGCTAACGTATGAGGATTTGGCTGTTAGAGTAAGCTTTCTGAATCCATAATCCCTATCTGAATATCTTAGGTTGGCTGCCGTAATACATACATTAGCAAATGCTCTTTTCTGCTCTGTATAAAAAATTTTGAGGTGCTTTCACTTTTTTGCATCTTGTCTCTATTTTGGATTGTCTTTAAGCCATATGTATTTTCAGCTGGCAGCCTGTCGATCTTTGATCGGCCTTGTTGGAAATTTGAATTTTGACGAAGAAGGCTTTATGGTTATGCTTCTTTCATGTTGGGAGATGTGCTTCAAATTGTTAGAAGATGTGAAAGAGGATGAATCAAAGGTTGATCCTTTTGCTGTCTAATTCACAATTTAGTTTTAATTTTTCATTTATTCCTAATGAGGTATTTCAAACTCAGATTAAACTGATAATATGTCTTGATTTTCTTTTTTGTTTGCTATTGTTTTGTAGGGACTAGTATTAATTCTTTCCTTTTCAATAATTGAAGTGATGGGTGAGAAGGTCATCCCATTTGCAAAGATGTTGGTGGATTTTTTTCAGAAGGTATGTATCCTTTTTATGTTGCTTACTCTGGCGCCTTTTCAAATTCAGGGTGGTGTGATGTAGGCCATACGAATGTCTTAAATCATGAAATTTCGTGAAATAGTTACCTTCAGAATCTTGGACAGTACCACCCAGTCTTTGCCTGTGAAATTGCTGTAGTAATGGAGTCCGAAAGTCACTCGATTTTTGAAGTGTTCCTGCAACCAGGTTTTTAGTTTTTGCATTTGTGAGAGGAGTTAATTGGAGTGGTTGTGTTTTTTTTCAAGAAAGATTTTTTTTTTCATAAACAAAGGCCAAGGAGGGCCCAGTTACAGAAGAGGGGCGCTCTGATCTGATTAGGAGCTAGAGAACGCATCTTTAGTAAGATCTGGTTGTCTTTGAGTATGAAGTTGCACAAATGACCAAGTCATAACCATAAGGTTATCCAAAAGATTAATTCACAACATCCTCCTATGGGCTTGTAGCACTCACATGCCTAATTGGTTTGCCCCATGTGCAAGCTCACGTGTTCTCGCTGGTAATTAAAAGTGAGAGGAGTATTGTTCCCATGAGGAAGTGAGCACTAAAATTGTATGTCTAGTTATATCTAGTAGTTCGATACAATATGCATGCAAATTGAACTAAATACATTAAAGCAAACTTAACTAAACTATGAGGTAACCTAGGGAATAAACATTTACAGAGCTGGGGGTTGTAATTTCATGGCCCTATGCTCCCTATCAGCCTTTTTCCCTCGTTCGAGCACTCGGTTAAACACTTTGTAGACCTAAGAACTGTAGTCGTCACAAGCCTCTCCCGAGTGCATTGTGACCTTGCCCACTTCATCTAGCCCATAATTTCGCAATGTAAGTGTAGTGAACGCCTTGCGCATCGCCTAATGGTTACTTACGACTGTAAGTTATCCCTTACTTGCTTGTAAATCCTCCATCCAGCCTCCTAACTAGTAGAATGGTATGCAACCTAACACGTAGTCTACCCGAATTCCCCTCCTGGGATCATTGAGGGTTCCTTATCATCAACTAATTGTCAACTAGGCAATTAATCGATCATGGAGCACATATTAGATGCAAAGCATACATGAACATGCTTAAACAACTAAGTATGGTTATTATACCCCAAAAGGGATTATCGTCTTAAGTACATCAAATTTTATCACAAACAGACTTAGACACTAGTTTAAATCAAGATACATGCAAAATAGAACTTTATTTAGTAGCAAAACACAAACTTCATTTAATAGCAAAAAGGATGGGCCCTTTATAAACATGCATAATCAGCAAAAATAGGAACACCCTATATGTTCATCCAGGAAGTTGACTCTGTTTAGTTCTTATTAAATCTATATCTCTGGGAAAAGAGACTTTCAAAAAAAAATCTGTGGGAAAAGAGAATTACCGGATAGTGTTAGGGAGGATGCAGATTTGGATATTTGCTGCATCCATATCTTGAGATTCCAATTCAATGCAGATTGTAATCGAAAGCGTATTGTATAGCCAAATGTTGCCCAAACTGTTATTTCATATTTTTTCCTTTAAAGTGCTGTTTGCTTTATAAAGCTGATGTACTTAATGTTTTTGTAACAGCTTCTGTATTCTTTGCTGATTATGAATAAAACTTTTGCCATTCTACAAAAAAAGATTACTTATTAATTTAAATTCTTGGTCTTGTGCTGCTGACACCTTTGTTTTAGTAGCTCAAAGAAGTGGATTTTTAGACTACAAAAATAAGTAGAAGAAGCTATCTGAAAAAAAAAAGAAAAAAAAAAGGCGTAGGAGGATGTTACATTAAACTTTTCGAAAGGAAATGTTATTGCAAGTGATTGGTTTGTACACTCAATTATGTTCAAGTTTACATAGTGAAACACAACGTCATACATTAAGAATAAGAAGGGGAGAACTAATAAGAAAGATATGGGAGCTAAAATTGCTGGATTGGCATATATATGTAACCACATATAAACTCTGTCAGTTGAACAGGTAAGTTATTTGAATATTTAGTACATTGGGTTCATATTTGACTACAGAACCATCCTACTACTAGTTGTTTTTATCATTATCAATCTTTAAAAGTAGACACAATCAATGTTTTAAAAACCGAACCGGTGGAGCTTCTGATTCTGGTTCAATCGGTGGTTCAACTGGGTTCAATCGGTGGTTCAACTGGGTTCAACCGGGTTCAACCGGTGGTTCAACTGGTGGTTCAACCGGGTTCAACCGGTGGTTCAACCGCGGTCAACCGGGGTCAACCGGTGGTTCAACCGGTATGAGTTGTTTCTCATTAAAAAATACATAATAAAATTTCTATATACAAAAAACAAGATTAAAAATACAAAAAACTATTAAAATACTAAAAAGGAAAGTAGACCGGTTCAACCGGTCCGGTGCGATTCCCGGTTCCGCAGTTGAACCGCTCAAAACCGGTCTGTCAACCGGTTTTTTACCTTTTCTGGGTCTTAATTGTTACGTTTATTGTTAGGTTTGTTCCAACTCCTTTCGTCTCATGTTTTCATTCATTATTCTAGCATTTATTTAGTGAAACTAGTGGTCATAAAAAACAACCGACATGTCTGGGCTTGTGAATCCCCCTGCTCCGAATGTTCTGCTATACGTGTGACCGGCTCAAGTTTTCTTACCATGCTTTGTTTCTTAATTGTATTTTTTCTGTCTTATTATTGTATTTACTATTGGATTGTTATGTTCTTGTCTTAGTTTAGTATTTCGGAAGAGATTTTTGATCAATTATACTGACGATTAAATTTTGCTTAAGGCATGGGAGGAGTCATCTGGCAGTAGTGTCTTACAGATTCAAGTTCTAGTAGCACTATGTGATTTCATCAAAGAACTAGGAATCCATTCACCTGTCTGCTATAACATGCTCCTGCCCATACTAAAAATGTGTATTGATGTAAATAATCCAGATGAACTCGATCTTTTGAAGTACGGAATGCTGGTGAGCTCTTCTTTTTTTCTTTTTCACATATATGCTGTTGTCGCGCTTGTTATTGAAAATACACTTTACTGATCATCAATCTTCTGCTGGTATTTTATTATGCAGCTTTGGGAATCGGCAATTTCTAATGCTCCATTAATGGTCCCTCAACTCCTAGAATTCTTCCCTTATCTGTTGGCTGTTATGGAGAAAAGCTTCGATAACTTTCAAAATGATCATTTTAAGGTAAAGAAGATATTCTGGTTTGCTTGATGTTGAGTTTTGTTTTAAAAATAAATTTCTTGGAAAGCAATAGCAAGATTGAACTAGGAGAGAACACAAAACAAGATCAGAGGGTTGCTGTTCAACAAGGGATTGGAGGGAGACTCCTGGTGTTTTTTTATCATTTTAAATACGCTAAATTATTACTTAAAAGAAAAGGAGCAAAAACTTTACAAAGTTGAAAAGAACTTAATTACAGTGTCAGCTTAAGAGTGCTCTGAGCAAGCATAATGGTTTGCTAAAACACTGGCCTCATGATGTAATACGGAACCATACAATCTAAATAGAAGCCGGGAAGTCATTACTACGTATAATTTCTTGGTCAAATCTGTAGTCGCGTAACTTAGACCTATTTGCCCATCAGACGACGATCTTCAAATTCCCCTCTGCATGCATAGGAAGGGAGAGTCAGCAATATCTCTATAAGCCTCTTAACATGTTTGTAAGCCTTGGAACGAACCGAATACCTCTTTCGTTGGGGAAATTGCTCATCCTGAGGGACCTCAAAGAAGCAAGAAGATTCGTCCTGGATTGCCCAAAGAGCTGTCATGAAAACTTAGTTTTAGAGAACCGTGGTGGGGAGGACTCCATGCATGATGAGTATGAGTAGGAATTCTGGAGGGGGCAATGGTGGAGATGGATCTCCAGTTCTCTCCAATGATGGCCCCCTATAAGGTCATTGAAAGCAGTGTTTGTTCCATAGGAGGACAGGTGGACCATTCTTTCAATACCACCTCTAACTTTCTTCTTCATTTGTCCAAATGTACAGTTATTCCTTTCCAACTTTTGTGTTGCATGTGATTTTGTAGATTCTCTTAGTAATTCGAATCGTATAACAACTTCAAATTTACTGCAACTTAGTATATTAAAGTCCAAATTGCGATCAACTCTAATTTGTGGAAATGATCTTCTCATATCTTTTATCTCTTACTCAAAAATTTTAACTACAGGTTGCTGTTAAAACATTTAAGGTTGCTATTAAAATATTTGAGGGCTATATTATTCTGGGGCAACAACAAATTTGGGATCAGCATTCTCCAGTTCTTGCTCAGATTCTTGACGGCGTTGTTGGCAATGTAAATGATAAAGAACTTCTCGCAACATTGCCTGTCATTGAAATTCTAATGCAGGTAGCATTGTTCGATACTTTTGCATTTTATTTTGAGGGCAAGTAATCTTCTATACTATCCATTTTGATCTATAGAAAGGAAGCCACTTCAAATCATGGGTTCTTTTTTCCCAAATTTAAAATGTAAATTGATATAGCTTTGAAGTTTGATGAATTAAATTGAGAACAGAAAGGAAGAGAGGAATGGTTGCTAATGGCAACAGCCTTCTAGAAATGATGTGAGTGAATGATTATCGAAAACACTGAATGCCTCTCTTACACATAAATGTAACAAATTCAGGAAACTTTTAATTACTTACTAATAAGGAACCAATTATGAGACATACAAGTTTTGAAAATTACTAAAATAGCCTTCTCTTCCAACACTTTCCCCAAGCTGTAATATTTATAGGAAAATATCCGTTGAATAATTATTAAAATACCCTCTGAGAAAACCTTAGGTTTTATCCCAAGAGGGACGGAGAGCTCACAAAATGCAACTCGGATACACGAACGAGATAACAAAAGTTTTAAATTGGAGGAGCAATCTCTTCAAAAAATGTTGGCGGAACAATCAGTAAAGAGCTCGCCTTGCAACTTGTTTTCCATTCTATTAATTACTTCTTTCAAATTCAGAGAGTACCATTTACTTTTTAATGAGTTATATGTTGGGGTGCAATATCATATATTTACATGTGTTTATATGCGTTGTGTTGACAGCTATTTCCACGCCAAGTGTCTCCAGTAATTATCAATTCTCTTAAGGTACTGATCAGCAACAAATTGATATGTTCCAGTGAATATAATGGAATTCTTTCTCTTGCATTTTCTGTCAACTGATGTCCGAAGATCTTACATAGCAAGTTCATTTGATATCCTAACTACATGGTCATACATTGTGTGAACTAAGTGATCTCGTGTTTTAGGAGTGTGCATCTTGTAGATTTCATTAATACCCAATTTGACCCAACCCCACCCAAATAATATGGGGATGATGAAATCACAACTTTCAAAAAAAAAATTTGGGGATGATGTGAAAGTTTTTCATTGTAGGTGCGTGGATGAACGGGGATAGGTTGTGTTTTAAACTTGATCAGATCTTTAGAGGCAACAGATTAAAAGTGCAAAATTTCGTCAGATTTGGATTTGTTTTAAAACCCTACCTGTACCCAACTCGACCCATGGCAACCTGATCCATGCCCAACATTGTGAATGCATGTTATCGATGTTTGTTATGCATTTCTCTTCACGTATGTGATGAGATAAACCTAGTAGTAGATAAATACATGTTAGTGGCATCATTTAGATATACTTATGCCTGAATTGCTTCTCCAAAAACTTGTAAATCAATGTAGTTGTTGTTCTCTCATATCTTGTTAAACTGTTTGTGCATTCTTGATGGTGCACCTTTTTTGGAGGATCCTATGATAGTAATAGGTATACTTTGAGCACCATCACTCATTTAGATTATTTATCTTCTCGAGGGATAAAAAATCACAACATTCCAAAAAAAAAAAAAAATCTTCTCGATGGATAAAAAAGATCCTGAAAATTAGATTGTGTACCTTTATCATGTCGATTATGTAAGAGACATGTTATCCATAAAGCCTCCAATTATAAAGCAAATCTTGTCTTTATTGATTTATAAATTATTAAATCGTTATAAGAGAAGCTTGTCTACAGTGTTGCCTTGGAAAAAATTATTCCTTAACATGTCTGCCTGTGATTCCCTATGCGGAAAATTGCCTTCCTTTACATGTCTGTCTGTGATTCCCTATGCTTGCAGAAACTGATAGTAATCTGTTTGAGTGGAGGAGGTGATTGTGATCTTTCTGAGGCGTCTGTAAAGGCATCTGTTGGAGCCATTGGTCCTTCTAAGGTGTCTGTAAAGGCATCTGTTGGAGCCATTGGTCCTTCTAAGGTGTCTGTAAAGGCATCTGTTGGGGCCATTGGTCCTTCTAAGGTGTCTGTAAAGGCATCTGTTGGAGCCATTCTAGCGAGGTTTATGGTCATGGAATGGCACTATTTTACCCTATTAACTAGAGAACCATCACTTCTTGTGGCCCTTCAGCAAGCTGGTGTCTCAGCTGACCAAAATATAAATCTCTGCCTCGCCGATCTTTGGATTGATGAGGTAAACGTACCATACTTGAATTTGTGTACATCAACATTTGACAGATACAATAAACTATTTGATTTTTTTATTTAAAATTTGTGTTAATTTGAAAATATATCTTTTTGCCTCTTGTATATGTTGATTTGTTATTTGATACCCTTAGTCAAGACTTGACACCATAGTTTCACATTTTTCTAAAGGGTATGAAGTATCTCTGTTGGGAATGCTTATCCCCTAGTTCCTCAATGCAGATTGACAATATGACAGCTACCCAGAGAAAGATTTGTGCATTAGCTCTTTCCTTTGTTCTGGTCTTAGAAGCGCCTGAAGTCCTTGATAAACTTGATCAGATTCTAAGGTACTGAAAGATTTTATATCTGTTTTCACCATATGCAGGCATTGATAAGTTAATCTGAAAGAGATTCTAATATGGTTATTCTTAAAGGAAAGTAGTGGTACTGGCATTATTGTTCGTCTCATAGGAAAAATAATACCATTGGTTCGTACATGCAGTGTTTGCACAAGTGTTCTTTCAGGTGAATGTGATGAGGACGTCAATGGCGAAGATGCCAGGTGACTTGTTTCATCATAATGTGAACCTAACTACTAATCTGTCACTGCTCCGTTCATATTAATTATACTATTTTTATTAATTTTTTATAGCAGCATGGATGCAAGCTCTATACTGTCTCTCGAGACTCTTCCCACTGATGAGTTGAGAAGAAGACAGGTAAACAGTTTTATCTTTGTGGTTTTATTACATAAAGAATCATGTTTCATCGAACTTTGATGTTGTCGGCATGGTTGTGTGGTTGGACTAACATGGATCTCGACCCCATCCAATTGTCTCAAGAATAGGAAAGAAATACTACCGGGATGCGTTCGTTAGGGACTGAATGGGGATTGGAGTGGGGCTACGGCAGCAGATCGGGTGTGGACTATGGGGATGATGATCGGGTTAGTGGGGCAGGAATATAGTCTGCTTTTGAAACCAAATCGAGTTTTACATGTGAACGGTTTAGGGATGAGGTCGGGTTTCTAGAAACCTGATCTTTACACTTGTGGCTATCCTTAATCAAACTGTTTTTTTTTGCAAAAAGAGAACACAGCAATATCCAATCATGGATCTTTCTTTCATCTGATTTTTATATTTTTTTTTGTCTTTCTATGGCTAACCAAACTTCTTACTCTTATCAGATCAGGTACTTTGATCCTATACAACGCTGGCCTATGGAAAGATCCATCATACATAACCTTCGAATATGCATGGCTGGATGCCCATCTGACAATGCTACATTCCAAAAGTTGCAACAAATATTAAATACGGTGGACCCTTAATATCCATCATACACCTTCAAGTATGCATGGCCCGATGCTAACGTATCCAATATGCATCCAGCAACATTCCAAATGGCCCGATGCCTCATAACATGCTACAAGCTTGGCTACCATAAGAGTTGGCTTGGTACTGCGCAAGAAATGGTCGCACTTCTGGGTCAACTGACATAGTTTTGTGACTGCTCGACATTTTATCAATGTTGTCGTTGAGAAATGTCGTTTTTATGTATTAGTGAAATCGTAACAATGTAAAATGTTTTTTAAAATAATATTTTAAAAATATTGCTAAAAATCGTCGTGGTAGATATTTATCTTATCTTAGGAGTTTCCAAAGGGTGGCAGGTCCATGTTTTATTTTAGTGATGTGTACCAATAATTCAAAGTAGTATAAAACAGTATAACCTTTGAAATGAAAATTTGTCTTTTATTCCTTTTTAACTATAGTTTACCAGCATCGATCATTTGGTTAGTGAAAAAAATGTACAAATGTACCTAATAAATGTTCAATGTTTATGCAATCTAGATTAGTAAATGAAAAAAAAAAGGCCGGTGAAGCAGAGCATAGATAAGTGGTAACACTGAGAAATGTGTTGTGGGAGGTCTAGAGGTTTGAGTATACTAAAATACGAAGTTTTTCTTAAGGGTTAGGGCTTAGCAAAAGTAATCAATGTAGGATTGGCTTAAATCAAATGATAAAAAGGCTGAATGAATTTGTGTAAGGCTTGCTCAAACCAGTTGTCGTCTACAACTTGGGGGTTACATCTTAATAAGACTATACTACATCCATCTTCAGATTCAGACCAAGCTGCTAGCCACTAGTTCCACTAACTTTGGCCACAGTGTTGTTCCTATAAGCTGCAACCAGGCAAGAAACTTCCACATTGTTGATGTTCCTCCTTAAGAAACTCGCCACATTGTTGATGTTCCTATAAGCTGCAACCAGGTAAGAAACTCAACCGTTTATGGTAAACCAGGGTCTTTCTTTGATTTTCAAAACTCTTTGTATAAACTCGATTTGTGATTCATCACTTAGTCCAAATGGCATGTTCAAATAAAGTGCAAACAACCACTTTGAGAATATGAAGTTGATATGTAGAATAATATTATAAGTACTTATGAATTAACTAAATTGATGTTCAACTAATCACATCTTCGAGGTGTGCATGTATTGTGTGGTATAACTTCTCTGCAATTAATTGCTCTTAATTAAATCGGTTCCAACTTGGTAACTAGGATTAAATTGCTTTCTTCCAGGTACTAAATCTCCATAAAAACTTTGCATGCTTGCCAATCTGAAACAAGCCTGTATGATTTGGACTTTAGAAGTCATATTCTTGATGAAGCCTTGTATAAAGTGATACAAACAAGCTAATTAGCAACTAAACAGGATGCTGTTTTACGTTTTATTTATTTTCAGTGGATTGTATTGGTTTAGGTTAGTAGTCAGGGATATTTTGGTGATTTTGTGTTAATGTTATTTATGTTCTGTTTTAAATTCTATTAATGGAAAGATGGTGGGTGTGGGTGGGTGTAATTCCCTTATTTTCTGCATTAGCGGCCATTTATCAGTAAGGGCATAATTGTGATTTTTCACGTTCTTCTCTTACTCTCTCCTTCCTCGATCTATCTCTTTCCATTGCAATTTCTACCATGGTACCACAATGCCACGTCTGATTTAAGATTTAGATCTTATTTTTTATTTTTTCTATTTTCATGCCTAAAACTTTGTTACAGAAACTTATTACGACTCTTTTTTCTTTATCCTTGGCAGAAAACCAAATGGTTAATATTAGTAAGTCTTATATCCAATGTTTTAAAAATCAAACCGGTTGTTGAACCGGTAGTAAGTCAGGTTTTGGTTGAACCGGTTAGACCCGGTTCAGATTATATTGTAAATATTTAAATTATAATTCACGATTCTTAATGGTTGTAAATATTCACGATTAGACCGGGTTGAACCCACTGCCAAGGTTCTTTAATGCTATGTGCACCTCCGGGGTGCACATTTTGTCTACATCAGAATTCGAGGTGCGAGCTATGCACCCGCATAAAGGGGAAAGGGGGCGCAGCGAATATAGCATTACTCTAAAGGTTTTGACTGCCTTGGGGATTCATGCCAAACAATTTTAGTCCTCTACATTTTGCCTAAAGGTGTTTTGTGGGCATTAGAGGTGTCTTAAAGGTGTTTTCTTTTTGTCCTACCTTTCTAAACAATATCTTGAGCGATCTCCATTTCTCCTACGGTGATTGCACGTATTCAGTATGTGATCCTTGGGACGCATGCATGTCTAACATACAATTTTTGTTTATTTATTTATTTTTTTTGCCAACACGGAGGTTCATTGCTTAGTTGAAGTTGTAAGTTTATGCTGCCTATCGTTTGTTGTTTTGAGGGTGCCCATGTCATTAAAATTGAAAACATATTATATTTTTAAGAATAATATATTTCAAGCAACATAAAAATATCCGAAGGCGACATGAAATGGATACAAAAGTTGCAATACAAATCAAGTCCAATAAAAATAATTAATTCTTGTATGTTTCTTGAAACCTGAAAACAAACCATGAGAAGTATTAAAAATAACTTGATACAAAACAGGACGATAATAGCAAATTTTAACCACATGATTATAAATATTCCAAACTAAACGTCCAAAAACACCGTACAAACCGTTCTCCATTAATAGAAAAAGAGAAATGAAAAGGAAGTTCTCTACTCATGACATGGAAAAGCTAAAATGATATTGGCAAAGAGCTAAATGTTGTTTCTTTTTATTATTCTAACATTCTTTTCACGTTATTAACCTTATAGTTAGTAATAATATTTCTCAGTACGTCTTGATCAAGATTGATCGTTAGAATTATTTACCATGGTACCAGCAAATGCAATCAGTTCTAAACATCCAGCAGGTCATGGGTTTTGTGGATGGCTTGATTCTTCCAACCCCCCCTCCGGAGTTGGATCGTTGCAACTTTATCAGAGACTGCCCTTGATTACACCATTGACTTTCCCACAACACAAAATACATAATAATGCATAGTAGATATTACTCGTACTTAGAGGACATATCTCAATGATTCGTGTGTTTTGTTTCATATTGAAGTTATTTCTTATGCATCAAGTGGGAGCGTGGGAGCATGTAATATTTTCATTTAATTAAAAATCGATTCATTAATGAAAAACGTTTAGAAAATGTTTAATGCCATAATGAATTTTCTCATTAATAGAAAAATATTTTTCAAAATAGAAAACATTAAGAAAATAAATTTATGATGCATAATGGTTTTTGTTTTAATTATTAATTAATTAGATTTAAATTATTTGTTGTAACGGTTTTTGGTATTTTCCTATAAATACCACACTGGTCCCTAAGCTCAATTACCTGAAATATTAGGGCTATGAAGAACCAGATATTCCACTGCAAGTTTGAAGATGGAAAAAGGTATTTATATAATTTTCCATAATTTATATTTTTTTATTTCATGTTTCACGTAGATTAGAAATATATTAATATTAGAAATTCATGAATTATATAAGAATTTCTTACTGCACCGACATGGCCACACCCGGGGGAGGCCTTGGAAGAGGCCCCAGCGTGGCCACGCCCAGCGATGGCCTCGGAAGAGACCTCCGTCTCGCGACTCCCAGCGGAGGCCTCGGAAGAGACCTTGGCGTGGCCACGCCCAGCGGAAGCCTCGGCCTTCGGCATTCAGACGGAAAACGGAGGCCTCAGAAGAAGCCTTAGGCGTCGCCACGCGCCGCGGAGGCCTCGAAAGAGGACCCGGCGTCGCCACCCCCAGCGGAGGCCTCGATAGTGGCCTCAGGAGTCACCACGCTTAGTGGAGGACTCCAAAGAGACCCCGGAGTGGGCAGTCCCAGGGTAGGGCTCATCCTCCGGCGTTGCGACGTCAAACGAAGGCCATGGAAGAGGCCTCCGGCGCCGCCATGCCAAGAGGTGGCCTCGGAGAAATCCCTGGCGTGGCGATGCTCAGCCATGCCCTCTGAAGCTTCCCCGGTGTGGCCACGCCTAGCGGAGGCAGGGAAGTGACCCCGGCGTGGCCACACCCAGCACAGTCGTCGGAAGTGGCCACACCCAGTGGAGGCATTGAAAGAGGCCTCTGGTGTGGCCATGCCCAGCAGAGGCCACGAAAGACTATCGTCGCCCGGTGACCGCCACGAAAGAGGCCACCGTCGTGACCCCCCGGAGGCCTTGAAAGAGGCATCCGGTGTCGCCACACCTGGCAGAGTCCTCCGAAGAGGATCCGGCATGGGCATGCCCAACGGAGGACTCCGAAGAGGCCCCGACATGGGCACACCCAGCGTAGGCCTTGGCCACCGGCGTTGCAACGTCAAACAAAGGTCTCCTGCATCGCCACGCCCAGCGGAGGCCTCGGAGGAGTCCCCAGCGTGGCGATGCCCAGCCGTGGCCTTAGAAGCTTCCCCGGCGTGGCCATGCCGAGCGGAGGCCAGGGAAGTGGCCCCGGCGTGGCCACGCCGAGAGGAGGCATCAAAAGAGGTCTCCGGCGTGACCACGCCCAGCGTCGGCCATGAAAGACGTCTTGACGCCTACCATCCACCACGGAAGAGGCTACCGATGTCGCGACGCCCCGAGGAGGCCTCGAAAGAGGAATCCAGCGTAGCCACGCCCAGCGGTGTCCTCTGAAGAGGCTCCGATGTGGGCACGAAGACCTCCGAAGAGGCCCAGGCGTGGACACGCCCAACGTAGGCCTCGGCCACTGGCGTTGTGACGTCAAACAAAGGCCTCGAAAGAGGCCTCCTATGTCGCCACGCCCAGCAGAAGCCTCGGAGGAGTCCCCAAAGTGGCGACGCCCAACCGTGGCCTCAGAAACTTCCCCGGCATGGCCACGCCCAGTGGAGGCCAGGGAAGTGGCCCCGGCGTGGCCAAGCCGAGCAGAGGCATCAAAAGAGGCCTCCGGCGTGACCACGCCCAGCGTCGGGCACGAAAGACGTCGCGACGCCCAGCGTCCCCCATGGAAGAGGCCACCGGTATAGCGACACCCCCCGGAGGCCTCGAAAGAGGAATCCGGCATCGCCACACCTGGCAAAGTCCTCCGAAGAGGCTCGGGCGTGGGCATGCCCCGCGGAGGCCTCCGAAGAGGCCCCGGCATGGGCACGTCCAATGTAGGCCTCGGCCACCGGCGTTGCCACGTGAAACAATGGCCTGGAAAAAGGCCTCCTGTGTCGCCACTTCCAGC